>MQTX01000260.1:51183-108208 GCA_009735665.1 Angiostrongylus cantonensis | reverse complement strand
TATATATATATATTGAAGTGTTGATATTTTACACTGACCTCAGATGATTCGTGTTTATGACAATGTTGAGAATGAAAATTTAACCATTTTTCATAGTTTCGTGACATTTATCTTCCAGTAATTGCTTTCCATTGTTGGAAATTCTTGTTTAATATAAAAACAAGTTTTATCTACAATAGTATTCAAAGACTTATTTCAAAAGGTTAAGTGACGTTGAGAGGTGTTGTGATAAGGAAAGTCATGCAATTCTCACGAAATCTTATCCTGGTCTTCTTAAAGCAATTAAGAAAGGAATACCTATAATGCTGAAGTAATACCACAAAATGCTTTTCACAACTTTTATCAAAGTCTCGAAAATTCGTCATGGTGTGGAGAATTTCAGGAACCTCAAAAGCACCAGAAGACTCAATTTTTTGGAATAGGACATACTGCAGTGTCCCAATATGGGAAGGGTTACATGCAGGATGCTCAATTGTAATTATAAGATTTACATTTTTAAATAACTGGTAAATAAACAAGCGGCAATTAAATAAAGTTTTTCGAAAAATCTTTACATCGTCATCGACTATCCATTTAGAACTCTTCATGCAAGAGTGCTCATTTAGCGCATCTGTTTTTTGCTTACCCTCATCTTGTTACGTTTTAAACAGAGATCATAAAAAAGGCTGGTAGTATTTTTCAAAAGTTTTTGACATTTTTGTATTTACTAGAATCTTAGAAATTTAGGTAAACTTTTGGGACCCATCTTTTTATGGAAGTTGAATTTGAAGGTCTCTTTAGTTCAGTTTTTTCTCATACGTAGTCCGATTTCTATGTAGGTTTGAGCAAAGATTGGGTAAATGATTTCCTTTTCACTCGCTACATACTGAGTGACACTCGGGGGTGGTTTTTTTTATGCAGTTTTGATGTAGTAATGCCCGCTCGTTACCAGGTATCCCATTATCGTAATCGGCGGTAGTGCCCATACCAATCGGCAAGAAGTTTGGGGCTTACCAGGATTCCTCCGTAGCGACATTAATTCGGTCTAGGCTTTTGCGATTAGTCGACCTTCCGATGGAGGGATTAATAGAAAGATATCCTGTCATGGATGAAGGCCTCCAAAACATCTGCTTGAATAATGAATCCACTGATTACAAGAAGTCTAGGAGAAAAATTCTATGCTCCAAAATAATGACGCGTACAGATATCATACGTCACGTGAGTGTTAAAATCCTAAGAGGTGATTGAATGCATACTTTGGCTATACCGTCACTAGATTTCCTAAAAGAGAGGCTTGCTACCAGTTTTCCGATTTCGGATGAATGAAAGGTATCGTGAACTTGCTCTGCGGGATGGAACCATTTTGTTTCTACCAGCCACTCGATAACCTTAATCAAACTTTTACTTTGCTTACGTAGTATTGAAGTGCCATAGACAGAGTGGAATATAAAATGAAGAAAAAATACACTTGCTGATCATGATTTCACATTGCAGCCTGTATTGTTAACCGATGTTTACATATTGTTATTCTTGAATTATTAGTGCTCTCTGACAACTACGAAAAAGATCCACGTGGCAACCTTCTTCGAAGTCGAGCATTCTACTCGAAGCTAGTGATCATGAGGTGCCGAAAACTGACTTAAAGGCCTGATTTCCACGAGGAACCACGACACATTCAGGTTCATTGGTCAAACAGCGAGATTTTGGGGCACTAGCCAAACAGCTATTTTCTAGTTCATTGGCCTAATCACTATGCTCTATGTTGCAAAGATCATCTCAAATCGGAGAACCAGTAGAAGAGAAAACATTAGTGACGCTGAGACATTTGCAAAACTGCTGACCGCAGGTGTCTGCAGTGGGGAACGAAGGCGCTATTGTCCATTCCAGAGAGTAAAGTGTTCACCACTAAAAATTTATGCCAAGGTTTATAAACAATCGTTCTTTCGAGTTACTAATGTAATTTTCACTTACATTGTACATATGCTCCGATACAGCTGGGTGTTTCGATGTACAAGTGTCGTTTTCCTTGGCCTCATGGTCGATTATTGATCGCGAGAGCCTGTTATTGATCGTTACGCGTTCAGAAACGTCGTCTTTTTCGTTAGTTTTGGAACTCGGCTTCGTATTAGCTGTTTGTGGCGCAGCATACGATTTCGGAGCTTCAACGTGAACTCTGGCTGGAAGCAGTAACGGTTATTCTTTGTGTTCTTGTTGAGCAAACGCAAGGTGTTATTATTATTCTTTATTCACAAATAAGCTGACGTTTCGGCGAACTTTGCCTTCTTCAGAGCCTGGAAAGGTCAAGTTGGTAGCAATCTACTCGGTCAAACGCCTCCATAACCAAACAAAGAAAACGCAAACCAAGATTTCAACCACTGAACACAACTTTGCGCACCCACCGCCTTCTATGAGGCTTCCACTGAGTACGTCTAGTGGAGATCTTGGTCTCCACTAGACATACTCAGTGGACCACTAGAACACAAAGAATTACTTGATCAATGCCGAGGCTAATAGAAAGTCGGTCGTGGCAGTAACGGTTAGTTGGCAGTGAAGTGAGAAAATAGTTGAGGCATGGTATGAGGTTTGGCGTGTGAAGTGGAGTGAAAAGCTTCTATGTTTCGAACGTTGTTTTGATAGGTAAGTAGGTGAAGATGCAACACCGAGAATCTTATGAAATGTATATGAGTGGAAATACGGAAACGAAGGCTTGGTGTCGTTTTTTTTCGTTACTGGTTGAAAGCATTTCTGTGTGGCGCAGCATATTCTAGTTATTTCCAAAACATTAGCGATGAAATAATAGCTTTCAACTAGAACTCCAAGAAGCTTGCAGGTATGGAACAAACCTTAGCATCGCTGCAATTTAACGCTGCAATTGTCACAGTGTTCTTACACGACAGGTGCCCGTAGTCAGCATGTAATTCAGATGTTTCTTGTGGAAAATGAAAGCAGAATTACCTAGTCAAACTTGTGAGAAGACTATCGGATGAACCAGTCTTTGGTTTACTTCTGATCACTGTCCACCTGGATTCTATCACTTCGATCAATCACTCAGGATTCCTGATATAAAATCCGCGTTTTCATTAAAAATATTCATTGAGACATGAACTACCAAGATTAAGAAATCTCACTTTTAGGAAGGACTTTTACAGTCTGAAAAAAATGTCGCAATTTCTTCTAGTGTGGAGGGAAACATTACTATCTTTTTGATAGAGTAAAGCAGGCAACTTCCCACACTGGTGGCTAGAGGAATAATGAATAAACTGAGGGGAAAATATGACAGAGAAGGGAGAAGAAAACAGCATTTTTGACCTGAGTAGCGAAAACTCGTTCAGATACGAAAGCTTCGAGATGTTTTCTTTCTTTGCTGAGCTTGCATGAGGTGGATAAACACTCTTCATTCGGCTGACGTTTCCACATCTTTGTCTCTGTCATAGCCGATGATCCTAGTCGGTTAAAAACAGTTGTGGGTCTTTTCGATGAGACGATTTCGTCTACCAGTCGAATCGGATGTTCCTCACGGGAGCATCTCTATAATGAACCATTCTCACACCGCGATGCTTTTTTATACAGGATGGTGGTTGATGATTATAGTAATTTATCAGAGATAACGACTTTTTTATGGAAATTCTTATCAAATATTCCGACATTTCGCATCAGAGCGCGTGTGGCCCAGTGGTAGGAGAACCCGGCAATACACATGTAGAATCGATCGCCTCGTCTCTGACCTCCATCTCGCTGTGGCTAGCAAATTGGCAGCAGACTTGTCTGGGAAGATAGCAGCACCGGCTCGATGCATCGCTAGAAGACCACGAGTCGTTGTAAACACCAGATATGCATTTCATCACCTCCAAACAATACTTAAAGTCGAATGCATGGCGGATCCCTCAGCTATTGATAAACGCTGAGAGCTTTACACTTCATCCTTGCTTTTATGGAATTAAAGCCTCAGAGTTTGTAGTATGTGTGGATTGTTGTTAGTATTGTAAAAATTTTAAAAAGAATGATGAATGAATTATGTATTAAGTATTGATGTATTTGGTTGCAACACACTAACACATATACACACACCACACATACACACGCATACGCACACTCAAATACACACACACATACACACACATACACACACAACACACGTTTGTTACAGCAGCATGTCCGTCTCATTACAAAGCGGCCTTCATAACATGCCCGAAGGGTGGAAAAGGTGACTGAGCGAGCTAGCGGGCACGGTTCATCCGACCCCTTGGTGAGCAGGGGTGGGAATAGAACGGCAAATCGTGTACGACACTTTGTATCTGTATAAAAGAGCACCTAGTTGAACAGGTTCAAGTTCAATGGAATACTCTACTAGGCACACATTGGACACGGTGTTATAAGGGAAAAGATTTAACAGCAAAAGGCACCATGTTCGCATATGAATCTAATACATTTAGGTGGAAAACTCCAGAGGTATTTTGGATCACCTGTAGTCCAGTTGGTCGTCGACTAACTCAAGCGTGCTCCAGTAAATCTTTCATTTTTCCTTGTCGCATACAAGAGTAGTCTAGTGGGTTCTGCTCGCTCTAGGAACTCGAAGAACATCATATCTCTCATCTAGGCTCCTTGTGAAAAGCTCTGACCATCGTGTCGGCGGTCTTCCTGCAATGCGCTTGACATCTCGAAAAATCCAGTCACTAACTGCTGTTGTCCAACGGTTGTCTTTCATACGCATTACGTGTCCGGCCCACCTTATCTTCGACCGTTTGCCGTAAAGAACGACATCTTTGATTTTTGATCGCTGACGCAGGTTGGAACTTTGAATTGCCTCCCTTACTTGTGTGAAACGGAGTGCTCTTAGCCTCGTCCTTTCGACTGCGCGTTTAATAACTCTTAGAGATCTTTTATCCTGCTTACGCAGCGCCCAAGTTTCTGACGCATACGTTAGAGGAGAAAGTACTGTTGAGTCGAAAAGTCGTATTTTGGGTAAGTTGCAAAAATCCAAAAATGAATAGCAAAGAGTTTCTAATGTGATCACGCATGCCTTCACGCCACGCCTCCGGCTCATATTTTAGTCCGAGTTGGGCACATTTTCACTCAAGTGAGACTATGTGTTGCTGGTCTCCAATAGATAACTGAATGAATTTCAAAGAACAAATCGGTGAATGAATGCTGGGTAAAAAACTGGCTTAGAGAAAGACAATGCAAGGGCCTCGGTGATACTGTGCATGACGCTTGAGCTCCTGGATAGGGTGATCGCGGTTCGATGTAGCCTGGGGTCCAAGTTTTGCATCAGAGTCATAACTGTTGTGTTTCAAATCGGTAAGTGTTTGAAAAAACTGTTTATTATGCGAATAAAAGTTTGTGCTTCAAGTTTTGTCTGCAGAGATTATGAAAGTCCTTGACATAACAGATTGCATGTTAATCTGACCGTACCAGGCTCTGAAGAAGACGACATCTCCGAAACGCCTTGTGTATTAGCAAATGCTGTGATAACAACTTTGGCTTTGCTCATGAAGAAAGCAATGAACTATTGATCAATGACGGGGTTAAAAGAAAGTCGGTCCTAATATTATTCGATGTTTAGTCAAACTTTTTATATGGCTCAATGTAAATCCTCTTCACGACTCTGCAAAAAACTGTTTAGATAAAAAAATACTTTATTGAAAAAGAAATAATCTGAGATTCAACGCTGGAATTTCTACGGCGAACTAAAAGTACCTCCAAAGGTAACTCTGCAATATAGGTTTCAGAAAGGGCAAATGAGTGGAAACACTAGAGGAGGTTAGTAAACAGACAAAGAGAAGATGAAGGAAAGCAAACATTCATATAAAAAGGAAAGCAGAAAATACATGAAGATTTATGACACTTCCAGTCAAGTAATAATAATAGAAAGAGGATATGGATAGGTTGGAGGGCGCGGTCATGTTTAACAATGACACACGGTTTTAAAAACAAAAGAACACATTGGTTTCTACCCAAATAAAACTCTATTATGCGTCTATTTTCACAATAAAAATGAAATCGCTTGGAGCAAAACATAACACATGAAAGAATCGCATAAATATGAAAGTTCGAGAAGATCGCAAATTTCATGAGAGTACGATAAAGGATTTTCGATAGATACGTAGCTAACGCATCTAAACTCGTATTTGTATACTGTGTATGGTTGTGTGCATATATGGGCGTTTGTATCAACGTATATGTGTGTATGTGCATGTGTGTAACGTATCTAACTGCTTGAATGTACACAGGCGGCCTGTATATTTGTGTTTGTGCACTATACACGACTGTATGTAGGTATGTATGCATATATGCATGGATATTTGTGTGTATATATGTACGTAGGCAAGCGTGCGCGTGCGTTTGTGTTTATGTAATTGTTCAAGCGACAAGCCCAAAACACTGACCATTCGCGTGGGTTAGTATCACAAGAATTCAAAGGTAAGCCGGTTGCTCCGGTCTTAATGCTTGCCAACGCCGTATGTATTCTGACTCTCGGAAAAAGTCAGATTGGAAGGAGTTATGTCGTATAGTTGACATTCCTGTAACTGAAAAATTTAGCTTATATTGTTTGTCAATTATATACCGCCTAGACATGGTTAACGAACGTTCATGAAAAAGAATTGCCATGAATGACAGCGAACCCTTATTGTGATGTTATTCAAACTGTGGAAGAGTTCAACGTCTATGTATGCCTTTGATTATCTCTGGCATGAAATATCTGAGTGAAAAACTACAATAGCTTTCCCAACTTCATAAAGATCAGCCTGCCTATAGTGATTACCATAGGCAGCAACAGACCCTATATATTCATGGACCAACCACAGAGAAGGAGTTTTCCCAAACAGGAAAGAACTAAGTCGTATTGGGAGCTCCGTGATTAAATGAAAAACTTACTCTAGAAATTTATGAACTTTCAACACATTAAAAAATACGAAAAATTACAGATTTATTGCAGACGAGTGGAAATATAGTAAATTAGACATTTCAACACAGCGCTGCCCGTCAACGTTAGCAGTGTTTCTTTGAATAGGAACTCCGTCAAAAACCTGCTACATTTTGATAACGAATGATTACGCCTAAATGAACGTCGACGTAGCATACCTGAAGAAGTCTCGTCTATAAACCGCAGTTTCATAAGTAATTCGTGCGGCTCGAATGGACGATCACGTAACTCGTTGTCGAGGAAATCCCGTACGTCATTCCATGTGACCTTAAAATTAGAAAAACGCTGCATGCACTTTTCCTAGCTACTTCTTTTTTTCATCACCTTTCCTCCTTTTTTCCGCCTCATCGCTCCGAGTAGAGCAACAATTTCTTTCAACTCTTCACTCATTCCTAGAAACCTGAAAAATGGGAGATTTTATTCAGGAATGTGGTAACGTGTTAAGAGGACAGTGTAACGGAAGAAGGAGAAAAAGTAGATGATAGTTTAATCTGATATGTTTACCGTTTCGCACGACCAAAGTAGTGAATTCGAGTGAAATACGCTTTCAGATGAGTAGAAGCCAAATCAACACACATAGTCACTACCGAAAGACCTAAATTAACGAGATGTTCCATAAGGCTGTGACATTATATATTATAGCAGCAATGAATCCTTTAGAAAGACTAAGAGAGCCAGTTTGCTCTTTGGACAGAAACAAAGAAAAACACCTACCAACAATAACAAAGGCGACAATGAGTGAAAGAAAAATATAATCCTGGACGACAATGTCTCCCAATCCAACGGTCACAATTAAGTTGAACCCAAAGTGAAAGGCGTGAATGAAAGACCAGGTACTGAATTTTGTTACAATTCATACTATTTAGTAAGCATACACCACTAAGGATTTAAGTTTCACAGATAATTTAGACTTTGTATAAACATCGTACATAGATAGCCATATAAGACTGAAGTACTCACCGTTCCCAATTTATAAACATGGCCGATCCCATGGAACAATATAAACAAATACAAGCAACATAAGCACCTAAAATGAGAAAATTATAGGTGTATGGTAAATGAGCCCCTACATAGCGCTCAAAATACTAGTGAGAAATCATTACACTATTAATTCCACTAGTGAAATAACCACAAAACACATCACAACATAAAACCTACAGAGAGCAGTGAACTGTAAATCCACAAAAAGTACACGATCCTTTCTAATGATAACAACAGGGTGATTGGAATGAGGCAGAAGAAAGCCTCCACAAACTGCTATGGTGAGCTATAAGAAGGCTCGGGAAAGGAAAACATCTGGCAAACGGTGAAGAGGTATTTGGGATTTTTAAGCAGGTGCAATGTATGGATACCAGTAGGTTTTGTTGGTAAGGAGAGGGTGAGGTGCTGAATTTTACAAAGCACGCTTACCAATCGGAAAACCAAGTTGAATGTCCTCTTCGCTCGGGACTATTAAATGATTCACATAAAAAAATTAACATCTGAATATTTTCCTTAGATCTTCCATCCAAAACTAATTAACCACACTTTTCAACTATTTCATTCAAAGCGACAATAAAATTGTCGAAAGAAAAAAATCACAAAGTACAGTGAGATAACCTAGAAAAAAACTACGTGTGGGATAGAACTTTGATCAAGTATACTCACCGATAGGAAACCATAATTTTTCTTCTGTTCCGTCCACACCAAGAATATCTAATGTGTCAGTGTTACCGTTTGACGATTGCATTGATTTTCGTCGACCAGATCTACTTCGGTAAATCCATTGCTAAAACATGAAAGCTGAAGATGCGCACAACGCTAGAAGCTGGTTTCTTGATAGATGACAATAGCCATTCAATCAAAGAAAGAAGTAATAAATTAAGAAATACCTAGAGTATTAAAACGTTCAAAGATAAAGCTCTCGGCGTTGATCAATACTTAAGGGATGCGCCATGCATTTGACTTAATTAAGCAACGCTTGGAGGTGATTGAATGCATATCTGGCCTTTACAATGACTCGCGGTGGCCTGCCGATGTATCGAGCCAGTGCTGCTATCCTCCCAGACAAGTCTGGTACCAATTTGCCGACCCCGGAGGGATGGAAGGCTTGGTGGGCCATGGTCGCGGGGATTGATTCCACGCGTGTGTTGCTGGGCGCTGCCGACTACTGCGCCACACGCGCTCTACTTTGAGTATTAAAAGCAGTAATAGGTTTTAAAAGGGTTTTTCTAAATCTGAAAACTAGTTAAGTCTAAAGTTATCGAAAAACTGAAAGCGAATTTCAAATTTTGAAAAAAATTTCAGCACCAGCTTGGTATGTTGGAAAACATTTAACTAAACTATTACATTATTTCAAAAATACTCGTTGTTAGTGTCAAGCTACTTTTAAAATCCATCTCCACACAGCTCCTGGTTTATTGGTGCCGTTTGAAAACAGCAAAGCAGCTATTCTAAGGAAATTATTGGCAGCCAAAAAAGCCTGAAATATATTCCTCCGTTGGGAAACCGTTCTTGGTGTAGAAAACCATGTCAAATAATTACAACCACAATATGCTGAGCTATGTTCAGAACATGGAACGTTAGCCCAGATTCGAACCAGCAATTACCCTTTCTGGAGGCTCGCATTCCACCCAGTACACCAACCGAGGCCAATGATTGACTTTCGTCAACGGGAATAACCTGGAGAGCACGAATGGGCCTTGATCCCAGTTAAGCCGAAGCTACAGTCGAAATCTCAATACTCAACTTTTATTTACTGCCTATAGAAAATTACATTAAAAAACGATCAATTCTAGGCTAACACAATTTAATACTTCTTCATTTCAAAATTAACTGACCAGTTATTCGATGAGAATAAAATGGAAAGAGTTCCTCATAGCTATTTCTTAGCCAGTATTTTCTATAAATCCCACATACCAGCAAATTTTTAGGTAAAAAGACTCCTTGTCAATAGAAATAAGAACTAAGAAGCTGATTTCAATCATATAACACTTTCTATCTCAATTAGCAGAAAAAACACAGAGCTTTTGCTATACTTAGTCTGTCTTTTAAATAACTCACATATAATACAGATCCAAAAACCAGAAATAAATGCTTGTCATCAATCTTAAGGAAATATCGTTATATTTTATTTTGCTGTAAGAAACACTTAAAAGTGTTCAAACCCTTCACGACCGCTGCAGTTTTCGTTCGTCGAGCTCAATTGCCATGTCATTAAAGTGCAATCGAAATACGCATTGAAACCAAGATGTACGGTTCGTGTGCTCTTCAAACTGGCATGGCGCACCGGTTTCTTGAGTCTATCTTTCTGTTATTCGATTCCCTCACATTTTTTCTTTGTTTCTTAAACTTCTACGTTTGCGATATATTGTTCTGTTTATACTCCATGTTCTCGGGCATCTCTTATGTATGATCTAACTCTTACGTGTAATAAAAAAAAAATCCGTCCATTATCTAACCACGGTGTTGTCAGATTTTCTCGTGAATTTATATTATGTTAAAGATGCATTTTCTTGTCGCTTTATGTTATTTATAGCCACCGATTCCATTCTACCGTCCGATGAGGGTTTTTGCAAATATAGCGAGCGCATTGAGAACGCATATCCATGGGCCAGCCCCAGTAGAAAATCTGAGTTCAGCAAGCTCTTGATTACAAACTGTGGCGAAATAAGCCAGAAAATGTGTGCTCATTGAAATCGATGTCTATGCTAACGAAACGTGCTGCAGCCTTAAATATTGAAATCAATCCGTTTGCTCATGAAAGGACCAACTTTATTAGTGTTGGGGCTTCGCTTGTAGATCAGATATGATTTCTACCAAAAAGCATCTAACAATATTAAAGAACAATTGAAAAATTAAAACACGGAAAACTTGCCTTTATTTTTCGTGTCATTCGATTCCAGTTACTAACAAATTTGAGCAGTGTTTCTGAGAGAAATTTCCCGATATCGGCCGCAGTGATGAACATTAGCGGAATACCAACCAGTGCAAAAACTACCGCAAATACCTTACCGACATCCGTATCTACAGAAACTTCACCGTAGCCTGAAACAGAAAGTTTAATACAATGCTTGATACAGGATAAACTTAGGCTATTCCATTCAGATTCCTAACATTCTTAGAAAGTAGAACGAAAGAGTTCAGTATTGTGGTTTAATAAAATAACTGGATATAAATGGATGCAACCAAGGATTTTTTTTAACATTTATCTCGTCAGTTGTTCAATTGTTGGAGATTTATAGTCGTTAGCCTTATGCTGATCAATAGCGTACTCCACTATCCAATATTATCGATTGGTTGAAAACTAGTTCACTTCGAAAAATCAGCGCGTGACAAACATATTGGGTTTTTTTTTCTCACTTTTTCTGCACGCATTCCTAAATATTCGCTTTAAGAGCCGTTTGCGCTTTCGTTCATTCCTTCCCACTTAACTGCTTCTTCTAGCAATCAGTCTGGTATTTTCGAAGTATTTAGAGAAATACAATTCTAATTATAGTAAATTTATCTGTTCTAACTGTTTGCCATAATGTCGTTTTATAGCAAGAAATAGTTCACGACAGGATCTCTTTCTAACATGTGCAATATACCAACAAAAAATTCAGGTCAATCGATATATCGATCGCCGTGTTGATCAATAATTGACGTATATTTGACGAACCACAAGTGGTTAACACGGTAAGGACATAGAGCAATGCGGTTGGAAATGTCCATTTATTGTGCATATTAGCAAGATCATCGGGTCGATTCAGTTCACGTCGAATCGGTCGCCGATCGTCGACGACTTCAGATACTGATAGCATCCATTCTCTGGAAAAATAAAGGCGAATAATAAAAACCGGAACCGATAGTCCAAAAAACTAAACAATTCATTCTTCGATCACGCCGTTGTCGTTTTTTGCTTTCTTTATCCATAAATTTTTCTCTAATCTTTACCGCATCTGCACTGAATGTGATACTTAAACAGGCACAACACAGCGGCTTTCTTTAATGAGATGATCAAAACAATATTCTTGCGAAAGCTGGAAGGACAAATGATAGCTGATCTATTGAAGCTTTTCTATAAGAGAAAACACAGAAGCGAGCGTGGTGATATTAATTTTATAACAATAAAGGGTAAAAGGATAAAGCTCTCGGCGTTGATCAATCCCTGAGGGATGCGCCATACTTTCGACTTCATTAAGTATCGTTGAAGGTGATTGAATGCAAATCTGGCCTTTTACAGTGACTCGCGGTGGCCAGCCGATGTTTCGAGCCAGTGCTGCTATCCTCCCAGACAAGTCTGGTACCAATTTGCCGACCCCGGAAGAATGGAAGGCTTGGTGGGCCGTGGGCGCAGGGATCGATTCCACGTGCGTGTCGCAGTGGCGCCTCCAACCACTGCGCCACACGAGCCCTTAATGTTTGTTAATGTTTTAACAATAAACGAAGAAACTGAACACTTTCGACGTTGTGAAACAGGACACGTTTCCTTGACGTCCAAAAAACATCGTCTCAAAAAAACAGAAAAGTTTTAAAAGAATAACCCCAACACCTTGCATGGCAGGGAACTTCTCGAAACTTTTAACAGTATAAAAAATACATTACGCTTAAAAGCAAGAGGTTAATTCCTCGTCAACGTTTCCAGTGTGACGTTGCTCTGTGAATCGGCTGTGTACATGTAATGATTGTTGGTAGTTTCTCAGAGCCATTCATGTTAACGTGCAAATTTTTATAGCAAAGATTTTGTCAAGGCATATTTTTCATTAAGGCGATTTTCTGGGTATTCGTAAACATTCAGAGGAGCTATGATCGTTTTCTTCATAGGCTTTTCACACGCAGCACTACCATTCATCATCATTGATGCAAACCATCAGCGACTTATTTATTCCAAACTGAATTAGAAGACTTCTTTGAACATGAGGAAAACTCTGAATATGTGGATTGTGGGCGGCTTTACATGCTGACAGCATCAAAATAAAAGTGATGTATGCGGACCAGTCAGTTTAACGTTAGTCGGCTAGCAGAAAGAAATGCTCGCTGACCAATCCGTTCTTTCTAGACAACAAACACCACCGATTTCACTAGCTAGTCGAACACGCTGAACAAATGAATACATTTTTACGTCGGTTAGTCGGAAATACGATGATGTATGCGCTTAACTGTCGTTAGAAGAGTGTCGAAAGACGTCGAGAGGCTTAATAGAAAATATTGGAAAAAAATATGACAATTGAAATCATACCGAAATGTAGCTGCCCAGTCCTGTTCATCAACAACACGTCTACCGTGTTGTGCTTCATTCAGGATTCGCCAACTGTCCGCCGTAAAATTCGACATCATATTTGTTAATCTGAAAAAAACCTATTCATTAACAGATATATACGTCCATTTTAGCCTGGAAACCGCTTGGGACTACACGTAACTTTCGCTGCTCACGGCGATTTGCAGCAAAAAAAACTCGCCCGAAAAAAAATTTCTAGGAAAATAATATAATATAATAATATAATGTATAATATAGCTTAGTTCATAAAACACGTATGGCACACCAGAATAAAGGGATAAATGATAAAGCTCTCGGCGTCGATCAATCTCTGAGGGATGCGCCATGCATTCAACTTCATTAAGTATCGTTGGAGGTGATTGAATGCATATATGGCCTTTACACTGACTCGCGGTGGCCTGCGTATGTATCGAGCCAATGCTGCTATCTTCCCAGAGAAGTCTGGTACCAATTTGCCGACTCCGGAGGGATGGAAGGCTTGGGCCACGGGCGCGGAGATAGATTTCACGTGCCTGTCGCAGTGGTACCTCCAACCACTGCGCCACACGCGCGTATGGCACATCATTCTCGTTAAATAATTTGTCGAAGGAATACTAAAACTGCAGCAAATCAACTCTTTGCAATAGAATAAATAGTCGACTTCAAATGCATTGATTTCAATTCATTTAGTCGGTCTGTGTTAAATTGATAGCAGTTGCTACGAATATTTACAATTTTTGAATATCAGCGCTGCGAGTGTGATTATAGTTGTGAAATTTAAGGGCTAAAGGTCAGAAATGTGATTGCTTACCGAACGAGTTTACGTGATCGCGCTAGTAGTTCTGTTCGTGTCTCGAGTAACATAAGTATCCATGCACCCAAACATAAGTAACCGATAAGCACCGTAACAAGTATAACATGTGGTGTAAGGATTTTAATATACTGAAAAGTAGCACATTGTGTGAAAAATGAAGATTTCTAAGCACATTATAAAAAATGGTTTAAAACGAGATCCTAATAAAGTCACACTTTCTTGAATGTCCTTTTTTACTTCTTCGCTAAGGTAACGTTATACAAAACTGATTAACAACGTTAGTGATGATCTTTTGACAACAGAAGAAGTAACACTTTACGGGCAGATCAGCTTTTCAACGTTGTTGTACTCTGTTCCCTAATTTTTCTTTCTCTCTCTGACTTTTTTCCGTTACTGCTAGATATAATGATTAATGTTTACAACATTTACAAAGCCGAATATCACATTTTTAAGGTATCTATCGGCAATCTGTTGAGTTTCGTTGTATCCGATGCCGTTTTTCGTCATCGCCTAGGGATTTGCCATCCGTTATGTTGTGTTATTGACGCCACCACCACATTAGTTAACCCTATTTGCCGTTGTGGGAAGCCGAAACATATTGGCTGAGCTCCTTCAATCTTTCGTTCAACAAGTAATAATTTTCCCCTATCTAACATCTAAAGTTAAATTTGAGTAATCAGTGTGGTGAACAAAAAGAACCTGATTTCTATTCCTAGTCGATTACTGACTCAGTTCTTAGTAAACGACTTTTTAACACCTGTATAGCTCTAACCTCTGGTGTGGCAGTAGCATGAAAGAAGTACTTTTTCCATTTGTTTCACTATGTTTCCACCAATGCAGCAGGCGGTCTTCTTGTTTGATTTCGGCTGTGGCTTCATCACTTGAACCTAATCCATCACCGGTTCCTTGCTACATAGATACATTGATGACTAGATGCGCTGCATATTATGCGATTTAATACAAACCAAAAACTTCTTTCCTTTGTTTCGTTGTGTTGCAACCGTTTGACGGTGGTCTAATATGTGTGTATTTTTGACTCGACATGACCAGTCGCTTCTTTTTCTCCTCGCTGACACATTAAATGGTGATCGAATGTCGTTTTTAAACAACAGTTTTGTTTATAAAGCGTGCTGTAGAAAATTTAAAGAAGCCTGTATTCAAGAAACCATCGAGGAATACGGAAGAACTGCCCACTTAGATGTTTTTACGTTTTCATGTCTATTTATCTCACCGAATACTAATCATCCGAAAAAATTCCAGATTAAATTGAGGAATGGTTTCTATAGCATGACCAGAGAAATGATGAATAGCAACGGGATGTGATTCTGCTTTTAGATGGCAACAACTAATTAAACTAAACAAAATTTTATTTACTTTTTGTACTGAAGAAAAGCTTAGTCAGACACTTGACAGCATTTGATAAAATTCCGAAAATGATTTAAGTGGATGTGAGTGATAAAAAGCGGTGGATTCAAGGATAATTGCCCTGCTGCCACGAGTGAAGACAATTAGGAAAATCACTCACGATGTTCTTGCCATAATATTTAAAATACTTCCCCTTTGAACACAAGAATAGAGTAGAAAAAAACTGGCCAAGGAAAACGCAAAGCTAGGGATTCGGTGGTTGGCGTGGTGGATGGCATGTGAACCCCAGGAAAGGGTAATCGTGGCTTCAAAGCCCATTTGGTGTTCTCAGTTTTGAAATCTCTCAGCATCCTTGTAATTGGGATTTATATAATACCCTGCCAAAAAAAGAATCGCCAGTAAATAGAAAGTGGAACAACGTGCGTTTTCTTTTCTAGACATATAAGTAATGAGCATTTCTCTGAAATAGAAACAAAGGGAATCTACGTAAAAGTCTAGAAATAAATCTAGCAATTAGCTAGACAAGAAAAAAAACTGATTTTCACAGAAAGGTTACCGTGAAATGTTACCCGAAAATGTTCTCAGGGTTTTTACCTTAACGGTTTGCTGTGGACAGCTTTTCGGTTCTTCTTGTTCAGCATCATCCTTAATGGTGTCAGTGATGACGGTCCCACCATCATCAGTGTCAATCAACGCTGTTTGAGAATTCAGTGGTACACCTTCCCATCTTGCTGTCACGTGATCTAAAATTACAGTTGCATATTGAAAAAACCATATAAGGATACACATACGAATTATCGCTGAAGAGTTTTTGTTTTTTACAAAACTCACCTATACTCAACACCCCCGAGATTTTATTCTGCGGATATGATGAATCGCATGGAGAAACTGTTTGATACGTCCTGTCGGACGTGACGCCTTGACCGCCTAATTACACCATAAATGTTCACCTTGTTCATGCTTGCTTATGATTCTTTATAAGCAAACCGGTGATCTAACACCCAGATAAATCCAACATAGTTACGGATTCAAACGCAATTCTCACATTTTGAGAATTCCGTTCAATATACGTCGACAGGGTTACAACTCAATTTACTACGTCCATCTAATGTCCGTAGTAACCGATTCGGCGTGGAGGGCATCTAACACTAGTCATTCATAACAAAGTTTGCAAAGCAAAGTGGAGATTTCCGATAAATACAGATTGGCATAGAGGCTTACTTCCTTATTTGAACATCCTAATAGATCTACGGAGAAAGATCAATACACTAATATAATATTATCTAAAGATTGACCTTTCCAAGAATAATGAGTGTTTACTTCATTATGATCATCAAGATAATCCATTAAGAATGGCCCAAAGGGAAAATGAATGATTGTCTACTTCGTGGCCTTTCTCAACAAGTGGATAACGTCTTGCAACTGGCATGTGAACGGTTGGAATTCAATAAGAAGAAAAATGGCACATACAGCATAAACTTAGAAGTTTACCTATGACAATTTTTCCATCATCCTGAATGGTGATTGTCGGACGACGAAGAAAAACCTTTTGACGGCTTTGACGACGTGCATCTTTCACAGAAAGCGTAGGTGAAACAGGAGAAGCGCATATTTCAAGATCTTGGGTAGGATGCGGTTCACATACAATGAATTGTGGGAGATTGTTGTATTCGTCTGGACGCCGATCTTCTGGCAGGTATCTAATTAGATCTTGAATATCTAGCGTTGTACTGCGAGAAAGAATTTCAGGAATACGATACAGAAGTCGTAGGTTTAACTGATCGTGTGCAGTGTGAGCAGGATGTGAAAGTGTAGGTCGGCGATTGAAACCTGGCTGTAGACGACCATGCGGAGAATAGAAGAACATGGTCGTGAATGTATTTGGAAAACGGTTGGATGGTGACTTTTTGGTTTTCTTTCGTCTAATATAGAACTCTAGAGTGAATGAGGTGTTAGGATGCTTCAAGGTCTGAGTCCAAAAGACGAAGCACTAAAAACGGGGTGGTGGGCGGGCTTATCATATGCGAGAGACCAGCCACACCAGCTTAATCAGGGGCCGAAGTCTTGTCACGGGAGAGATCAAGTGAAGTGAATGAAAGAGAGCAGACAGCGGAAAGCCCTAGGCTAACGCTCAAATGGATCGTTTCGAAGCATTTTAACTGAAAACATGCCAACGTCCACAATGGCTCACTTTAACAATGGATATTCTCATTAAGAGTTTTGCTCAGTAAAGAACTCAACGTTCTCGAGCTTGATGTTTTGCACACTTACACTTTTTTTGCCATTTCCAAAGTATTCTGGAAGTTAATTGGTTTGCATCTTTTTCCCCAACCTATCTGATGGGTCAGTGGAGAACGTTCGGTCAGTGGTCGACATTTTCTACTGTAAATAGGCAAGCAGTTTTTTTCTCCTACCTCCCACAACTCCAATGCTCATATAAAAGTGAAATATTACAACGTATACCATTGATGAATAATCAGGCACTTTTGTGTCAATCTACTTTCATGTCCTTCGTTCACAACGTAAAAAGCTGTATTGATCATGCTAGAACATGTAAATAAATGCTAAAAGAACAATCGAACAGAAAAGTTTGGTATTGGAATGAAATCAGAAGGATCTGAATAAGAAAGTTTTTATTAAATACACTATTAAACGATTCGTACAAAAACATGCCACAATCTTGCGCCTAGACCAGTCCATTTCTTGAAATTCGTTAGCAGATTTCCATCGAATTCAGAATAACTAGATAATCATAAACTTCGGAACTTCAGAATTATTGGAATCAGGTGTTTGATTCCGCATAAAAATTACTGTTTTCTTGAACCTATGAAGAAAAAAGAAAAATTGAAGAGATCGCTGACACGTCGATAGGCATGCTTTTACGTGATATGTATAGGTTTTTGAGATACACGAAAAAGTGGGTTTTTTTTTGACATTGCTTAGACCACTAGTGCTAGATGACTTACGGTGGATGGAAAGTATTTTCAGATGTTTCACAGATAGGTTATGTTCTTTGAGTGCAAGTAAATTCATGAGCCAAATTTAGCTAAGGAATAAAATCACGTGTTCTCAGAAATTCACGAATCACAACAGTCTTGTTAAACAAAGAACAAGAAAAAAAGCAGAAATTAACAACAACAGCAACAGAATCGAAGTCTAGTGTTTTAAATGAAACAAATATAGATAGATACGGAAACGAAAAAACGGACCCTCACATCGTGAGACCAGCTGGAGTACGTCCAAATGCCGCGGTGAAATCATTGTGCGCTATTTAGAAGCAATAAAAGGTTAGCATTTTGGCACATAACAACAGTTTCAAAGTAGTTGAGGGTTGTCCAAATATGATGGATGAGGTGGAGGTGGCGGCGGTGGAGGTGGTGCTGGTGTTGGTGTTGGTGGTTGGTTATGTGGGTGTTGGTAGCGGTGGAGGATAGGTAAGCGCGAGAAGTCAGCCGTTATATGTATGGGCTGCATAAGGTGGCTTGGTAACAGCACCGGTAAGAAAATCTAACCACAGCCAATAAATAGATGGATTTCAAGTTTATTTGCAATTACAAAGACATTTAAATAAAAACTTTCGCATAGTTTCGTCAAGCACCAACGTACACACATTCATACCCCTTTCTTGTACATACATGATATGCATTGATAAATACATATACATGCACGTATACACACACGTTTGCACGTACATGCATACATACATACATACATACATACATACATACATACATACATACACACATACATACATACATACATACATACATACATACATACATACACACATACATACATACATACATACATACATACATACAATACATACATACATACATACATACATACATGCATACATACATACGCAGCTACAGAAGTCGATTTGTCGATTTACCAGATCCGAGACGCAAAGTAGGCGTGAAGGAAATGTGAGGAGGAATACTTACATAAACGACACCACATAAACCAACAAATATAATAAATCATTTCGCGTTGATTAGAAAATCATTGAAATCTAGTGGTTTTCGGGCGTGAAGCGTTTTTCTTACGCATGCAGCATACATCACGTAGATGTATTTGATGTAAAAACAACTTTTTTACCTGGAAATAGATAATTTTGTGACGGAAGAGGTCGGATGAAAAAGTAGTGTTCACAGGAATTGTCTAAGAAAACAGAGATGCTCCATCAAGTTAAAATCAAATGATTGTGATTATTTGAACACTATGAAATACGACAGTTCAGAAAAGTAAACAGTTAAAAACATAGACAACAAGTAAAAGTAAAGAGAAATTCGCAGGGAGTGTAGTACTGCAGATCTCATAAACCGACGATGAGAATAAAAAGTGTTAGATAAGGGCTTCATTCAAATTGCTACTCAATTTCACTTATAAACAAGAAGACGACATTTGAGGTAGAGAGAAAAGTGAAAAGAGTGAAAAGACAGAAGGAGAGAAGGACAGATGTGCGAATAGAACCGTTAAAATCACTGCTCAGTCACTCAACACTGAGCAACACATTGTAATTGCGACCAGATGAAACACCTCTTGAAAAACAGAACGAAATCTCCCAAATATTCTTTTATCCTCGTCAGTAGTAGGCATTAAACATGTGAAAGTTAGCAGAAAACAATAGAGACGAACAACTGACTCAGCTAGTCACACCAGATTAAGTTTCGATCATCTCAAAGGTGATCATTAAAGCTTATGAAACATCTTATTTTTCACCATTTTTTTAAAATCTGTTTTTTATGCTTTCCAGAACAATGACGCAAATGTTAGGCTGAAAACACATTCAATGAAGCGATGTTTCTTCTTCATGAAAAATCCAGTAGAAACGCCTTAAACTCAAGCGTCTCCATTTGACAAGTTTTCACCACACATCAGTAATGAGCTACTTATAAAAAACGTCACTTGGTTAGTTGAAGCAAATACAAAACAAAAAAGACGGTATTGGCGAAATAAAGAATTGTGTTCACGGTCTATGCATAATAAAAAAACTTCTACATTCGTTCATGAGTACTTCTGTGCTAAACTCAATGAATTTTATAGTAGACAACTCTAGGCACCTACATCAGAAGCCATAATCAATGTCGTCCAACGACTTAGAAGTAAAAACTTTATATCTGTCAGCTCAAACGTTAAAAATTACAAATGAATGGATGAAAATTTGAATCACAATGTCAGAAACTGACGGCCATACTGCACCTATTAGCAGCCGTACTCAAAGCAACTGTAAATCAACCCAAGGGTAGAAAAAAACCCACATCCGTAAATGTAAGCGTTAAAAGTAACAAATGCATCAAAAAATTTAAGCCACAGTGTTAGAAAAAATGACGGAAAAGCGGTGTGTTGGCGAAGTTCATTATTATCTAATTCTATTTTATCAACAACTCTACTTCATTCATTTAACATCGATTCTATTGATCATTCATTTTAGCACTATTTTACACGAAGAGAGTTATGGATGAAAAGCTCTAAGGTACTAAATCTTAGATCTTAATAACTGGGTCTTCAACATTCTAATTCGGATGGTTGTAAAATAATTCGGCAAACTTACATTGCGCCGTGCTCTTCTTCTTGGCAGCAGCTTCACGTTCCTCATGGATACCTGCGGTGGTACGAATGAGTCCAGCCGCAGAGAATAGTCCTGCTGCAGTTCTGAACTGGTGATTGCCAAGTGCTCGCGTGTAGATCATTGACGATGAAGCTGACGATGGAAAAACATGCTGCTCACGCGTCCCGTAGAAGAACATGCACGACGATTCATTGATGATGGCAGGACGATTGCGATCACTACGCTAGTGTTGAGAGCTTGATTGAGGCGATTCATAGCCAAGCATTTCAGCAAATCCAAATAGCACTATTCACAACATCGTTAATCAGGAACTAAGAACACAGTATGTGTAAACTAAGTAGTATACGAATTTAAGTATTTGAATTAAGATGCAAGCGGAAGGCGTTGACACAACGAGTGCACACACTAACATAGGACAATGGAATAGGAAATTACGTTGCCGGAAGCGTAGAGAATTTCAGATACACAAAGCGCTAAAAGAGGGCGACTTTACGAGAAATTTTAGCTGATTTGTGGAGGGGTAATCCTGGTCGGTGCAAACGCAGTGCCAGTCGGCGACGACGACATTCAAATAGTACTGATGTCCCAAATATGAGGCAGCTAAGCAGACTAAGAGAATACTAATGATGATTCGCAGCTTATGAGTATGTGTTGCTCATGTAAACATGTAATCAGCAACGTTTTGTGGTCAGCTTCACTTGCGCTAATGTTCATCAATTATCCAACCATCGTGCACGACAATACAATTCACCTACATGCACCAGAAGGTTCATATTGTTGAAGTGCTTGGCCGCATTAGAGGCCTGTTAGGAATGGAGAGACATGCTAGACATTTATGTTTCTACCATAATACCATATCACTTTGGGAAAGTATTCGTGAAATTCATAGTAATGCACAAATTATGCTTATCTCCGTTGTACAATACAGGGAAATGTATCTAGACCCAGAATAAACTTTACCAGAAACAAAATATATGCAATATTAGTAGCAAATATGTGGTAAGTTTCTTGCTAGGAATTTTAGTATTTTGGAAGTAAAATAATGAAGAAACACAGAGGATTAGAATCAAGCAAACATAGAAAATATTTGCAACGAGTCACTCGTCAAGGTCTTGTGACATAGGCTTCCATCACTACAGGTTGTACCAGGACACAATCAAAATCAGGCTGATCGAGACGATTCGAGATTTACAATTAAATTCGTGTAACAGTGAAAACCAATTCTCGACTTTAACGGGAATACACCGGCGACAGTGCACAGTGACGACGGTGAACAATGAGCGTGTAGGCACGAAAGGGAATGAAAAAAGCGAAATCGCAAACACGAGTTATCTTCCGAACGGTTCTCATTGTCGATGGAGACGAGAGTGATGAGAGTGGTGATGCGGTGCTGGTGACGACTTAGTGATGATGATTTTGATGAAGTAGATGACCAAAAAGCGAATAAAAGACTAGTAAGCTTGAAACTACGGAACACCCATTGAAATCACAATAGAAATTCGAAATGAGAAGAGATTCGCGCCGGCATACTACGTCGGCAGCGAAATGCGCGATCTTTCATAGTAGTAATATCGGTATATTTGGACTACTCCACGTTGAAGCACATCGTTACGAAGGACTAATTTCGCTAGGAAAAAAGTGTATTCTCTGTTGAAATCTATATCTCTGAGACCAGGAAAAGGTAAAAAGTAAAAATGATTATCTGATGTTTGAGCCAGTATCGCAACCCAGGCCACTGTATGTACATTTTTCTCTTCTCTTTACATTTTTTTTTTATTTTTCTTATTTGTTCATTTTTTTATTTTTGGCTCCCTATTTTCCAATTTGTCTCTGGGCTGCTTTAAGACAAAACTAGATGATTTTATACGAATAATATAGTGCTCACTGGGTCCGTCGAACGAGCTTGGGCCACATTGTGACGCGTTGGTGTGCGTTAGAGACAAATGAAAACTTTTACGGGTCGCTTCTCGACTTTATGCAAGTAATTTAGGTTACAGAACTGATATTGATTTACTGAATTTCGAGACAAATGAGGATAGCAAAGATGATCTGTTGAGAAATGCAATTTAAGGTAAACAGATAATAAATTCACCTTCAACGTGCTAAGACCAACAAATCATTGTTGGAGATGATTTGGCTATCACTCACGGAAAAAAAACTTGTGTGATGTTAGCACCGGTAGACGTCGATATTGTGAATAAAACAGCGCTATCGTGAATTGATGGAGATGTTCGCTAATCATCAATAAAAACTCACACATTTACATCCATAAACCTCATTAAGATAGCTCCAGCTGCGCTCTAGCCCGATACATCATGAAGACGATTTCTCGTCAGAGTCGGACAACGGAACGATGTGAAATTCTAACCATGTGTCACTACTGTGCACTACCGTAACCCTCATAATGTAATGGTGTGACAAGTGAGAACTACGTTCAATTCGATGGAAAATGAAAGCAAAGAAGAACGTCGATAAAACGAAACAGCACACCGTATTTATTCCGACACATACGATATCAGTCAAAGCTTATTGTGAATGAGTATTGCGTTTTTGAGAGCTCACGATTCAAAACAATTCTTCGCAAGAGAACGATTACTTGGCATTGATGTGGAAGAGTAAGAAGAAACTTCCATTGTCATCAAACTTTATCCAAGAATATTTTCTTAGGACTTACTTTCTGGAACACAGGGATCCACCGCATTTGTTTGATTGTGGGTGTCTACGCTTTTTTTAGAACATATGGTAGAATAAAATTTAATTATTCTGGTGCGAATTGTTTCTAATTGGGAAGAATTCGAAGCGTTCTGCCTTTCTAGATGTTCGTTTCATGTTCTAATAAGAGTCATCTTTTGTTTGTTCGAATTCAGATCGTCAATAGTCAACATTAATTCACTGATATAATATGCATTAAAACAAATAGAACGTATCCTTCGAATCATTCATTCCTTCTGTTCTTTTCAACTATATATAGATGAAACAGAAGAGATTGGCAGAGGCACCACATAAGATGTCACTTTTATGACTTGTGAAAAGTGTTTCTCTTGTCGTGATGGATGTTCTCGAAAGGGTTTTCGTGTTTTGAAACAAGACATAGCCTTCAGCTGATGCAATGCCATTCGGTTAGATAGTTTTGATTAAAACACATGATACACGAATGATTGTATTGTTATAATGAAAAAAGCGTTATCTGCCTCTGTACTTAATAATGCTCACAACAACAACGGCACTTTCAGTCATTCCCTGTTATGATATGATTTAATGAACTTAGCTTACCCTTCATATCTCAAAGGATTTTTGTTGGCAGAAATCTATGTGGTTAGTTAAATGGGAAATTTATAACTATATTTATTATTTAAAATTTATTGGTTTATTTATTTAATCATTTATTTATTCATATATGTGTAAATCTTACAATCACATTGGTACGACCCATTTAACAATTCCTTGCGTTTTCATACTTACACTCCTAGCGGCGTAGCATTTTCCTCTGAGAAGAAAAAACACGGGAGAGTCTCAATTGTGGGATCGAGTCCATTCAACGTTTAGAAACCATAAAAATTGCACAACGAACGACGAATTCAAATACAAACGTTAATCATTCCTAATACGCAGTTCGAATGCATGACGTTTTCAGATTTAGCACCACTGACGACATGTGTGTTAACGACAGCATGTCCACGGCTAAGCACTGATCATTCTCAGAAATGAAAAAGCCAGTAACGCATTGTTTATCGTTGTTCGAAGATGATTTTTGATAAGAATAACATAATCTTAGCATACACGTAACATACACGCCTACATACAGAGACGAACGCAAAGTGCTCAATTTTTTCTTACTGCGCTTTAAGCAAAAGAATGAAGTGCTTAGGAAAATCGAAGTCATCCGATCCCACGTTTAAAGACTGTTTACTGAGGTAAGAATATGACAAATGTTATTCCCACCAACTCTACGAAAAGACGGTAGTCATGTCAGAGTTCTGAAACATCCTGCGCTGTGAATGGTTCCTGTTTATCTGCCACCTTAATATTATCTTTGTGTAACATTTTCATCGAAGGGAAAACAACAGAACGAGGTCTAAAACGAAAGGTGTAGATAAAATGCTAGTTAGATGTGATAATGCTTTAATTCTAAAGTCCATTATGTTTCATAACATTTCCTATATTCCTTCGTCCTTCGGAATTACGGTAACCGAAGCAAAGAAAAAATGCCGATGAAAAGCAATCGTCTCACTCTCATGAGATTCCATCTTAAATTCTATTGTTAAAATTGTGAAAAACTCTAACGATGAAAAACCACAGATACATTGCTATCACCAACTACCACTATTGTTTTGTATAGAAAAAGAATGAGTAGAAAAAAAAAGTCAGTACAAGTGAAGCAACGAATGTCACAAAACTAAGAGCTTGAAGAAAAAAAAAGGGTTGACGAAAAATGAGTGTGATGGGAGCGATTACCTGAGTCTTGTGTTTTCTCTGGACATAATTCGGCGAGTTCGCTGGGTGATCTGAGATGAACCTTCTTTGTTCCAGAGGGAAGTACGGTAATGGTCATACGACGTGCGTTTTCCTCCAGAGTCCACTGATTCCAAAACTTTCGCAGGAACATGTCGCCAGCTTAGAGCAGTGCCTAAGAACTCCAGAACTGCAAACCTATCATGTTTAGAAAATTCGAAGGTGATGCGATGACTTTTGCAGCATAGCATTGCAGCTAATTCGTTAACCCTTTGCTTCCTTTAAGTTGAAGAACATAAAAAGTATTGAGTGAGGAGCATGGGGGGCTTCAGCCGCATTGCTGCTGAGCCAATAACTCTTGAGTGGCCGCGTTGCGCCCACGAACAAAAGGAGTACTGAAGGAACGGCGCATATCATTGCGCTGATTAGTTGAACTGAGAAAATACGCTACTAGCGTTCCTGTAGGTTTTCATCATGGTTAGTGCTTGCATTTGCTATGACGTTGGTAGGCGCAGGAGGTTGACTTTTCGGCGAGCAACCACTGACTTGACAAATGACCATTTTTCATTTGATATAGCGAGTGGATGGTGGCTTTTGAAGTGTCAAAAACAACGAGAAGAGATGTGAAAGAATGAGTTAGAGACAGCCACATGCCACGACGCAATGACAACAATCTCTACAACAATCTTCTCATTGTCGTTTATTGAACGCCTAATGTAAGAGTGTAAACATAAGTAAAATCTTTCGTTGGCATATTTGGCAGAGTTTGTTGCACAAGGATTTGTGAGCATGTCGTGTAGACACAGAAAAACGACAGCTGGCTGGTACACGTTGTATGTTCTGGTTGACGTCGTCATCGAAATATCCGAATATTTATCTATGCTTATATAAACTCAAAAAATACATATCAAAGTCATAAACATTTCCCATAAATGGAAGCGTAATAAAGATTATCGGCCACTTTAGCTTAAAACAGATTGCAGGAAATCACTAGGAACTGTATGACTGGAACAACGCATAACGTTTCGGCACAAAACACGATTGAAGTTCTCATATTTCCCGCTGTCCGAGATACAAATTGTGGTAGACAGATGTCCTGACATTTCACGTAATCCAATTTACAGAATACACAATAGTGAGGATAAAAAACTCGAGACTGAAATGAGTCACGGTTAAACAGAATGTTACTCTTTACGGCCGGAGTACAACCACGAGAATTAAATCTTTGCTCATTCAAAAGAGCAAGAAACAATTGCCACAGTACTAACATTAAATCTGCCCCTTTTTTACTCAATAATGAATAGGGCATAAATAATTCTACAGAACAACTTCATAGTTTTTGATGAATTATTTATCCATCAAAAAAGTTAACTTGTCGTAAAAATGAATGAATCTGGTAGGGTCTTTATCTCTTAGATGTAACTGTTGACTACAAAGACGATAAAGCGTTGAAAAATTTTGAGCAACCATACCTATCCCACGATTTAGTTGTTTAAGCAGAAGAGCACGATTCGGAAAAGGATTGAGGATCGCCCATCCAATCGGATTTTCCGTCGGCGAAACTGTGGGTGGTCTGAAGTCGTCGAGAACTCCAATGCCGTACCATTTTGGTTGAGGTGGTGGAGTGAGATGACATGAGCTTAAAAGACCGTCGCCGAGCGTAGCACGCCGCGATGGTCTTCTGCTATGTCGGTCATCAGACATCAAACGTGAGAGACGTCGCTCATCCATCAAGTGTGCACTGACCGACTGCAACATGGTCTCTGTGTTGTGATGGTTATCGTTGAGTGAACAGTCTGGTACAAGCCGGCCGGCTCAAGAAATAGTCACAGAATGCGATTGTCGAAGCAGTTAAAATAAGCCAGTTATTTCTCTTGCCGATGCTATTTATGCGTTGTCCCTCGACGACGATTTTGGGAAGCAACTTATAACATAAGCAGCGCGCGAGATATTCGGATCAACAAGCGGCTAGCCTGCAATACATTCTCGTCAGCGATTACTGCTAGCGGTGACGACGAAGACGACAACGACGATGATTGAGATGACGACAGCGATAACTACGACTACTTCTACGTCTACGACGACGACAACAGCGGCTAAGCGTTGGTGAGAACGATCATCGACGACTACTCCACCGAGACTACTTTTCAAGCACCGACAAACACGTGACGTTGAGCTACAATAAGCATATGGTCAAATTTAATCAAGCAACTTGCTGAATACTGCTGATTACAAAGGAAAATCTGTTAAGTACAAAGCGCTAGTGAATTTGAGTGGGGCACTCGTCACCGTATCATGCGATTTTTTTTTGTTAAACCATAATCGTCTCGACGATAGAGTACGAGCCTACGTTTTCATGGATAATGCACTTTCAAAATGCACAACGACTGTTTGCCGATTAACTTCTGATTGAGTATTAACCGATGTCCGAATTATTAAAAAAATCAATGGTATTGAATAGAGTCAAGGTTAGAGGCTTTTTTTCGCTGGAGACGGTACCTTGTCATGGGTTTTTTTTGAGAATTAGTAATACCATTTCAATATACTTTACTTTCCGACGTCCATCGGATTCGATTACGGTGTGTGCTGGTGCTTTTCGTTTCTTTTTCTTCTCTCGTGCGCAAATCACTCCACCACCACTCGAGATGGGCGGAGATGGGTCGCGGCTAGCTATGGAATATTCGATGTCGAGCGTTTTTCGAGGCTAGTGAAAAGACGTTATCAAGTCGCTTGTTATGTTCTCATAGTGACCTCATTGTCAAAGAATCGATGCACCATTAGACCTCGTTACAAGGTGAGAACTGTGTACTCACTATGCTGAGAATCTACGTGGAGATTTCTCGTTTAAAACCAAGTTAAAACATGTTCTACGATAACATCACTACTTCATTTAAGGTTTACCGAAGCGTACGCTTAAAAAATTGATAGTTCGCTGCACTTCATCTACCATGATGAATAATTGTTATTCTCAAAGCTTTACTCACAACCATATCATCATCACTGTAGCTACGAATAGTAACTGAAGTATTCATGAAGTATTAAAAGATTATGCATAAAAAACACGAAGTGTTGAAACGTATTATAGGAAAACCCGATCGCAAATTATTTTTCTAAGTACTACTCTTGTGTTGGTAAGAAGGGCCGAAACCGATGAAGCGGAATGGAGGGCTGGTTGAAGAAACCGAAAACATGAACGACGCTTTCCAAAGAACATCAAAGAGAGTAAAAGACAACATTTCACTGAAAAAACGAACGACTGAACGGATACAACCACATTATGACAACGCCGTTACACAAGCGCGCAATCACTGGCACTAGTGAGTAACCAAGATATTTTTTAGCTTCACATTTATATGGGGTACACATAGGATACAACTGATTGGCATCGTCACATGAACTTGTAATACTTGAGCAAATCGAATCTATGAAATCTCTTCAGACTAAAAACCTTGTATGTTGTAAGACAGATGTCTTGGCATCGAATGTGAGGAATGTGAACAAAAATTATGCTATTTAAGAGAGTTGATGATAAATGATAAGAATTCTATAAAATAGCAGTGAACACGATAGCTGAGTAACTGGCTGGTAGTTTGTGATTCTTTAAGCCTTGGTGAAAAAAAATTAATGTAGCTATGCTCCTGTCGTAGAAAAAAGTCATAGTAGAATCGCAAACACGTATTGTTACATGAGCTGTCACCTGGAGATCAGAAGCCAGAAATAATTTTTTATGTAAAATATATTAAACATTTAAAAGAACGAAAAGCTTAAGACGGCTCTTTTGGTTGAACGTTAAGAAAAATCGATTGTTTCATTACTTATAATAATTGCATAGAGCAAATAATAAACGACATCCTCGTTGAATTAACGAATGAAACAAAAGGAATAAAAAAAGACATAGAAGTCTCGGAAAAACTTGGTCGAGAGATTGGTTCCCAGAATAAATGGAGCGAAAATAAGCAGAATACTTGAAAACGATATGAATGGAGGGAAAACAAATTTTAGCTTTGACTTCGACGTTATCGAAGGAAAAGTGGAAAAGCACTGCATAGAAGTGACAGTCGCTTTTAATCAGAAAGCAAACTGGACCTGCTTCTACAACTGGCGTTACCCAGCTAAACGTGTTGGCATTTGAAGATTTTTCACGTCTGGAAGTGCTGATTACTACATCGTAGTAAAAAGGCAGAAAAAAAAACCAGTAATTCATTAATGTTATTATATATTAATGCTAAATCTACTAAAGCTAACGATAGAGTGGATAATGAGAAACCCACACGGTAACACTGGTGGTCCGAATGGTGTAAACTGGAGGAGCAGAGGTGTTCGGGATACCGTTGGCAACGGTTTGGTTTTGATTTGTTGTCGAGATGATGGTGTTACTGGAAGTGGATCCGTGTGTTGCAGTGATTTACGCATTCTACGAAGTGTCCGCGATAGAGAAGCCGGCGTCCGAAATGAGGTTATATTCATGTGAGAATGTTGACTGCTGTTAATTGGGCACTACTCATATGGTAAGTAATATGGCAATCGATATACGTCAATATATTCTCACCAACATCTCAACTACATATATCGATTATTTATGTTGAAATTTATAAAAAGTTGGTGTTCTGAGTAATATATTAGTCAATCCCATACTTACATCATTAATCCGTAAATGTTCAGTCATTGTAAAACCGTGGTTGGAGTGAAGGGTGAGTATGTGAATATGGTTGCCGTCGACTGGTTGTTTCGACAAAGCCCAAGCAAGCTTCACTGAGCACATTTCTCTCTCCCCATCTCTCTCTCTCTTCCTCGTTCTCCTTTCTTTTTCATCTATAGAATAACCATTAGAGAGAACAAGCTAACCTTGCTCAATTCGGCAAATCACTTCCCAATCATCTGCTATAAAATTAATGAAAATTCTAGTGAAGCGTACGAATCGACTTCCGAGATCGTTCGTATGCCCAAAACAACGAAACATGGTAAAACAATAAATAAGCTAAAGAGTGGCCATACGACGATTTATTTCATTTTTTTCAGTTTCTTCAAGCAACAAACAGAAGAAGATATGCTCGTACCTTAAGTAAAATGCACATATTGTCGATATGAAGTAAATGCGATGCTGTGTGCTGGATAAAGTCAACAATGTTGGTAGGTGTATAGAATATACCCCCCGCTGACAAGACTTTCATAGGTGTGTCGTAAGCAATACTCTCGCCGATAGAGCTTTCATAAAAAATCAAGAACAGCAGATATTCACGTGAAAATCTAACAGGGATAAACTTGCTAAAGTAGCAAAGTAAAGGTTTAGGATGTTCTATGACAACTACGTAGGCATTACCCACATAGTAAGCAGTTGATAATAGTATATTGATTACCAAACCAATACTGTATCCATTTCTATGGTTGAATTCTCTATTTGATAGATCACCGATTTCATTTCACTGATGTATACAAAGTTTCGCGCTTACCTGTGAAGATCATTGTTAAACTTACTAAAACGACTGCGATTGTATATCATAGTGTCATGCTTGTAGATCTGAATTATATATAACGATGCGAAGTCCGCCGTCTTTACAAGAGTAAAGCTATTTAGATAAAATACTGAGCAAGTAAAGTCGTTGTAGTGAATTTTTATATGTAGATATGTAAAACGTTGATGAATCCGCGAAATGAACAAGCGCGACTGAGATCGAGAAAACGAGGAGGCGAACATAATGAAATTAGTCAACATGAATTGAAGAGATTTTCTGCCGAATTAGTATCGTCGTTGACGATAATATGAAGCAGACTATGTTGTCTTTGGTGATTTGTGACGAGCCCGTAGATATGGTCGGTTTGTTTAAGCATGGTTCAATTATAATCGAAGCAAAGTAACACGAACCGCCAAGCCAATTTTAACACATTCAGACGACGTCTTCAATTCGCAACAGATGTATTGTGTTGCAGCAGTGCATTGGAGAAAAAGGGACAATTTAGGACTAACAAATTTTTTTCGCTTACATTCTCACGATGTCCCACATGAACAATTCAAACCTCACATTCTTTAACACAAACACGCATACACATATTCAGGCTCATAAAAAAGGCATAGAGCTCTCGAGGTTGATCAATCTCTGACGGATGCGCCATGTATTCGACTTCATCAAGCATCATTAGAGGTGATTGAATGCATATCTGGCCTAAACAATGAATTGTGGTGCCCTACCGATGTATGAGTGAGTGTGCTATCTTCCGAGATAAGTCTTATATCAACTTGTCGACCTGGAAGTATGGAAGGTTTGGAAAGTGGGATCAAACCTATGCATATTGCAGGGCACTTCTAACCACTGCGCTACACTTACACCAGACCGGACGCATGCAAATATATATATATATATACAAATGTATACACATTTATATACACAATCATGTACGCATATACACATACTGTAGGACTAAAGACACACTGAAGACTTTGCAGCTTTTATGAGTAATATGACAGAGTGTATCACTAAATATCAATCATATCTATCAGTAATATCACTTACAACTGCTATTTTCTTCAGTGTTTTATCTAGAGATTTCATAATGGAATTTACGAAAAACATAAGAATGAACACAACCACAACGTTGCTGAGATATTTGCAAAACTCCGGACCACAGGTGTCTGCGGTAGGGAACGAACGCGCTATTGTCCTTTCGGGGGAGCAACGCGTTCACCACCACACCATGCCAGTCCTTCGTTTTGCCTGTCTCTCAGCTAGTCATAAGAATGAATACTTTTTCATCTATAACGGCAGTATGATATTAAGTAACATATACATTAGGTTTCATTACAATAGAAGATATTGAATTCACCATTCTGTGTTAATAGTACAGTAACAAACGAAAACCATCCACATTGGTAAGCTCAAAGCACACTTGTTGCACAATAATATAAGAAAAAAGCAAAATAGCACCTGTGATTTGAAGAGATATCTAGTGAACCAAGTCCTTTTGTTCCTTAATTGCTAGAATGCACGAAAAATTTGCCTTCACTAGGAAGAAAAATGTTTAACTCTCAACACAGTTCTCAGTTCGTCATTTGTTTGACAGTTGAATGAAATTTAATCATACCAGAACTCTGTATATTCGCTACTACCAGTTTGTCTTCTCACCTAAGTGGAACAGCACGACAAAAATCTTTCTTTAAGTCGTCATTGTCCTTATACATTTATATCTATACATCTATGATGGACTAACAAAAAAAAGTTCTGTGAGCTCTGAAAAAATTCCTATAAATAATAAATTATGCTATTTTTCTTCATGCCAACATCATCCTCTATCACATCATCGTGGACAAGTCCTCTTAGAATTCGTGTCGAATTGCGATCGACAATTCTCCTAGGAAGGTAATCTAAGCGGAGAAAGTTCGAAATTCGTTATGAAAAAGCGCAGCTAAAGGTGAGTCGGAAAAGCTCGGCGAATCACCAACTAAAATAAGAATAAAGGGCTCCTACACAAAAGTCATGGAGGTGTTTGTGTCGTTTTCTTAATGAGTATACTCTATTGAGTTACTATAGCCCGAAATAGAAGTCTGACGAATACTTTACAGGTGCCGGTTTCAGTTGTTTAGTTATTAACGGGGTGTAATATGCATGATTCCTGAACTTTTTCCTTGATAACAAGAGCTTTTCAATAGAAAACTGTGCTCTAATTAAAATATTATATTCGTATTTTAAGCTTGCATTCTATGACGAGGAAAGAAACGCGGGAATATAAAAGAAATCGCAGAAAACATTAGGCGGTGAGAAAAAAAATCGAACAGAAAGTAATTAAATACGCAGTTTTTATTCGAATCCCGTCATATTCTCTTTCATCGTCGAATTCAACAACACATTTTATAATTAAGTTCGAAATGAGCTGAAGATGTGAGTTAAATTCTCAATAGATGAACAGAAATGAATGAATGCACCGAATGAGAGCTGAATATGTCAACAAGGAGTGGCAAAGCTCGGTTTGTTCTTATCAATTCTCTCATAATCAGTTCATTCTATAGGACTGAGACTCTTAAACTAAGACCGACCAGAGTTTTCTTTCAAAAAAAAAGCAGTTACAAAAATTGAACAACAGTGAAAAAAAGAAATTCTTACGAAAAGCCATGTATTCTTTGTAATCAAATAATACAAGAATTAAGGTCAATGTAAAAAATTGGGAAACCGCAGGAATAGCCTAAAACTCGTGTCATGCTTTGATAAAATGCAAGAGGAAGAAGAAGAAGAAGAAGAAGAAAAAAAAAATCGAAAGTAAGTGAATTCGCTATATTTGCTCAACATTCAGGATGCTAATGTGGTATTAAGTTATTTAAGAAAATTCGCGGTTCCAAAGAAAATGCCCATCCAAGTTCAAATTGCAGCGTTTTCTCATAGTGAAGGTAGTGACACCTAGGAGAGAGTAAGTCACTTCTTTTAGTATAATTCCATGTACTATATGGTAACAACATAAATCATCCCAACAGAAAAATCTAAAGTTTTCCTTCTTTGGTTCTTCCTTGGTTTGCTCAAATTTTTGCTTCATAACTAAGATGATTGCTGAGATATTTGCAAAACATTGGAACGCAGGTGTCTACGATGAGTAACGAACGCGCTATTACCCTTTCTGGGAGCTAACGCGTTCACCACTAAACCATGTGGGCCCTTCGCTTCGCCTGTCTCTCAACTAGTCCTATCGGTCAACGCCATCAGTTATCACCCGTCGATAGAATTGACCTAGGGAGCTCAAATCGGCCACGAACCCAGTTAAGCTGAGGCTGGAGTTGAAGTTTGGTTAAGATTCTTGCTTCACAGTTCTTCCGTAAACATGCTTCTTTGTTGTTTTGTATTTTCCACGTTTTATGGTAGTCATGCACTTATAAATACTGTCATATACTGTATTTTGATTCTGTAATCGAGCACCTCACATAATAGAATATTGACTAGAAACTTAATTCCATCTGTCATTGATTAAAGAGAAATTATGGGTCTCAATAAATTAAGACGAGAAAAATGTAAAGAAAAAATAACAGCCGATCCTTATGCTGATGAGAGTGAGAGCTAGGAACTCATTTGGCAAAAAGAAGAAAAAGAAACCGGACGGTTATTACTCTGACAAATGGATCAGGTCGACAGAAACGGATAGGGTAAAACTATAAATTGTTCGGAGATGATCAATTCCTAACAAATGTAGTAGGAATTCTGCTTGATTTGTAGCGTTGTGATGATTGAATTCATATCTGGCTTATAAAATAACTTGCATTGGGCTATCAATGTACCGTATCAGTGCTGCTATCCCAACAAGCATGTTTGGTACCATTAGGACGTGCGAGGAGGATTAGAGGCTTGTTTAGATTGAGGAAAAGGACCCCGTCTGCATTGCATAACTCCTCTAACCACTGCGCTATAATGCTCATTGTAAAGACGAGAATATCAATGAGAATAAGAATGAAAAGTACTCCTACAGATGTCGAAATGTGCAGCTAGATAGCTTCTTGTCATAAACACAACGACGTGAGGATAGCTATCAGTGAAAAGAAAGATGCATTAGTTACAGTGATTGTTCACCTGTTGTCCGTCGTACTTTCATATCTTCAGTAATGGTCAGTAGATTCGCGTGTGGCCTTCGTATTTTTAGATTTCTTGATAGATGGCCACTACGGAGGTTCATATCTAATTCGCCAGGCACGAATACTGACATCTACAATCAATTCTACTCACATTCAATCAATACGCACACATACCACAATAAAAAACAAGCACACAAACAAATATAAACGTAACACTCCTCAAAATATTTGAGCATTTCGAAGAGTAAGAGGCATAGAGGACGAAAATAACTATGCCTTGGTGAGAAGTCACCATGATCTGAAGCTAGCTTGTTTACTAATGTTGTTTTTCGTTCAGGAATCTTAGGAAATTCTGCATAGATCCATATTATTGTATTAGTTTTGATCGATTGAGCTAGACTGTGCACTAACGATGAATAAGATGTTGTGAAGGAGTGCATTGAGTGGCGATGATGTGATGCTTGGACTTGCTCAATAAGTTCTTCTTTCCTTCTCGTTTTGCCTAGGAATAGGCCGCCTACAAAGAAGTGGTTGTTCAAATTTTCATGAGGGCTCCCAGATCAATATTTCAACAACTGATCATAACAAGCGCTTCAAATCTCTCGCGAGCTACATGCTTATAGAAGAGTCATGTGTGTAGAAATTGAGTGATGTAGCAAAAACGGGGCGAGTATTGATGTAGCGGCTTGATACGATGTATAAAGTGTAAATGAGCAATAAAATGTACTGGGAGTTTCTTATAGTCAAGATACGCTGTGAAACGAACAACAACAAATCTAGATGTGTGCCTTATCAATTACGTAGTGAGCCGACCCAAGACTTGGATGATGTGGGAATGAACGGTGAAGGTTTCATGTCCAACAGGCACAAGAAGTCCCTTTAGTATCACAATTAATCAGAGAGGAAGTAGTCGAATGTAGCCAAATAGAAATAAAACAAACCGAATTTTCTCAACGGCAAACTGTTAAAGGTTAAATCCTTCTCAATGAACTAAGTGTTCTACTAATCAGACCTTCACCACCAATGGATTGCTTTTCTTAAGCAACAGCTTAAACGTGAGGCGATGTCGCGTACAAAATAAATATCGATGAAAAACAATATCTAATTCGTCAAAACGAACACCTTCTTCTCACTTTGTTTTTTAAAAGTCATTTTTAATAGCTTCGCGGTGGATTACAAATCAACACTAAAAGTTGTAATCGAGGCGTGAACAAAAATTGACCTTTCCTAATGAGACCGCTGTGAGTGACTGAAACGATATATTCAGCACTAAAATGTTTACCAGAATCTCCAAGACAAAACACGAATAATGTGATTGTTGTTCCCCAGCATAACATCACATCTATTTAGGAGACGCTTATATGGAAAACAAGAAAGAACGTCTGAAGAAAAACAAAGATGAGAGGAAAAATCCAGACCATCTTGTTTCAGTTCATGACGAAAAAAACCCGCATAAGATAAGAATAGTGTGAAAAATATGAAAAGTACTGGGGAAAAAGTCTTGCCTTGATTTAGAAGACATAAGAGCTCGAGAGTTTCCTCTTGTGACAACGGATAGTATTTATGTCGACTGAGCCGATTATGCGTTTGCTTTGTACGAGGCGTAAGGAGTTGAGCCTTATAACATAAACAAAAGTATTGTTGCTCCATCATTAACAAAAGCAACAACAACACCAAAAATGACGATAACAACAACAACAACAACAACAACAACAACAACAACAGTAACATTGACAACAACAAGCTATTGTAAGCATAATGGCTCAAAAAAAACTTAACTTTACGAGTCAATTCAACAACTGATTTGTGAATTTTTCAACGAACAAAGAAAGAACACTAGAAATTACGCATTCGGAAATCTCTCATAAGTGGATTAAGAGTTTAAAATCATCCTACTGTCAGCGTCAACAACATAAGCTTTAAAAATACGAGCACAAGCAAAACTAAGAAACCTTTTCGTGACCAACATCGTCTTGACTGGCCGATCTCGTCAACGTTGTCATAGATAATGCACGTCGTCGAGGTTGCCGAGTTCGAAGTAGTCCCTGCAGAACATCCATAGACTGTCTTCGACATTTTACAACACACAGAAAATCAATGTTAATACTTCTTCAAGGATAAATGTTTTCTACAAGTAAAAATGTGTGTGTATGTGTATGCATGTTTGTGTGTGTGTGTGTGTGTGTGTGTGGTGTGTGTGTGTGTGTGTGTGTGTATGCCCCAACAGCCCCAACATATGTTCCTAAACGCTCCTAAACGCTTACAAATTTAAAATACTCATCTCATTTGAACCTGGTGGTATTAAGACATATGCATTTGTCATTGGTACCATACATAAATGAGTGTTATACCTGGACCACAATTTAATCACAAATCATTCAGGCTTAACACGTAGTTCACGTGCATGACGAAATTTCATTAAATAAAATGTATTTGTTCGACAGCCGTTGATTCACCTTTGCAGCAATTCTTCGTTTATATAAACACTTCTATTTTGAATGTTGAGACCAGCTCTACAAGTTTATTGCTCAACAGAGATGGCAGCAAGAAGCGAAAGAATACGCATCGATACAGATGAGGCTATTTTCTCATCCTTCAAAAACCTATGGTATTTTTTTCCTCAACCATAAGCAACACCATCAACCAATAACAGCACTCTTAAATTCAAATATAAATATACAAACGACGTACATCTGCTCTTCTAACTCTCGTCGTTGTTTGCTCGAACGCTAAACAGAGCCTCCTCATGAGAATGGCGGCGGTATAGTTGGTAAACTGGGATGACACTGGCGCCGGTGGTGGTAAAAGGAAAAGCGCAGGTGCTAGTTGGTAGTTAGTTAATTAGCAAAATTCATAGTTATAATAAAGAAAGAATAAATACAAAGCAAATAATGAACAGCGCCTTAAATAAATAAAGACTTGAGAAGTCACAAAAATTAAGTCGTTTTGGTCCGTGAGTTCAAATTTCTCTTCCTCTTTCATTTAATCTGGTGTACGCATTCACTATGAACACTTGCATTGAACACAAATATTTTTAACAGTACTTATCATACTTTTGTCCTTTTTGAAAACGATTCAGCCTAATATTTTACTCGTTCTAATTGCATGCCTCACTAACCATCCACGGGGGTTTTCGAACTTTTTTGTGTGGGGTTTCCGTTGCTGAAGGATTTTTCGACTTCATGGCTAATGTCTTTGAATTCTGTTCAAGACCATTCTCCTTCGAATTCTAAGAGAGCCTATCTGGAGGCTCTTAGTCGAATTAGTGCGCTTGCAAGAGATAATTCTGACGCCAACTTACCGATATTGGAGGAATGAGAGGCTTGTTGGACCAGGAGTGACCACTTCTCCACCGGCTCCTACAGACTTAACTTTAAAAGGAATTCTTAAATAAACAACGATAATACACATGTATAAATGCGTACAGATATATATCTCTATATATACATATCTCTTTATGTTTATATATATAAAGGGCGCGCGTGGCGCAGTGGCTGGAGGCGCCACTACGACTCGCACGTGGAATCGATCCCTGCGGCGATGGCCCACCAAGCCTTCCATCTCTCCGGGGTCGGTAAACTGGTACAAGACTTGTCTGGAAGGATAGCAGCACTAGCTCGATACATCGCCAGGCCACGGCAAGTCATTGTAGAGGCCAGATATCCTTTCAATCCCTACCTCCAACGATACTTAATGAAGTCGAATACATGGCGCATCCCTCAGGGATTGATCAACGCCGAGAGCTTTATCCTTCATCCTCTATATATATATATACATATGTATACATATGTATATATAATGTCCACTGATCTCCGTCATATGAGGGATTTCGAGCCGGTTAGTTGTGAAGCTACGTGTCGTGCCCCCAGGTGGCGGATAAGGGGTTAATAGCGGACCACATGAAAGCTTTGCTTTCCTGAGAAAGGTGGATCCAAGAGATTGACTCCCTGTTTCTTCTGCACCGATTTGGAAAAAACTTTTTGTATTTGCAAAGCGTATTCATGTATGCGTGTGTGAGTGCATTTTCGCTTTATGCGAATTGTATTCTACGAGTCAATTCGGCGAAAAGCCTGCGATCAAGTGACAGGGAAGTAAATGGGAGGCGGTTAGGAGTCGCCTCCATCAAACAAGCTCCATGTTCACTCTAGGAGAGCCTGGCAAGCTACCCGTGAAGTACACCCAGCCTCCACGCTCGGAGCGCAGCGAGCTATGCGTGGGTATCAAAATGCTAAACACAACTAAAAAAAGGCATCAATCACCTGACCCCGAACGAACCCCACACTTCGGTAGAGTTAGGTAGGACGCGCACGGAAAGGCTGCTAAAATATCAGGGCTAATAGAAGCTGCCTCGATCACGAAGAAAACTACGGTGGCGATCTGTTACTACAGTGCACGTACTCTTGTATCCGAGTTCTCGATGGAAAACTAGCTCATGCAAGCAAGAAGGATAAGGTACGACGTCACCGTCCCGGCCAAGACGAGACGACGCTACCCATTCGACGCCGCCTATGACACAGGAGAAGAACTGTTCCACGGAACATGCGACAGTAGAGGAGTAGATGGCATAGGCGTTCTCGCCAACGCGAATTTGTCCATGAACATCGATTCATTCGAACAACTAAAAACCCGAATCGGATGTGTACGTTAAAAAAATGTGGATCAATACCGGTTTTGACAATGTTCGTCGTTTACGCGCCGATATCAAACTATGACGAAAAGAACTCGAAGCGTACGGTATGGTCTTGGAGAAGCTCCACGGAGAAGACCATATATTCTTCGAAAGCAAATATCTCTGTATGACTGGAGTTATATTTCGCAATGCACCCTGCCATTAAAACAAGTAGGCAGCAAATAAAATGGTTGATATTCTTTCAGGTTATCATTGGAGATATCAACGCCAAGATTGAACCAAGAACCAGGATGACTGCACTCTGGCGCCCAAACGGAACAGCTGCAGCATCCAGAAGGGCAATGGAGAAAATCATTAACGAATACTACTAAAATTTTTTCGATAGCCATATCCAGGTCCGTAAAGGATAAGATTGGAACACTTGGAGAACCTTTCGCCACTTCTCGTGAACAAACAGGCTCGGCTCTTCACACGTTAACTTTTCGAATGCAAGGTACCTACTCAGTGGAAGACCAGCAAGACCGTGTTGTTGTTCAAGAAGGGCGACCAACACGATATAGGCAACTATCGCCCAATCTGCTGGCTGTCTGCCGTCTACAAACTTTTCACTCGAGTCACATCCTAAACAGGATTGACAGAACACTGGACGAAGGAGAGCCGTGCGAGCAAGCAGGGTTTCGAAAAGGATTTAGTACGATGGACCACATTCACACGTTATCAAGGCTCATTGAAGTATCGCGAGGGTACAAAAGACCGCTCTATCTCAGTTTCATAGACTTAGAGAAGGTCTTTGATTCAATTGAGGTGGAAGCAGTCATGGAAGCCCTCGGTAGTCAAGGAGTCCCTATTCAGCACGTAACTTCGTGAGCTGTACAAATATTTTACAACCAAAATTTCACCATTCTATAACGATATTAACGTTCAAGTCAAAAAAGGAGTTAGGCAAAGCGATACAATCTCGCCAACATTATTTACAGCCACCCTCCAGAACGTCGTGCGAACATTGGAATGGGATAACATGGGAGTGAAAATGGATGGTCAGCACTTACATCATCTTCGCTTTGCTGATGACATCGTTCTTATAACACCAAATATTAGCCAAGCGGAATGTGTGTTTGCCGACTTTGATAAAGCGTGTGGAAAGATTGGTCTTCGACTAAATCTCACGAAATCCATGTTCATGAAGAACGGATTGGTTTCGTTTGTCGCATTCACACTAAACGGAACGAACATTTCCGAATGCTCCAGTTGTGTCTACCTAGGTCAGGAAATCAAAACGATGAACGGCTTAGCTCCAGAGGTGAGCAGAAGGAAACGAGCGGCTCGGGGAGACTTCAAGAGCATTGAGGATATATTTAGGAGCACACCCAAGTCCATGCCCACATTTTCGACTCAACGGTGCTCCCTGCTCCAACATTTGCGTCAGAAACCTGGTTGCTGCGTAAGCAGGATAAGAGATCACTCAGCGTTATCGAACGCGCAATTGAATGGACGATGCTAGGAGTACCCCGTTTCACACAAGTGAGGGATGGGATTCGAAGCTCCGACCTACGTCATTGATCAAAAACCAAAGATGCCGTTCTGTACGCCAAGCAGTCGAAGAAAAGGTGGGCTGGTCACGTAATGCGTATGAATGACAACCGATGGACAAGAGCCCTTAGCGACAAGATTCCTTGTTAAACGCACTGCAGGAAGACCACCGATCCGATGGTAAGAGTTTTTCACGAAGGTTCTAGAAAAAAGATATGGTGCTCGACGAGCCCGTAGAGCGAGCAGAACCCTCTGGGCTACTCTTGCACGCGACAGGGAAAAACGGAAAATTTACTAGCGCCCGCTTGAATCACTCGATCATCAACGGGACTAGAGGTGATACAGGTGATACATATAATGTCAGCTTTTTATTTATTGCCTATTACAATTTTTCACAACTGGGTATTATGTATTATCACACATAATACCCACTGTGAAAAATTGTGTGATGTGATATGTATAATCACAATGATGCTGAGTTAGTAGCAAAGCTTTAAACCGCAGATTTCTTCGGTGAGTAACGAACACGCTATTACCATTTTCGATGGCTAACGCGTTCACCACCACACCGTGTGGTTCCTTCGTAGCATTGAGCGATGTAGAACTAGCCGAGGACAGGCGGAACGATGTAGCCGTATGGTGCGATGGTAAACGCATTAGCCCACGGACAGTTTAATACCGCGTTTGTTTCCACCGTACATACCTGCGGCCCGGAGTTTTCCAGATATCTCAGTATTGTGGATATTGTATATATATATATATATATATATATATATGTAGTATTCATTCAACTTTTCTTCAACTCATCAGTTTAATATAGCTTGCAAGCAATTTTTCTTCACAGCTTTAAGGTATGAGATTATAAGCAAGGATTAATCATCTCGTCGTGGTAAAGAGATACTACTGAGTTTTGAACTACAATGCTGAGCGGAAGTTCATCCCCTTCAGTACCTTGTCAAGCAGAAAAAATTGGAAGCCGAAAATCTCTAGCGTTGTTTAGTTTTTAAGAAGGCTCTTTTACATCATGGTAATGTACGAATGCAAAAGACTCTCCACAGGTAACAAATGGGAAAAAATTTACTGATAAAATCAAGTTATGAAGGATACTAGTTGTGATTTTAAAAGAAAATAACGTTTCCTTTCATACAAGGAAGCTAAATTATTCACCCATATTAACGAATTGAATTTATTTCCGGCTCAAGAAGACGATGAGCCATAACTTTAGGAATCAACGTGAGCAGATTGATATTAGATTTGCTTTTCTTATTAGCTCGTAGATTCTCAGATAAGCAAAATGATGGAAATCCCGAGTGTTAGGAAAAAAAGAACAATTCAAACTTATAAATAATCACAAATAACCAAAATGGAAATGCTTAAAAATAATTCAAAAAGTATTCTTTTTGTTCGTAATACAAACTTTTAGGACAGAATTGTATAAATCTTGCGGTACTGAGTATGTCAACCAAAAAAAAAAAAAATTGCTAGGTCTGTCAAACAGACTAGTGTTAGTTGTTAACGAGGTAATCATAAATTGAAAAAAGTATCTATCCTACGAGAATGCTTTATCAAAAACGACTATTTATGAAAATAATTAAAAGTGCGTAAAATGTTAGTGCAGTTAACAAGAAAGAAGAAACCAACACTTCGCTCAAAGAAGTCCAGGAATATCCTTATGAACCCTTTTTGAAGAACAAAATTAGCTTATAATAATATTTTTAAATTAAAAAAAATCGTTCATTGGTTGTTTCATTCTGTACTTTTGTAGATGAATACGGTTAGTATAAAGATGGTTAGAGTTGTCAACGTGATATGTGAAAAGTACCGAGGCAAAAAATCCACCGCTTGCGATTGGAGCCAATCCGAGTTGTAATTCGACTTGTTGATTTTGAGCCACATGCTGTACAACCAATGGAACCGTTGGCAGTACAGTACCAGCAGAATGTGTTGTCGACAACTTTGGATGTAATACGACCGATCGTTGTATGGATAAGAGATTATTCGGCGCACCAACTGGTAGCACCATCAGCACTACTCTCTCCCTAAAACTCAAACACACTCATAAGGATTACGGTAGCGTGCGTAGGTAAAATAGCGTCTCCAACTATGAGTGTAGATTTAAAATTGAAAGCGGTCACTGTTTCTGCATCAAATGCATTGAATCCGATGCATGATGCATGCACTTTCGTAAGCACTCTCTTTAAAAAAACATGATATCTCATTGAAACAGCAGTTCTAGCAATTTGTCACGCGTCATAGATCAAATTACGTACAGTAAATCATTGTGGAAACAGTCCATAGTCGAATGATTCAACGCGAACAACACTTTCCTTTAGAGATCAAGCTTCCATATAAGCAGAAGCAATGCTGCTCTAAAGGTGTGCCATAGATGTACTGTTGAAAAAAGAAGGGAACAGTTGTCAAAGTCGCAATGAAATAAATGGAAAGAGAACGAAAAGTGGTTCGACAACCATGAAAGCACTCATTCTATGAAAGATTCATAGAAAAAGTTCATCTTTCTTTTTTCAATAGCGCAGTGCTGTAAACAAATTACAAGAAGGTCGAAATTTAACACGATACACTTTTCCTTTTACAACAAAAATAAAATACCTTAACTGACGGCTACGGAATATTTCCAAAGCTTTCCAGGATTTGTAGCCCTGAAACGTTTTGGAAAGAATGCCGACAATAATCCAAAATTATATTTTATTATTGAAACAGAAATATCGACTTTGACGTTTTAAGATTATCCACAACTTCAAGAGACAGAACTGAGAGGCAGCAAAAGGAAGGGCCTGCATGACATGGTGGTGAACGCGTTACTCCTCGGAATTGACAATAGCGGACTCGTTCTCCACCATAGATACCTGCAGTCCGGTGTTTTGCAAATATCTCAGCGTCATTGAAGTTAATATCTACAACTGTAAATTCATTTATAATGGTGCTTATTTTCGTCATTTCTATTTCAAAGAAGAAAAAGAAGTGTAAGACTTGAGGAACTTGTGTAACACTGGGAATGAAAAGTTTTCAAAACAATAATATTTACTATTATTATTGTTATTAAGTAACTTATCCCCATACAACCGCATGGTGTGGAGGTCAGATTTTGTTTCATTCGATTCCTTTCCTGGCATCCGCCATTCACAAATATCTCCGGAATTTTTGCATTCTGCTTGGCGATATTCGTTTTCGTCATGAGTGCAGCTGCACATTCCTCCTGGAATTCTGGGACAGCCATGGTAGGATGTGCTAGGACGTTACACTCTATATTGCAAAAAACAGACAAGTATGGCACCAATTTTGCTCGAAGGCGGTCATTTTTATCTAAAAATGTTCGTCGTTATGTGTGTTTCCTATAAAGAGAAAGGGGCAGGCTAATATGCGCATCCGTGTAAAAAGAACAACTTGACGAGAAAAGTAGAGATAAACGGAACAATCGAAAAAACGCAAACAGGACACAAAAACGTCAGCTGTATCACTTGTAGCTCCGTTGATCGTTGAGTGACTCGAGCGGGCGCCAGTAAATCTTCCATTTTTCCGTGTCGCGTGCAAGAGTAGCCCAGTGGGTTCTGCTCGCTTTAGGGACAACATATCCTTCTTGCAGGCTTTTCGTGAAAAACTGTGACCATCGGGTTGATGGTCTTCCTGCAGTACGTTTGACATCCCGAGGAATCCAGTCACTAACGGCTCTTTTCCATCGGCTGCCATTCATACACATTAGGTCTCCGGCCCACCTTATCTTCAATTGTTTGGCGTACAGAGCAGCATCTTCGATTTTTTATCGTTGACGCAGGTCGGAGCTTAGGACCCCATTCCTTACATGTGTGAAATGGGACACTCCTAGCACTGTTCTTTCGACTGCGCGTTCGATAACGCTGAGTGATCCTTCATCCTCCTTATGCAGCGACCAGGTTTCTGACGCAAAAGTTAGAGCAGGAAGCACCGTTGAGTCGAAAAAGTGGGCACGGACTCGGCCGCTCTTCTAAATATATCTTCGATCCTCTTGAATGCTTCCCACGCCGATTGTTTTTTCCGCTGAACTCTGGAACTAAGTCATTCAACGTGTTGATTTCCCGACCTAGATTGACATAGCTAGAACAGTCGGAGGTATTCGTTCCGTTGAGCTTGAATAGAGCATACGAAGCCTATTCGTTCCTCATGGACATCGTTTTTGTGAGATTTAATCGGAAACCAATCTTTTCACTAGCCTTATCCAAATCGGCCAACATTCGTTCTGCTTGTCTAATGTTTAGTGTTATAAGGACGATATCATGAGCAAAGTAAAGATGGTGTAACTGCCAACCATCGGTATTTGCTCTCATATTATTACAGTCTCCCCCAACGGTTTACCACGTCATGGTGCATTGGAGGCGTTTCTGGGTGTCGGACTTCGATGAACGGGGGAAAGGATTCGCCCCTCAAGCAGGGTCTCTTAAGTTGAAAAGGAGTCCGGCGTTTCTATCGGCAAGCCTTGCTAAGAGTAAACCAATACCAAGATATACCATCGTCTTAATATTAAAGTCTCATAGTGGTAAATCTTTCTCTGATCCACAAGAGCTGCGACTGCCTGTCGTGGTGACGACCTGGGGCAGACTTTGGCCAGGTTGCCTTCGGGATTTCAAGGAACCACAATAGCTTAACGGGCAAATCTGAGAAAAATGGTGATTATGCTGGGGTCCGCACAACTAGTGACGACGGGCCGTTCAAGTATCAAGTATCAAGTATTATCCCATTCCAGTGCGACGGTGAATAATTTTGGCAAGATGGTATCGCCTTACCAAACCCCTCTTTTAACGTCAATGTTAATATCATTGTAGAATGGTGATGTTTTGTTTGAGAAATTTTGGTACAGCTTACGAAGAATCTTTACATACTGAATAGGAACTCCTTGGCTATCAATGGCTTCCATAACTGCTTCTATCTCAATTGAATCAAAGGCCTTTTCTAAGTGGATGAAAGTGAGACAGAGCGGTCTTTTGTACTCTCGAGATACCTCAATGAGCCTTGTTATCGTGTGGAAGTGTTCCACCGTACTAAATCCTTTTCGAAACCCTGCTTGCTCGCATTGCTGTCCGTCGTCCAGTGTTCTGTCAATCCTGTCTAGGATGACTCGAGTGAAAAGTTTGTAGACGACAGATAGCAAGCAGATTGAGCGATAGTTGACGATATAGCGTAGATCACCCTTCTTGAACAATAATGCGGTCTAGCTGATCTTCCATTGAGTATGGACCTCGAATTCAGACAGGCAGCGTGTAAAGAGCCGAGCCTGTCTGTTTACGAGGACTGGCGAAAGGTTCTTTAAGTGCTCTGATCTACTCCTGTCAGGACCCGGTGCTGTTCGATTTTTCACTGACTAAACGGCATGTCGAATTTCCGAAGAAAGAACCGGTGGTACAGCGTATCAATCTTCCTCTATTTCATATGTCAAAACGTGGACGTGGCTATGGAAGAAATTTGAGTGATAATCGTGAATGATTTTCTCCATTACCTTGCTGGATGCTGTAGCTGTTCCGTTTCGACGTCGGAGTGCAATTATCTTGGTTCTGTAATTGGCGAAGCTTCGGTGGGCTTTGCGAATGTTTTTTCCAGCCTCTGCGAATTCGACCATTTATGCTGATCTTCTCTATTTAAGACCTTCTTTTATGGCCTATTTGCATTGTTTTGCAAGTTCGGACGCTAGCACGCGGTTGCCTGAATATCGTATGGCTGCATGCTGTCGTATTAAGCTGGACAGTTTTTGGAGACAGAAGTCTCTCGGTGACTTTCGAACTCTCAGCTTTCATAGCTCTAACATGAAGATGTTGAATGAGCCGATCTTGTTTCTCGCCGATGTTATCGGCAACGGCATCTTCCCAACCAACTAATGAATTGAATAAGAATAAGCCAACTAATGAATTGAATAAGCCTCGTTTGTGGCGGTTCAGGGGCTTCGGTTTTTGAATTTAGCGGCTTTTTCTCCTTTGCGCGAGAAATAGAATCCAGCACGAATAAGCCGGTAATCTGATTCCGTGCAGAGTTTTGGGATAACAGCGACATCGCTTTGGCAAAAAATTTTATTTACTATAATGTGGTCTATTTCGTTATGGTACTCTCCAATGGGAGATTCCAACGTCCAGCGTTGTGGGTGAGGCTTCTGGAATTGCGAGTTACCATGGATGGTCTTGGTCGCCATGATAAACTCAGAGAGCCACTCACCCTGTTTATACCTTTCTCTATCGTGGGTTTTAATGTGACGTTCTTCAGACGTTATTCTTGGTTTAACGTTGGCGTTGATATCTCCAATGATAATCTGGAAGAATCTCAACCATTTTATTTGCTGCCTATTTGTTTTAATGGCAGGGTGCATTGCGAAATATAACTCCAATCATACAGAGATATTTGCTTTCGAAGAATATATGGTCTTCTCCGTGGAGCTTCTCCAAGACCATACCGTACGCTTCGAGTTCTTTTTCGTCATAGTTTGATATCGGCGCGTAAACGACGAACATTGTCAAAACCGGTATTGATCCACATTTTTTAACGTACACATCCGATTCGGGTTTTTAGTTGTTCGAATGAATCGATGTTCATGGACAAATTCGCGTTGGCGAGAACGCCTATGCCATCTACTCCTCTACTGTCGCATGTTCCGTGGAACAGTTCTTCTCCTGTGTCATAGGCGGCGTCGAATGGGTAGCGTCGTCTCGTCTTGGCCGGGACGGTGACGTCGTACCTTATCCTTCTTGCTTGCATGAGCTAGTTTTCCATCGAGAACTCGGATACAAGAGTACGTGCACTGTAGTAACAGATCGCCACCGTAGTTTTCTTCGTGATCGAGGCAGCTTCTATTAGCCCTGATATTTTAGCAGCCTTTCCGTGCGCGTCCTACCTAACTCTACCGAAGTGTGGGGTTCGTTCGGGGTCAGGTGATTGATGCCTTTTTTTAGTTGTGTTTAGCATTTTGATACCCACGCATAGCTCGCTGCGCTCCAAGCGTGGAGGCTGGGTGTATTTCACGGGTAGCTTGCCAGGCTCTCCTAGAGTGAACATGGAGCTTATTTGTTGGAGGCGAGTCCTAACCGCCTCCCATCTACTTCCTTGTCACTTGATTGCAGGCTTTTGTCTGAATTGACTCGTAGAATACAATTCGCATAAAGCGAAAATGCACTCACACACGCATGCATGAATACGCCTAGCAAATACAAAAAGTACGTGCCAAATCGGTGCAGCAGAAAGAGGTTGTCTATGCCCTGGATCCACCTGCGTCTCAGGGAAGCAAAGCTTTCATTTGGTCCGCAATTAACCCAATATCCCCCACCTGGGGACGCGACACATAGCTTAGCGGCTAACCTTTTCGAGATTCTTCATACAAGGAAGATTCGTTTACACCGGCACCTAAAGCTAAAAAAGCTCTCTGTGTTTTCAATCACTGAGGAATGCGCTATGCATTCGACTTCATTAAGTATCGTTGGAGGTGATTGAATACATATCTGACCATTACAATGACTCGCAGTGGCCTTCCGATGTAATGAGCCAGTGCTGCTACCCTGCCAGACAAGTTTGGTACCAATTTGCCGACCCCGGAGGGATCGAAGGCTTGATGAGCCATGGGCGCTGGGATCGATTTCACGTGTGAGTCGCAGTGGCGCCTCCAACCACTGCGCCATACGCGACACAAATGCATAAGGAGGAAACTTTTGAAAAAAAAATCACCGTTCTCGCGCACAGTCAAAAACTTCAGGATGTAAAACTCTGAAAGATTTCTCGTTTAAACCTGAGAATCTAAGAATTAATCGCAAGGAGGAATGACTCATTGTCACTTCAGATCTCACTCAATAACTCAGTTCGATATTTTGAAGTGAAGGAAGTACATTATTCATTCATGTAAACTGTTTATGGTTGGTCTCCACGAAGAATACCCTAAGGGAACCTGTTAGAAAACGATGAGTACATAAAGATGCTGCTTTATTTCTAGTGCAGTTGAAATTTGGAGAAAGGAGATATTATCCTAATATGAATGTTATTCCTGTTTTCTTTTTTTTTTTAGAAATTGACGTCGGATTTCACTACTTATTTCGAAAGTGGCATATCAAGGCTCGGAAACGAATTTTGTTTGTGGAATAAAAAGCTAATAGAGTTTGGACACATTTTCTAAAAAGAAACAAAGAAGGGATTACTTATACCGGTTGCCTAGAACTCTGCTCATAAGGAAGAGACAAAGCCGTTAAAGGAAGTTCCAGCTTCAGATTGATATCTAAAGTATTTCTTGTAAAGGAAGAAACTTTAGATGCCTCAGAAATCAGTGTTCGCTAGACGATTGATCTAGCGACTATGGTGAATGAGGCAGAGTTTCTTAGCTCAGCTCCTTTAACATTTCTTAAGATGGGCAGTGTGATGTTTGGACACGCGTTATCGCGTTAGAAGTTTGGTCCCTTTTTGTTGAACAATGCTGGCACAATCGTGAAGCTTTGGAAACATTTGTCTACTTTTTGAACTTGCTTTACTGCCGTAATCATTTCACCTGTATTCAGAAAGCCATGTTAATACAATGCAAAATTGGGAAGTGCTGTAACACTTCATCGTAGTCCGACCACTGAAGTGCTTTTCACTGGTTGTCGTAGTGGATCCCTTTCCCCTCGTACATGACAGCATGGTCGAGAAACGAGTTGTTCTAGTCGTTCAAAAGAAGTGCCAAGTACACGTCAAAACAGCTATTTTTAAATTGTCATTGATTTCGTACGGCATCAATTTGCCGATCCTCGCCCACTTTCCAACTATTATTCGATTCATCACACTGCTGTGCACGTGTTCACACCAAGCAAACTTTTCATTCCATCGCCTCCTCTACCAGAACGATGTTTGCGACCTTTATCGTCTTCGATATGGAATTCTGCTTGACGAAATTTTCCTAACCAAGGCTGCAGTGTTCGTTTCTTAACAGATCCTTAGCCTCAGACCTAAATTTTGTATATGGCCGTTTGCGCTACGTTGAAAAAGAGTTTTCTGTTCGTAAGAGGAAATTTACCGAAATCGCTGCTCTAAAGTTTAAAAAGCTTTTTAATAATACATTAAAGCACCCTCTCAACGCTTTACCACCTCATCGTGGCAGGGAAGTGTTCTTGGGTGTCGCACTGCGGCGCACAATGGGAAGATTCGTAACCTCGGCAGGGTCTTCTGAGCTTAGAAAGAGTTCGGCGTTTCCATCGGAAAGCCTAGCTAAAAGTAAACCAATACCAGGATTTACCATCGTCTTTCTATCAAAGTTGCATGGTGGTAAATCTTCTTCTGACCCACATGGGCTGCGACTGCCTGTCGAGGTGACGACCTGGGGCAGACTTTGACCAGGCTGTTCTCGGGATTCCAATAGAACCACAATGGCCTAACCAGAAAATCTTCGAAAAATAGTGATCATGCTGGAGCCTTCACAACAAGTGATGACGGGCCGTTCATGTTCAAGTAAGTAAGTATTAAAGCACAAGCTTCGAAAAAAGAAAACTGTTGTTAAAGCCCACACAAAAAAAACGAAGGCATAGATCCGACATTAATTTCTTAGCAACCTAATATTGGTGTGAAAAATCCGATTAGTTACACTTCCCAACCAGTAATCGTTTTCACGAAGTTGGTGAGATCTTTGAAGTATTATAATTTTCTGGTGCTACTTTAAGGAAGCATGGATTAGATTTATATTTTGCCACACTACTCACTTTTCCTCAACATGAAATTTACTGAAAAGCTCCGTTGTTCATTCGCATTTGTTAAAATACAAGAATAATTGCCGTATTGAGATGTAAGTCCTCGTTGAATTCGCTGTCCCTCAACAGACGATGAATGGGAACCAAGTTTTTCATATGACCTCATTAAGCCTTTCGACTTTAATAGCAATTGATTTTCTTTTTGCGCGAGATGCAATAAGGAATTCTTTAGGTGTTTTCCTCTTTCTCATGGATCTTCGGGTTCCTATCCAATCGATCTTGTATTAATAACATCACTGAAAGGTAGAAGTAGAAAACTCTCAGATTAGCTCTTCCCAGGATCGACTTTCTATTAACCTCGACATTGGAATATGAATACGTCGTTTTCTTGTTGAGCAATCGCGAGGTTATACAGTATACATTTACTTCTATAATGAAAAAACATAATACAATACAACAGTAGCTGACGTTTCGGCAGAATCGCCTTCTTCAGAGCCGCTTTTTACATGACTTCCATTGAGGAAGATTAGAACAGCTCTCAGATTAGCACTGAGCCTTTTGATTTCATCGCTGTCATCATTGCTGCTGGAAAATGGGAAGCATGGTCAGAAAAATACTGAGAAGATTAGACAATGGACGATAAGAGAATAGTGAATGTATCCAGAATAAAAGTAGGTGGAATTTTTTTCAACTTTACACATTTCATTTACTTTGTCACTGCCAAAAATCGATATTTATTCGATTTTTATGCTAACGACAACTCCAACTCAATCAGTCCCATTGTTTTCGAGGATTCCAAGAAAACACATTTGTCCTATTGAGAAAAAAATGCAGTGGGCAAATCGGAGACCAAAAGAAATGATATCCAACCGCTCCTTTTAATCCTGATGTTGGAAGAAATGAGCTATCTACTAATCACAAAGTGATCTCAGTTTTTTTTCCCGAAAACTTTTAAAATTTAAGTAAAAGCTCTAAAAGCTCTCGGCGTTGATCAATCCCTGAGGGATGCGCCATGCATTCGACTTCATTGAGCATCGTTGGAGGTGATTGAATGCATATCTGGCCTTTACAATGACTCGCGGTGGCCGGCCGATGTATCGAGCCAGTGCTGCTATCCTCCCAGACAAGTCTGGTACCAATTTGCCGACCCCGGAGGGATGGAAGGCTTGGTGAGCCATGGGCGCATTTTCACGTGCGCGCCGCAGTGGCGCCTCCAACCACTGCGCCACACGCGCCCCTATGGCAGAATATTATGCGAAATAAATGCAACTGCATAGAATACAAAAATAGAATAGAATACAATACAATACAATATAGAATACATCGGCTCTGATGAAGACGAAGACGTCGAAACGTTAGCCGATAATAAATCTTATTATCAACCTCGTGTAAGCTCATCAAGAAAAAAAAATACGTATTGATTAAGCACACCGAGGTTCAAGGAAAGTCGGTTTCGAAACAATATGTTAAATTAACTAAAATTTAAGTACTGTGGAAAAATGTCCTACGAAAGCTCTAGATTGTAAATTAGGATAAGTACTCGTGCAAGTACTTAAAATCCATAAAAAAGTTTTTCCATTTTGAAACAATTAGTGAAAGTGAGGGCGCGTGTCGCGCAGCGGTTGGAGGCGCCACTACGGCACGCACGTGGAATCGATTCCTGCGCCCATGACCCACCAAGCCTTCCATCTCTTCGGGGTCGGCAAATTGGTACCACACTCGTATGGGAGGATAGCAGCACTGGCTCGATACATCGGCAGGCCACCGCGAGCCATTGTAAAGGTCAGATATGCATTCAATCACCTCCAATGATACTTAATGAAGTCGAATGCATGGCGCATCCCTCAAGGATTGATCAATGCCGAGAGCTTCATCCTTTATATCCTTTTAGTGAAAGTGAACCGTCTTGGGACATATTCACGATGAAAACAACAAAAGTAAAAAATAAATTTTCAAATAGATAAAAAATTTATTAAATGTGAAAATTTTCCATGTTAAGCTAACAAAAGTTGAAAATCAAAAAACAATACAATAACTGCTTAAAAATTGATTATAGTCGAAAACACTCCATTTATTGAAGTCACCTAATGATTTGCGGGGCTTCCATAGAAGTGAATCGAGCGCTTCGTGTAGTCAGAAAGTAAGATAAATTTCGGCAACTGCCATTATCAGAATAACATAGCAACATTTCCATTACTGTAGAAGAAAAGCGAGGACTGTTTTCAAGAGCATCGCTTCCTCTAACGTTTATTTTGCAAATTTGGTAAATAGTATTATTGAATTTTCCTAATGTAGTGCGAACTTTACACCGCGACATTGTCATTTTGTCATTAAGTATGGATGACCACTAAGCTTAGAGGATTTTATTAAAAATCTGCCTTACTATTGCTTCATTAAAAATTGTAGTTAAAAAATTAAATATACTCTATTATTGGAATGTCAACGGGACAAAGCCTCTGATACAAATTCCTATACCACTGGGTGAAACTACTTTGATTCACCAGCTTTATTGAACAGCTCGTAAAGATGCGTTTTTCGTTTCGTAAAGCAAAATTTATAGAGGGATAGTAGAGACGAAACTAAAGTGCTAAAAGAATTTATAATGTCAACTTAAAAATCTACAGCGTACCACTATCATATACAGTACAACATAAGGGATTTCGACGTAGATGATGGAGGTCATTATGAAAACGTAAATGGAAGCTCATTTAGCTCCGAAACAAGATAATGCGAACACTCTTTTTCTTCAGTATACTTAAAATTATCCTGATTATAGTGTTATTTTATTGTTTTGAGACATATCTTACATGAAAAGTTAACGTTATAAATGACAAAACCATACGACAAAAGCCATCTAATCAAGAATGCCAGCTTAAAAGGAAAAAGTTGGTGAGGTTATTGATTGCGTAAGGTTATTGATTTTCCAACTAGAACGTAAGAACTGAAACATGGCAGCGATTTTCTCCCGAGTAGCTGTTTTATTTCCCAAGTTCGACTCTACTACACCCAATTTTCCTTCTGTAGATGGTCGGATTTGAGTCGTGTATTAAGTGGAAACAATTAAATAATATCATTATATCTGTGAATTTACCATGGTTTTGTCGATTACTACCAGAAATTTTCTATTCTACTTTGGTACACGAAGAATTGAAAACTTCTGAAGCACATGGAGAACATCCTAATCTTTGTAGTAATATAGATGTATTTTTTTAAAATTCTATTTATTTTTGTATTGTTTTAGCAATCAAGGTGGAAAAAATAGAGGTACAGTGAAAAAGAGAAATTTAAATTTTCGATTCAAGCACGGCAATAGTTGGCATTGAGGACACATATGGAGTTATTACATTGCGGTCTGCCGGAGACAAAATCCGGGCTTCTTCGATCTCTTTGTTGCCTTAAATGCGAATCCGAGGGATAAACGAAATACGAAAAAAACACAAAGCATTCCGACCCACTATGATACAACATCCTTATTGTGCGGTAAATATAAACGAAAACAAAAGTAGGACAAATAGATTAAATAGCAATACTGACAATTTTCCACAGTCCTGTCGAACATTTCTACGATTCGGTTGACTGTTCTTTAAGCAGTGGAGCCCACTATAAGCTGAGACATGTCGATTTAAAGCTGTGGAAGCATTAACTGCACACTATCTTTGGTTGTGTATGAATTCTACATAACTCATAAAGTTGCGAATTAAGTGAAAATCTTCAACATTGTTAGCAAGGATTTCCAAATGTTTTTTTCTATGTGTTTAAAACAGCAAAGTCCACTATGAGAGCTAAAACAAATCAGCTTAAATTGTGGAAATATTATTTGCACTATTTTTGGCTAAGGATGAGTTCTGTATGACTCATTAAGTTAAGACTATGGTAAAGATAATGAATGAAAGGTAGAAAACAAGAGAAAGAGAGAGAGTGGAGGAAAAAAGTCTAAATATTAGCAAGTGATTGACAATTATTCTTTAATGATGTTAAATCAATGTAGGAAGAATCATGAAGGAATTAATTTAGGCGAATGGAATGATGTTGAAGCGATTATGATGACAAAGGTGATGACGATGAATGTTCGTAAATGAATGATGTCATGAAAGTGATTCAATAAGGAAAATAATTCAAATCGGTGAGTGCATAAGTGAGCGTTGATTTCCGATGTAAGCCTGACTGAGTTCAATGAAGCCGCGATAACTTGCGATAGTGGAGGACAATACAACAATTAAAGAAGCTGGCTGACAGCCAAATCTCCTTAAAACCAACAACGCATAATATCTGTAGAGCACGCAGAAGCTCGCACTCATTTCAGCTCCTCTCAAACTAACCTAAAATTTTACATATATACACAAAAACATGCGTATTGTATATATGTACATAGATAGCCACACATCTAAGCAGACATACACATTTACATGCATACGTCTACATAAAGACAAAATCAGTGATGTGAAAACTTAGAAGAAAATGCTAATACATGGGTCTATAAAAATCTTACGCAATACTTGCTTTCGTATCTATAACAACACTGCAAGACTGCTGATATATTTGCAAAACTCCGGACCACAGGTGTCTGCGGTAGGGAACGAGCGCGCAATTGTCCTTTCCGGGGAGTAACGCGTTCACCACGACACCATGCGAGTCCTTCGTTTCGCCTGTCTCTCAGCTAGTTTTATCGATCAGTGCCAGGAGAGCTAGTTTTATCGATCAGTGCCAGGCGAAACGAAGGATTCGCATGGTGCGGTGGTGAACGCGTTACTCCCCGAAAGAACAATAGTGCGTACGTTCCCCACCGCAGACACCTGAGATCCGGAGTTTTCCAAATATCTTAGCAACTTTATGGTTATAATTCGCTTAATGCCTTACCATAAAAATTATAGAAGGCAAAAAATAAAACGTAAAAAGTAAGAAATTATAGCAACACTTTTCATCCTTACTGTTCGACTGCTGTTTTTACTTACAGTAAAGCTCTGTTAAAGCTCTTCATATTACTCGGACTTGACCCTTTTTCCTTAGATATACCCCACCACTTAGACTGAATTTGCATATGAAATACTACACATCAGAATCTGAGTGAACACAATAAAATGCCTACGAAATGTGATGACATAAAATTCGACGAGCTGCAAATCACTAAAATCCCCATAGTTCTTTACCAGCAAAGAACAATATGCCTGTTTTGTCGAAAAATTCCGACTTTTACTGCCGATGTGCTGGGGTGGAAACTGCTACCGGGGCTTGTGAATTTTTTTTTGCTTCGATTCGTTTCGTCAATGCCGATGTCACCAGTAGCGAGGCTATTCAACCCTGCTGTCACAGCCACGAAACACTTGCCATTAGGAAAAACGGTGTTTAAGGATCGTCGTCCGTTCTAATGTATTTTAGAACTTGGTATATACACATATGTGTGTACGTATATATATATATATATATATATATATAACATATACACATACTTTTCCATACGGAGTTTAGACCAGTTAGACATGCATTGAGAAATGAAATGTAAATAAGACCGAATGACGAACGTTATGACGATGAACATGTAGAATGAGATGATGATGATGGTAATGATGATAATGATAGATACGATTATGATGACAATGAAGAAGTAACGTGAGAATCATAACGTCTTTGTAAGGACAAATTCGAGAAATCTCGAACAACAACAATGACAAAATATGATAAACGGCTTAGTAGGGGAAGAAAAATATTGTCACGAACGCGAAATGATGCCGATGTGAAAGGAATGGTGACGATGAAACGTCAAAGGAGCCGTAGTGGAATGATGTAATACAGATTTAACGGCATAATGAAAGAAAATACTATCGTCGATGGATGTAATACAAGTATAGCATTAAGAGAAATGCTGGTTATTCTCTGTCTTAAGTCGTCGTTGCTTCATAACAAGCTACAAGCAAAGCAAATGAAAAAGAGTTAAGATCATTAACATTCTCGCGAAGACGCGTAATGTCGGATTCGTTGCAGACTGGACAATGCTTGATTCTCAGGCTTTACGGAACTGCTGGTTTTTTTTTAGAAATAAACACTGATTTTTCGATAACTGGAGAATAATTCGTAAGTTTCGGATGTGAGTGGATTGTAGAAGAGACTTGTTCTATCGTTCCATAGGTATGAATGATATTCATATTGCTGTTTACTGCATGTTACTATGGTCCATCAAGCAAACATGTTGCTGTCACCATTCTCAAGTCTTCTGCAACTTATGGGTCTCTACTTTACTATTTTTTTTTTATAACCGCATCCTTTCTACGACAGCTATCATTGGCCATATCAATCAGAATTGAAACAGTCCTTCATGCGCAAAGTACTGCAAT
>MQTX01000260.1:0-50432 GCA_009735665.1 Angiostrongylus cantonensis | reverse complement strand
TATATATATATCGAAGATTAGCGGAAAGTAATTCCAGGAGGAACCGGTCATCTAGTGACAAAAAAATATCTCATAACGAACACTTTTCTATGACAATAAAGCTCTGAGATGCATAAATAAAGAATGAACTGTTAGGCATTGATCAGTCTCTGAAGGATGTGTCGTTCACCCAATTTGGCTGTAGATCTAGCCCATAAAGATTTTTCGGCTATCTACCAATGTAACACACCAGCGTTTCTTAGTCTTCCCCGAGCAGTCTGTTGCCAATTTGCTGACTCCGAATGATGGGAGGATTGATGAGGTCTAAGCTCGGGGCGCGTGATTGTACCAGAGACCACGCTGGTGTTGCGTTCTACCACCGACCACTGCGCAACATGTGCACGGAAATCAGTAGTAACAATGTTGCTAAAAGATGAAATAAATTCTGTGTTTGCATCTATTATATAGAAGATCTACAAATGATCAGTATCTGTTCACGATATTTTACACTATCCGAACGTCAGAAGCCTTTTTTTTTCTTTTATTCTATTTCTAAACAACTTTTACGAAAACGCACCGCCGCTGTAGACGAAGCAAGAAAAAAATACATCTGTGATATTGACACCTTTTTTGAGCAAAAATCAGCTTTAACACGTAACAGAGTGAAACAGCATAAAAGTAAATTGTCATTAAGTTGATCAGTGCAGTTCTACATTGTCACCGATTTGTTGACTATTATAGAAGAAGCTTAAGTTCATATCATCTTTCCAAGTTCTATAATCTCATTCTTCTATCCTAACTGATGTATTTGAGGAGTAGACTTCCATGTACATCGAAGATGTCTTCACTATGAAGTGAAAACGATCTGCTTCAACTGAACTGCTACAAATGACGAAGGCAATGTTTCTCAGGAGGTGGCATCATTTGCAGAAATCGAGAATCTAGTGTCGATTTTGAACTGCAGTGATGATTGATATTCGAGCAGCGATGCATCATACACCCAATATCTCATCATTTTCTACTCTTTCAGTAACATTCTATTTTTATTTTTAGAACGATACATCTACGCAACATGTCTTGTCTCTTTCTCTTGTTGTAGTTTTTTATAGGAAGAAATGTTTGGCATCAGATCTTGTCATGATGAACTTGCTTAGAGTAGTAGTAATAGTGGGTACATGTTCCTAATGTATAAGATGGCACAACCTGCTTCAAATCATTAGATAACTATTTCTATGGAAAATAAAAGAAAAGGGCGCATGTGGCGCAGTGATCAGAGGAGCCGTGCAACACACACATGGAATCGATCCCGTAGCCCATGGCCCACCAAACCTTCCATCCATCCGGGGTCGGGAAACTGGTGCCAGACTTGTCTGGGAGGATAACAGCACTGGCTCGATATATCGGCAGGCCACCGCGAGTCATTGTAAAGGCCAGATATGCATTCAGTCACTTGCAAACGATACGTAGTGAAGTCGAATGCATAGCACATCCTTCGAGGATTGATCAACACCGAGAGCATCATCCTTCATTCTTTTATGGAAAATCCTGGTCACCACCAAAAAGTAAAAGTCTAAAAATCATTAAGAGTATAAAAATAAGGCGCCATCGTTGAATATGAAATGTTGTACTCAGTTTGGTATAATCTAGTATAGCATAGCACTATGAGTACCTGAGTAATTTGAGTGATATGAGAGTCTGATAAAATCAATAACGGCATTCACTCCATTACTGAATCTGCTGGCTTCTTGTCAGTTTTTCGTTTTTTCAATCAATACGTTGAAACTCTGCATAACAAACAACTTTCTTCTTTAAAGAAACCTTTGTGGGGAATATTTGCCAACCTTCAGGAATATATCGTAAAATAGATGAAACTTTTTCGTTTTTCGAACATAAATTTCCAAGTGTAGTGCTATTCGTCTTAGTCCAAACCGCTTTCTTCAGAGCCGCTTTTTTACAAGACTTCCAATGAGGAAGATTAGAACAGCTGATTACAGTCGCATATGGTTGAGCAAAGACTTTGCTCTAATGGTGAATGACGTTAAACGAGCAGATTAAATAACTTGCAACAGAATCGAAGATTTAATGAGAATTGGTAAAGAAAGTCAGACATAGCGTCTACGTATTCGAGGTCGTAGTTCCCTCTGCCTTCAATGTAGCCTCGAAAACTTGGACGTTAACTTAGAGGAATGGTACGGTTACGTTTTCGAAAACATTACCGATAATAAGGGAAAGTCTTACATTATAAATGACGATGACGATTGATGATCACGAAAGCTACCACATAGTTACGTCATCTGCTTGAGCATTATCTGACAGGCGAGTTCCAGTAGAAATTGTGTTCAACGGGATTTCGAACACAAAACATCAAAAGCACTAATCAGCAAATCTTTTCATGGCTGACTCAGAAAACACTGACCTTGATATTTCACGCGCGAAGGAAATCTATCAAGTAACTCGGCAATGTGAGAGGTTGAAGAAAAACTCTCGGCGTTGGTCAATCTCTGAGGGATGCGCTATACGTTGCGCGTCATCAAGGATCGCTGGAGGTAACGGGATGCATATTAGACCTATGCAATGACTCGCAGTGGTCTGCCGATGTTAGGGATGCTGTCTCCCCGGATTATTCTGGCAACAATTTGCCAACCTCGAGTAAATGAAAGGTTATTGTGCTCTGGGCTCCTGATCGAACCAACAACCGCGTGTGTATTGCAGAGCACCTCTAACTGTAACAGTACAAACGCGCTTTATCTGGCAAGAGTGAAGAAAAATTTATATGAGCCCAGCAGGATCGTTATGTGAACAGAAACAGGAAACGGGTGCAGTTCATCGATCAACTCTTGTTTTTAGTGTTTTTGCAACGTTTATCAAAGTGAGCAAGTTTTTTTTTATTAGAGAGCCATTTGATAAGCATACGAAATATAAAAACTCCCACATGGATCGTGGAAACCTAACTTGGTCCGCCATTCTCTTCTCAGAAATGGTCAGCTCTTCTAGCATAGTCATATTCGTCATTCCTCTGGTTGAAGGTGTGACAAATAATAATCATCATTGACCTGTCTTGTTTGAGACGTTTCGTTTTACGTTTTCGCTTCCGCTTAAACCACAATAAGGTTCTTGTCGCTCATATATCATCCATATTTCGTTTCGTATTCACATTCAATCGCGTGTGTTGTAAATTTCATCTTCACAACATGGGATTTCATTGGTGTAAAAAATTTCATTGGAAGGCATTTTCGATATCGAAAAAACATCTGTAGCGATCATCTCTGCTTTTCCCTAACATTGCCTAATTTTGGTCATTAGCAGTACCAGTGTGATACCGACATTGGGCAAGTCACACAGAAGGCCTCAGCAATCCTCTCTGTTGTGCATCAGTAAGCACGATATCCACGAGTACCACGTTTACACTTGATATGTTGAGTTATAGATGGTCATAAGCACCTTTTAGAAAAGGTAGACTAAATGATTACGCTGATACTGATAGCGTTTTAGATCAAAACAACAAAAAATGTTAAGGTGATATGAAACGAATGGAAGGCTTGTCTTTCATTCACCTAGAGAATCGGAATTTTTATGCAGCGGAAGCTCAACTAGTAGATGAAAAACCAATAGTCAAGGACTTCTCCCACCATTAGCAAAAACTGGTTGAAAATACTAACAAAAGTAGAACTGGACATTTCAGTAGTAGGACGAATAGACAAGGGAATTTCTTAGGAACTTCAGAAGATACCACTAGAAATCTGGTTCAAAACTTCTTTTGAATGTTGAAAGATGCTAAATTTTTATTCACTGCCTACCGTTATTCTTCATGGCAGGGTTTGATGCGAAATACAACTATTGTGATGCCGAGATATTTGCAAAACTTGGACACTAGTTCAAATCCGAACCTGTGGTTACACTTTTCGGTGGCTCATGCGTTACGCTCTGCACCACTGAGGCCCCTGTTTTACCCTTCCATCAGCCAGTTTTCTACCTAACGGCGCCAGCATCAATCCATCAACGGAAATGATCTGTGGAGCACAAATCGGCATAGAAGGTAGTCAAGCTGAGACTGCATCCGAGACCACAATAATAACTTTCAATAATAACTTTCTATTTGCTACCTATTATTATTTTTCACGGCGGAGTTTGATGTGAAATGCAACCACTATAATGCTGAGAAAATGGTAACCGGGGTTTGAATCCGGCCCGAGGTCCAACTTTTGCAAAAATCTCAGCACCATGGTATTTGCTTGACGTTGTGTTTGTTACGTTTTGTGTTATGGTGTCTAAGCAGACTGATATTTCGATTTCTACGTTCCTAAATATTCTGAACTCTTTCTAACAACATTTTTTGTCTGCTCAAACCGACCTGAAATCTGTTTTCACTAAAGGTTGCCAATATCACGAAATATGTTCCCCTGGACTTCCATTTTTTCATTCAATAGAATGCTCTTCATCTGATGTTTTGATAAAGAGCATTTTTCTTCTCAATTACTAGATAAACCCTCATTGAAAGCCTTCTCAACATAGCTCCTTAGGCTCAAAATGCAGAAAAAGACTTTCGTAACTTAGAAATATGATATATGACCCTGTCATTGATTGAAAATAGAATGATGCTTATAGTTTTATCCAGCAATGAAAAGATGAACTCTGCCCACCTCTTTCTAGAAATCATTCACAAGGCAGAACTAACCGCCGAGATGTGTTTCCCACAATTCGCTAAATCTGGCCAACCTTGAGTTTATTGTACATGAGCAGCATAATAAGCATAAAATTTAACATTCTTAAATAGGTGATATTTTCTTGTTTACTTGATAAAAAAACAAAAAACACAAAATAAGGAATAAAAATTAAAAAGAACTAACCTTCAATGGAATACCATCTTTTGCAACAAAAGCTATGGACGTGCGGCTTGCCGCCGTGTCAAGTGGTTCAAAACGTCGGGTCGGAGTCTTATCACAATCCATCTCACTAATATTTAATACTAGTTAGAAAAAAATAGAAATAAGCTTGATTTATAGAATTCGAATGAGCTTACTGACTCTATGACTTGAGCGCTCTGAAGTTTAGAGCCACCGGTTTGATTTTTAAGTAGTCGTCATCGATCATAAGTCATCAAATGGCTTTTCGTCTAACGAAATGCTCAGGTAACGCCCACGCTCCCCATCCTCACTCTCTCGCTTTGTATCGCTCTCGTTCATTCTTTCTATTTGTATAATCTTCTTATTGAATTTGACAACTACTAGACTTCTTTCACTGTTAACTTTTCTCATTCTGGTCGTGTTTGCTGTAAAGTAGACTTGATTTTCGAAAGCGGTATGGAATTATTAGACAGACCACTCATCTAGCTGAAAAACTAAACTTAGCCCATGGTTAGTACGTAAACAGAAATTGCAATCATATGCCCATTCTTCAGATGAATTCTAGACGATTGTCGCACTACTGAACATCAGTAAGAGAGCAACTCAACACTACCACAGTTACTCTGATCCATCACTGCCTTCTTAGGCAAGAGATGATTGGAGTTGGATGCATGGCACATTGGGCATCCAACAACGCCGAACACTTTTCACCTTTTACTGGCTTTTCGAGAAAGTGATGTATTTAGACTCATAAGAAATTTTTTTACGTCAGAAAACCAGTAGAGTAATCTACAATTCGTGTAATCAGAAACCGTTACAGTACATGCCGATCTCCTGGAGATGTTGTACATAATTTAAAGCAACGTTGAGCTGTATTTTGAAGAACATTTGATTTGGTTAAAGAGAAATTCACAGACAAGAATTAGCCAGACGGAATTAAGGAAGTCCTTAAAAGACCTGAAACAGAACCAGAGGATCGATTTTCCACTCGCTTTCATCTGTAGCAAGCAGAAGCTTCCTGACGACACAGTTGGATCTCATAATTTTGTAATCGTATACACGCAAATTAGTCTCGTTACCGTTCAATTTGTAAGTGTTTCAGCTCACAAAATGACGAAGGTGTTAAGGAATGACGATCTTTAACTATTGCTAGCATTACTGCACTTTTTGAGGGTATACAATTCACTATTTACTTCTCGTCACTATGGCCATATCTTTCACAAGTTAATACTTTTGTGTATTTTCGTTTAACCTGTGATTAATACCGTGCGTGACGTAGAAGTACAGTTTCAGTTTAAATCTTACAAAAAAAATACCCTAGCGTATTGTTCAGTTGGATCCAAACGTCTCAGAGCCGTTTTTTGGCTGGATGACAGCCATATACAGTCTGGCACAAGCTGTGATGAGTGTTGGATTTGGTTATTGCCAGAATCGTATACAACAACGTCGTATGCCTATAGTTGTCTGGTCAGCCAACCTTTTTGTCTAAGCTATTTTCTCTTGTTCAACATCAGTGTAGAAGGACTATCTATAGTGCTCATGACTAATGATTAGATGAATGGCTGCTGATTTCCTATGTATACTACCCTTCTTCTTCATCGGCGACTTATCCTTGGCCTAGAAAATACCTTGAATTACGTGTAGTGTAGTGATGGTCCCCTGCTGTGATCATTGGTTCCACCCGGTGCCACAAGACAAAGAGGCAGTCCATCCCTTCAGAGTGATCAGATCGGTAGCAAATTTTTCTGGAAGAATGAGAACACTCACTCTGGACAATCGACAAGCCTCACAAGTCATTGTATTGTCAAACATATAATCAGTAACTAGCCATCTCTGCAGTGCGACGAATGGAATCGAATGCATGAAGTGTTTCGAGAGAATTGATCAGCGCCAGACGCTTTACCCTCTTACCCCTTATTTCTTACCAAAATGACCATTATTATTACGAGATCCAACATCACATATATCAAAGTTGGCGGATCCCAATAGCTGTATTCGATGAACACTATGGAAATAACGCGACGATGTAAAAAGTGCGGCCACGAAAAGAATGAATTTTGCAGAAAGAAGAATAATAGCACAAATCTCATTACTGCTCAAGTAACTGCCGTGAATTCTTTCACAAGTACCTGTGACAATACAACGTCATTTGATGGAGGTTTTGTCTCAAAATTTAGACAGTATAGAATGCCGTCTGCTTGCAATGTACTACAGTGTTACAGTGTTCCAAGTCTGAGAGTCTAGTAATAGCTCCTGTTCGTACTGTACTCAAAGAGTGAGAAAGTGATGACCACTAGCAAAAATGAACCATAACAATCAAGACTGATCACTAAATTAATCCTTCGAAACCGACTTTCCTTGAACCTCGGTGTGCTTAATCAATATGTATTCGTTCTTTGATGAGCTTACACGAGCTTTCAACCTCGTGTAAGCTCATCAAAGAACGAATACTAAATTAATCGTCACTTGGAAAAACCCAAAGGTTCGGAGCAAAAAGATCTCTTGGTAATCTTCGTACTATTTCGTTAGAAGTCAACAGACAAAGTCAGAAGTAGAAAAACAAAGAGAAATGGTGGTTACTAAATAAAATGCTTGAAGTACTTTTCATACTGGGCTACTGTTTTTCGCAGATGCAATTATGGAATCGCTAACATTTTAAAGCTAGATGGCGGCTCAACAGCTGCTACTCAGCTTTTCAAAACTATCTACCACAACCACTTGTGAGCAAAGCTGAGCAAATCATTGAAGAAAGGCATTCTAATCGAAATCTTGTCAACTTCGAAAGAATCGGTCTTTCAAAGGGTGCATTTTCGATGAAACATAGTCACAGGGATGCTGAGATATGAGCTAAACCTTGAACCTCAGTTCGACTTCGAAACCGTGTTCACCCTTTCCGGGAGCTCACGTGCTATACATTACACCAACCGGGTTTCATTGCTTTGCTTCTCTTTTAGTCGGTTTTTTCACGATAACGTTTCCATCAGCAATCATCAGTTAACGGCAATGATCTGGGAAGCTCAAATCGGCATTGAACCCAGCTAAGCTGAGGCTGTAGTCGAAATCACAATCCATAAAAGTATACCTCAGCGTTTGCATTTGTATTTTGCGAATACCTCAGCATTGTTGTGGCTGTATTTTACACAATACACTGCCATGAAAAAAATACTAGGCAGTAAATAAAAAATACACACTGTACTTCGTCTTACTGCTACGCCAGCCTAGTGCTGTTTGTTTGCCTCTGGAAATGGTTGCAAGCTATTCTCGGCTGACTACTTCGTTCTTATTTTTTTTTACTGTTCGTCGTACCAAATTTAGAAGTGCTTCTCTCTTTTATCTTTCTGTGGACAATCTGAAAGCTGTTCGAAACAATTCTCGCGCAGGAATCCGCCTGTATTTGGCACGTCGAAAATAGTGTGGCTGAACTGTTTTGGAAAACTGGCACCAAACTCTGTCAGAGAGGTTAAAATTAGGGGCATGGTGCATTCGCAGGTTAAGCAATTCGTTGTACAGGTCAATACTATGATCAATCACTCCTGCGATACTACGAAGAGAGTCGACTACATCTTGCATGGCTAAACGCTGAAAGTTCTGCCCGTCCATCCCTTTATGCGCCCACATACCGTTTAAATTTAAGTAGTCATATTTTACAACACCAAATCTTGTAGCCGTTTGGTGCCTTATTGTAACTGGAAAGCAGTAGACATCGAACCACTGTTTGTGGTGTAGACATGAATTAATCCTGTGGCAAAGTAAACCAAGCTGAGGAAAGCCTAAAATTTCAGTCTGGAAAAGCATGAACCAAAGACAAGAATCGCTGTAATCTTGGAGGAAGCCTATAGCTAAACGGGGCTCGGGGCTAACAGTTTCTTGGAAGAGCGCGCCGTTCGATTACCAACTCTTTTCCAAAATATTTTTGAAACCCTGGTAACAATAGCCAATAATAGTTCCCAGGTTCGCCTTTCTATTAAATTCGGCATTGGAATAAGTGTTTCGTTGCGGCGTGTCGCTCTCCTTCTGAACTTATCTCCTTCGGTAACTACTTCGTAACCATTGGAGATGGTTATTTGCCCAGCCAAGTCGCGTGATTCTTCCTTTTGTTCCCTGGTTGTTATCAATTTCGACATGAGGGTCCTGCTGTCTGAAGAACGCTCTGGGAAAGGAGATGGTTGTAATAGCGCCGTTTTTTTTCGTTTTCATTTTTATTCAGTGCTTCTTTTTTGGCCTTATAGCGGAGTCGATCTTGAAGTTCATACAAGTTGCATGCGATCCTACGCACAGTTACTTTAGAAATGGGTTGTGATGGTGAAAATCTTGGACCCAATTTAAGTAGTGAACGCGCGTTCTCAGGTAAGGTCATGCCTCCAAGTACTGGGACCCTAGATGTTTTTGGTGCATTATCGACCCTATTGCGACTATTATCAGAAGAGTAAATAATTGGTTTGCGGTTGTTTTTTGAAGCTGAGATATGTAAATTACTCAAGAGGTTTTCGAATTTTTGTTGTAAGGTTACTTTAGCATTAGACCTAATAAAATCACATATCAATATTGACCCACAAACTATTCTCGTCCAAAGGCGATCCTCCAAATACAAAGCACAAAAATGTTCCTTCGTCGCACACTTCTTCATTCTAGCGAACATATCGTTCTGCTTGCTTCGTAGTGCAGCTCAAAGTAGTTCCATTTCGATGCCTCGTACTTGTTGGCTGTCCTCTGGTTGGCCGCATATCTCGTGAAGTCGCTTTCGTTTTATAAATAAGTATCTTGTAAGAGGTTACAACTATAAAAGTACAACTTTACTGAAATTGTAACAGTTCTCAAGTTCGACTTTCTATTAACCTCGGCATTGAAATATGAGTGCACTGTTTTCTCGTTCAGCAATCGCGAGGTTGTTATACAGCATACATTTACTTCCATAAAAAAACCAATAATGCAATACAACAGTAGCCGACGTTTCAGCATTATCGCCTTCTTCCGAGCCTAGAAGGGTACACTGATACACAGTTTATTAGGCCAAACACTTCAATAACACTTGCAAAAATTTGCCCTTATTGCAGGAACGGTGAGTGAGTTTTTCGAGAAGCTGTTGATCATGTAATTGCCATGAAGTTTTTCGTCTTACTGTAAGTGTTATTGAAGTGTTTGGCCTAATAAATTGTATATCAGCATACCCTTCCAGGCTCTGAAGAAGGCGATACTGCCGAAACGTCAGCTACTGTTGTGTTGTATTGTATCGTGTGTTTTTCTGTGGAAGTAAATGTATGCTGTATAACAACCTCGCGATTGCTGAACAAGAAAACTACGCATTCAATAGCCAATAATTTTCATCGCGACAATGACCAGCTGTGGACTACGGAGTCGAATAAACGCTGCTCTAGGGAGGGCGAAGGCACTGAAATGTTATCCGAATAAGAACTTATGCTAACATCGGGTTAGCTCAATCATGTAGAACACTATTTTTGAATTTCTCGTTTTCTCTTTCAGCAATCGCGAAGTTGTTAAACAGCATACGTTTACTTCCATGCAATAACACACATACAATACAATCGTAGCTGACGTTTCGGCAGAATCGCCTTCTTCAGAGCCTGGAAGCGTACATTAGTACGCAGCTTACTAGGTCAAACGCTTCAACAGCACAAGCAGAAAGATGAAAATTTGAGCGATAATTATAAGATCTACGGCTTCTTGAGAAAACCCACCACTTTTTCATCCGTCCTCCACCGAGGAGGAACAGCTGCTCAGAGTCGCATATGGCTGACGACTGCAGCACCCCCGTCAACGATCGATGCGAAGGTAAGGGGCGAGATCACGCGTGATCTCGGGACATTCTTCCCTGCTATTCATTGTAGGTTCTTTGGCATTTATCCAAAAAGCCTCGAGAAGTTTGCGCGTTGGTGTTTTAGTATCCCGTGCGAGGATAGCGACTTTTATATCAAAATCGTCTCCGTTATACTTTTGTATCCTATGCCTAGTGGCGTGCCTTGTCTTGCTCTTCGCTTGCCATCTAGGTGTTCTTTTATGCGGATACATAAAGGTCTGCCCGTTTGGCCAAAACAAAGTCCCGCTTGTCTTGCCCTTCATTAGTGATGAAATAAGTGTAGCGATGAAGCGATGCTTAGGAAGAGCAGATCTAGAGGAATCGGTAGCGATAATTGAAATACCACCGAATACTCTTCGTTGCCCGTTAGTTCGTAACCGCTTGTGAGACAGTCTATGTGAAACACAAAATTGCGCAATTTGACTTATGGCAGGGACGGTGACTGCATGAGTTCAGGCACAATATACCTGATCTCTTGTGGTACTTGCGTAAACGAATATATTGCCGAAACGGGCAGACCTTTATGTATCCGCATAAAAGAACACCTAGATGGCAAACGAAAAGCAAGACAAGGCACGCCACTAGGCACGCAGAGGATGCAAAAGCATAGAGGAGACGATTTTGATATAAAAGTCGCTGTCCTCGCAAGGGATGCTAAAACACCAACGCGCAAAATCCTCGAGGCTTTTTGGATAAACGCCAAAAATTCTACAATGCATAGCAGGTAGGAATGCCCCGAGATCACGCGTGATCTCGCCCCTTACTTTCGCATCGATCGTTGACGGGGGGTGCTGCAATCGTCACCCATATGCGACCCTGAGCAACTGCTCTTCCTTGGTGGAGAACAGAGGCAAAAAAAGCGGTGGGTTTTTTCGGGAAGCCGTAGATATTGTAATTATCGCTCAGATTTTCATCTTTCTGCTTGTGCTGTTGAAGCGTTTTACCTAGTAAGCTGCGTATTAATGTACCCTTCCAGGCTCTGAAGAAGGGGATTCTGCCGAAACGTCAGATACGATTGTATTGTATGTGTGTTATTGCATTATTCCCTCCACTTGGTTATCCTGGAATAAAGCTTATAGGAAACCTTTATGTCGACATGTATACAGGTTATACAACTTCCACTTATTATTTGCTTGATTTTTTATATTTGAATGGCTCGTCCACGCGAAGATTTGCACTACAGACATCAGCACAAGTTCCATTTTATCAGCAGCCCACTTGCCCAGCAAGGCTTTTCTTTCCCTATTACCGTGTGATTCCCAAATTGTAGCCATAAACAGTCGCGTTTTCATCTACATATCGGAAGAATTGTCATCTTTTGACTAAACTGCAAAGAAGCAGTGAAGCTCATTGGGAAGAGAAGCGGTCGCACGTTATTTCTAGCACCAATTATTTAATCTCTACAAGGGAAGGGATATGTTTTGAGTCGCAATTTACAATACAGAAATTGCGCAGTTTTTTTGCAGAGTAGCTTACTAGTTTATTGTTAAAGATTTCCCTGTTCATAGGTTGGTTGGTGTTCTTTAGAATAGCATGCACGATTCTTCGCCTTGCCTGAATACGATATAGTCGCGATTATGATATGTATTTATTCTTGTTTTGCATTAAAAAAGAATTCAACTGTACTAGTTAGGCACTTAAATATATTAATCAATGCTGCTAGACTTACATGTAGCGAGTATCGACTAATCTTGTTGCAAGGACACGTAGAGCGCCTCCGTGCGGCAGGTAAGGGGTAAATGAACCAAAAGCGAGCTTGTACCTGCTCCAGTAGAAAGGAGGATTTAGGTTCAAGTGATAGGTTTCTTATCGCTGATAAGTCGCATTCACTACATTATTCATTTTTGCAAACGTTGTCTTCGATGAATTTAGTCTGATTCACAAATCACGACGAAATCAGTGAGCGTAGGTTTCAATTGCGTCTTCAAGTGCAAGTTCACCCTTGGTTCGAGTTTAACCCACTACTTACCAGACGGGAATGCACGAAGCAGTCTCTTTATTAACATACTTGACATCTCTTATGCTAATGTAAGACCTTATGTCTCTCTCAAACTGAAGAAGAATAGGTTGTTAAGAAAAGAAATGAAACATTGAAAGCTGGGAACGCCTATTTCGATGACAATAATTGCCTGGAGCAAGCAGCAAACAGTACTGTATAACTCACTGGTGCTTGGTAGTTTTGGACTCATTCGTTTTCTCATATACGCAATTTTTGTCTATTACGACATCGGAAAGATCTGCGTGAAGCAAACAGCACTTGTAACCTTGTTGTTTCGAGACCAAACATTAAGCTTTAGAATAGATCGCCGAATCAGTACCTGCGCTGGAATGTTAGCATTGTTGGCATTTCATCTAATCACGTTTCCGTGGTGGTTTCTGCCTGGATCCATCCCATACCAGGAAGAATATGAGTTGCGAATTTCGAATAGCGATAACCCTTCAGCAAACGAATCCGTTCAATTAGATAAGTATAACCGATTTCTGTGAAGCATCGATGACGGTGTTATGATAGATTTGTGCTTCAACAAAGTTGAGCAAACAGATGTTGTTTTATTTTCAAAGCGAGTAATCTTCAAGCATTTCAGTTATAAACGTGAACGGTACAATAATTCGAAATCTTGATCCAGTCGGATGCAAACTATCATTCGAGTGGTACTGATTTAAAGTCGCTTTCCCTCTACTTGGGATTAATTTTGTTACATCGTAGGTGTCATGGCCAAAGTTTTCTGCGTGAATCCAAATTTCTGGTGCAAAACAACACCGCGGATTAGTCCCATAGTGTACATCACTGCATGTTTTTTTTCTAATCGGACCTGAATTTCCTGTCATTACCATTGGCATGAATACCACTTTTTCAAATCTACTTGGGCCACGAAATTAGGTGAACAGCTGATAGATTAATTTACTCCATGACCAAAAAATCTAACGAATAAAGATTAGACACCATAGATATGACACTTGACTAGGTAGCGTTTGCAAATATAAAATAAACATGTCAAGCCCTTCTCTTCTTTCACCATTACTGAAATTATACGCAGTTCCATCACATGCAGATCAGGTGAAGATAATTATGGGCTGCTTACTAGAGCGAAGGCAGAAAACATCTGGGTATTTCACTGAGATCTCTAATAAATCACTTCAGGGTAAAATGCAAGGTCTACTCATTCTCAATGGCTGTTTGGCAAGGATGTGCGGACCAGTTGCCGTGGCGTAAATTCTCACAGTTATAAACATGCCACTCACTGATGTCACTTCCTACTCTTTTATTCGTCTTGTAGCCTAAGCGACCATCAATAATGCCTCCATTCATCTCCGCTACCCTTCAGAACCACTCCAATACCCCCTCTGTGATTCGGATGGCCTCGTAGATTCGTTATCAGGTCGCTTATTTTTACCTTAGTAAGAAAATATTGAAGGATCAGTTCGTGGACTTTCCGGTGTCACATTATTACTTTCCATGGGATTCCCAGCTGGGAATATTGCACTCTTATTCTTAACCTTTTCATTTACTGCCTACTCTTTTTAAAGGCAGAGTATGCCGCGAAATACAACTTTGATGCTGAGATGTTTCCGAAACTCCAGACAGCAGGTATCTACGTGGAGAACGAACGCACTAAAACCCTTTCCGGCGGCTGACGCGTTCACCACCATACCATGCGGATCCTTCGTTTCGCCTGTCTCCGCATGATGTGGTGGTGAACGCGTTAGCCTCCGGAAAGGGTATTAGTGCGTTCGTTCCCCACCGTAAACACCTGCTGTCCGGAGTTCCGCAAATATCACAACATCGTAAAAGTTACATTCTTAATATGAAAAACTATGCTGCACGAACCTCCACTGCACGGGTAGTTGTACACCTATACTAGGCAAAATACCGCTAGTTGTGTAAAAACAAAGTAAAATCAATGCGCTTTCAGGCATTCGTTCACCGAATTCGGTCCTCGACCAGCTTGAGGCATGGAAGTAGTGTTCGCTGGGTTCTGTGCTTTCTTATGGATCTACTTCTACAAGCGCATAGTTCCACTAAAATTGCTACAGAATCTTAGTGCTAGTGATGTGGTTGGAAACAATTACGGTCTCGTGTACAGATTCTAGCATTTGTCATTTTGAAGAATATTGAATTGCTTCGGCTTAATCTGTTTGCATGCTCCGTGTAGAACAGACCTGTAAATTTTTGTTTAAACCAGTGATGAATTCATGGATTCATTATTTCTTCAGAAATAAACTCTTAACACGATATAATTGATAAAGATCTCAGTTAGCTATATGAGAGCATCCGATGGTGAAAACAGTACAAAAGGCTGCTAGAATTTTACTGAGTTCGAAAGAACACTCGAAAGAGAATACTTAAAGAAACGACTGCGAAAAGGTTCTTAAAGTTTCACGGTTCTATCAGATTAAAATTTTAAAGAATTACAACGACGAACGAAGCTTGCAAGTAACCTATGAAAGCACCGGAAAACCATTTATTAGAGACCTTGCGATGCGTCCAACGCATACGCAACGATGCTTCATTTCTCACGGCTCGTGCTGCGCACTGACTGAGATCAATTCGATAACGACGTATCGCCTTAAAGATAACTGTAGACCTTTCTATTTAACGTTTGTCACTCTATAATTTGACTTTGTGTCTTCTCATTGCCGTGGCTGTTTCTGCCTTCACCTGTATCACCTCTAGTCCCGTTTATGGTCGAGTGACTAGAGCGGGCGCCAGTAAATCCTCCATTTTTCCCTATCGCGTGAAAGAGTAGCCCAGTGGGTTCTCCTCGCTTCAAGGACTCGTCGAGCATCAAATCTTTCTTCTAGGCTTTTCGTGAAGAACTATGACCATTGGGTCGGTGGTCTTCCTGCAGTACGTTTAACATTCCGAGGAATCCAGTCACCAACAGCTTTTGTCCATCGGTTATCATTCATACGCATTACGTATTCGGCCCAGATTATCTTCGACTGTTTGGCGTACAAAACGGCATCTTTGATTTGTGATCGTTGACGTAGGTCGGAGCTTCGGATCCCATCCGTTACTTGTGTGAAACGGGATACTCCTAGCATCGTCCTTTCGACTGCGCGTTCGATAACGCTGAGTGATATTTCATTCTGCTTACGTAGCGACCAGGTTTCTGACGCATACGTTAGGGCAGGAATAACCGTTGAGTCGAAAAGGTGGGCAAGAAGTCGGCTGTTCTTTGTTCTCTTCACTACTTCCTCGATGCTCTTAAAAGCTCCTCAAGCCGCTCGTTTCCTTCTGCTCAGCTCTAGAGCTAAGTCATTCATCATATTGATTTCCCGACCTAGATGGACATAACAGTAGAATTCGTAGAATTGTAGAAGTGAGTGTAGAGTTGTAGAATTGTGAAGTCTTGGTTGTGAAATTGTTGTACAGCTCACGAAGAATCTTTATGTGTTGAGTAGGAACTCCTTGACTACCAAGGGCTTCCATGACTGCTTCTATCTCAATTGAGTCAAAGGCCTTCTCTAAGTCGATGAAAGTGAGACAGAGTGGTCTTTTGTACTCTCACGATACTTCAGTGAGCCTTGTCATCGTGTGAATGTGGTCCATCGTATTAAAACCTTTTCATAACCCTGCTTGCTGAAATGGCTGTTCTTCGCCCAGTGTTCTGTCAATCCTGTTTAAGACGACTCGAGTGAAAAGTGTGTAGATGTCAGAAAGCAAGCGGATAGGGCAAATGTTGCTGATATCGTGTCGGTAACCCTTCTTGAACAATAACACGGTATTGCTGGCCTTCGACTAAGTAGGACTTTGCATTTAGACAAATAACGTATGAGGAGTTGAACCAGTGTGCTTACGAGGATTGGCGGAAGGTTCTTCAGTTGTTCTAATCTTATCCTTTCCGGCGCTGGTGCTGTTCGATTTTTCACCGATGAAATGTCATGTCGGATTTCGGAAGGGAGAACCAGTGGTACAACATATCCATCCTCTTTTATTTCATATGACGGGAAAAGGACGTGGCTACCGAAGAAATCTGAGTAGTATTCGTGGATGATTTTCTTCATTGCCTTTCTGGACGCTGTTATTGTTCCGTCTGGGCGTCGGAGTGCAACCATCTTCGTTTTGTAATTGGCGAAGCTTCGACGGGCTTTGCGAATGCTTTTCCCAGCCTCTGCAGCTTTTACCATTACTGCTGTTCTCTCTTTAAGATCTTCTTTTATCGCATGTCTGCATTGTTTCGCAAGCTCGGACGTTAGTTCGTGGTTGCTTGCAGCTCGTTCGATTCCACGCTGGCGTGTTAGCTCGAGAGTTTCTGGAGGCAGACATCCCTTGGTGACTTTCGAACTCTCAGCTTTCATAGCGCTAACGTAAAGATGTTCAATGAGCAGTTCATGCCCCTCGCCGATGTTGTCGACAACGGCATCTTCCCAACAGCCGACTAATGAGTTGAATAAGTCTCAGTTTGTGGTGTTTCTGGGACTTCGGTTTTTGAATTTAGCGGCTTTTTATCCTTTCCGCGAAAAACAAAATCTTGCACGAAGGAGACGGTGGTCAGATCCCGTGTAAAACTGTGGGACAACAGCGACATCGGTTAGGCAAAACTTCCTATTTACTATGATGTGGTCTATTTCGTTATGGTACTCTCCACTGGGAGATTCCCACGTCCATCGTTGACGGTGAGGGTTCCGGAATTTCGAGTTACCATGGATGGTCTTGGTCACCATAATAAACTCAGACAGCCGCTCACCCTGCTTGTTCCATTCTAATCCATGGGTCCCAAGGTGACGGTTCCTCAGACGGTCTTTTTATTCCACTCTTGGCGTTGAAATCTCCAATGATGACCTTGAAGAATGTATGGTCTTCTCTGTAGAACTTATCCAAGTCCATGTAGAACGCTTCGACTTCTTCGTCATAGTTTGATGTTGGCGCGTAAACGACGAAGATTGCCAAAGCCGGTATTGATCCACATCTTTTTAATGGCAAACGTCGGATTCGGGCTGTAAGCTGTTCGAATGAATCGATGTTCATGGACGAACTCGTGTTGACAAGAACGCTGGAACGGCCTACTCCTCTACTGTGGCATGTTCCAGGGAACAGTTCTTCTCCAGTGTTACAGACGGCGTTGAATGGATGGCGTCGTCTCGTCTCGGCCAGGCCGATGACGTCGCACTTTATCGTTCTTGCTTGCATGAGCAAGTGTTCTATCGAGGACTCGGATGCAAGTGTACGTGCATTGTAGGTACAGATCATCACCATAGTTCTTAAACCAGGCAGCTTCCATTGGCTCTGAGATTTTAGCAGCTTCTCCGTACTCGTCCTTACCAACGCTGCGAAATTGCGGGCTCTTTCGGGGTCAGGAAAATGAGGACCGTATTTTTTTTTTACTGCGTTTAGCATTTTTATACCCACGTATAGCTTGCTGGGCTCTGAACGTTGGGGCTGGTTATACTCACGGGTAGCTTGCCAGGTTCGCCCAGAGTGGACATGGACCTTATTTGTTAAAGGTGACACCTAACAGTCTCCCATATAAATCCCTGTCACTTGATTGCAGGCTTTTGGCCGAATTGACTCGTAGAATACAATCTTCATAAAGCGAGAACGTACCCACACACGCATGCATGAATACACCCACAATAAATAAAGAAAATATGTGCCTAATCGGCGCAGCAGAAACAGGGATTCCTTCCCCCTGGATCCAACTGAGTCTCAGGGTAGCAAAGATTGCTTTTGGTCCGCGATTAACCCCCTATCCACCACCTGGGGACGCTTCACGTAGCCTCGCGATTAACCAGGTCGAGATCCCTCATGTGAGGAAGATCCGTGGGGGATGAGGGATTCGTTTCTGCCTTATGTATCAACAGTATGGTGAAGGTGACAAACAAACCCTATTCATCGATTATTTCTTTGATTATACTGCGTTCTATCGCGAAATATAACTGTAATGAAGCTGAGATATTTGCAAAACTCTGGACCGCAGGACCATCAAAAAGAGTAGGCAGTAGACAAAAACGGTTAAGATTGTGATTATACTGCGTTCTTTTGTCTTAATGTATGACTCGGAAACACAGAAGTCAATTGAAAAAGACGATAGGATGGTCATTGTTTTCGACTACGTCTCCAACAACACAAAGGATAAAGCTCTCGGCGTTGATCAATCCCTGAGGGGTGCCCCATGCATTCGACTTCATTAAGTATCGTTGGAGGTGATTGAATACATATCTGACCATTACAATGACTCGCGACGCCCTTCCGATGTATCGAGCCAGTGCTGCTATCCTCCCAGACAAGTCTGGTACCAATTTGCCGACCCCGGAGGGATGGAGGGCTTGGTGGGGCATGGGCGCACTTCACGTGCGCGCCGCACTGGCGCCTCCAACCACTGCGCCACACGCCCCCTCCCAGCAACATATGGATAACTCAACATACCGAGTTACAATTTGAGCTCAGAGTTGCAGCGCACATTTATGACATGTATTTGAATGACGCCCTAGAAACGGTTTCTGTTACCGGCTATCTTCGATGCAAAGTTAGGTGCACAAAGGAAAGTTCAGGAGGCTGTTGTTTAAAATTATCTACGATGACGATTAAAGATATGATGTTCTTTTTTGTATTTCTTAACCGGGAAGATTCCTTTGAGTGAACTGTATAAGCGAAAAGAATTATGAATGCGATATTTGAGGCCACTTGACCGATCTGATGGGAGGGAAGAATTGATGAAATGTTCATAATTCTTAGAAAAAATCCCATAAAAAAATGTCCCGGGAAAATCGTACATATTTAAGTCCTCTATCCGTTCCTCGTTCAAAAAAAAAATGGTCCAATTACAGAAAAGTAATGGATTGTTTCTCTGTGGAACGAGGTACCACACTGAAAAAAAGTGTTGACCTTGACCAAAAACGAATTTGTAAGCACATAAAAGCGCCACTCTGAAAATGAACCAATATATTTTTGCGAAGTAATATTTACCCCATCTCCTCTCATAATCATCGACCCACGATGTAATCATATATGGTTGTAGTAAGCGAAAGTTACCCTAAAACATTGAAGGCTCAGCAAATCAGTGATGCACAAGTATATGGGATTCAGCAACTTTTTCTTGAAGCCTAGAAATGTTCATGAAGAGATAGGTGACTGAATATGGTCACCGAATAAAAGAAATAACAATAACAATGGTTTCCCGTTCAGAGCGAAAGCCAGGAGCTATTAGGATTTAGCCATTAGGCAATTTTGACATTGTAAAGTAAAAATGTGACAGTTTCTAGAAGAAGAAGAGATATCCGTACAGTTTGTTTTCCCATTAATGTAGAGCGGTTAACGGACGCATTTCACAATTCGTACAAGTTGACGATATCACGTCGTAACCACGCCACCTTTCTAGATCAGTGTGTCATCTCACTATCAAATATCAGCTCATCGGTTTGTTCCCGTATATAAATGCAAGTCGCAGTGTCGTGATTGAAGCTCGTGCATATCATTTCACATCACGTCGCTATCCATACATGATGTCAACCGTCCTCCTATGTCGGTTTGCCTTCATCTGCAGCTTAGCCGTCATTACCGATGGTTTCCTCTGCGAAATAATGGTCAGAGTTACGTCGAAAACAGATAAAAAGGTTCGTAAACGAATTCACACGAATAAGATGACATTATTGGAATGAACTACGGCTAGAAATTGTAAGCTATTCTGATGCTTAGATGATCATATGGCGACAAGCAATCTTTCACTAACCGTTCCGGGTTGTCTCCTCGTTATTCATGTCGTACTAATTAGTAGTCATAAATGATGTCATCAGTAGCTAATGGTAGATTTTTTTTACTAATTTTTAAAAGAAAACTTAGCGTTTGTGACCAGCAGCGGATTTCACCTCAACCTATATTCTCTCTTGCGAAACTAGTGTTGAACAAACGTCTTACTCTGATACTTAATTATTAGAACGTTCATTACAAAAGAAGACACAAATACACATATGAAGAGGTATACCTATCTCTATGAAACGTAAAAATAAATGAAAACGACGAAACCGACCTGCAGGAAATGTAAATGATGAAGGAGCAAATGGTAAACTTCTATCGTTTCAGTTCAAAACAGTCGTCATTATACCAGCACTTGGTGTTCAATCATCGCCTATGATTTTTGATAAAAAAGAAACAAAAAAAGTCGAGGTAAGTAACTAAAGCTTTGGATCGAATTTTAAGCATTACACTCAAAACCAATAATTCAGGTCATCGGTGAAGAATGCGGTAACAAGCCATGGTTAATTCAAACCTATAAATGGGAAAACAATGACTGGCAGCCAGCAGAAAACAATACCGCAAAATATCAAGGCAATGGATGGATAAGGTGAATAAAACCAACGTTCTCATATTTTTTTTCCATTTTTCCTTTTCGAGGAAAACATCACAGGTGGTAGGTAAAGCGTTCCTTGTTCACTAATCGCTGAGGGATGCGCCATGTATTCGACTTCATCAAGTATCACCAGAGGTGATTGAATCCAAATCTAGGCTACACAGAGACTTGAGGTGGCCAACTGTTGTGCGGAGCCAAAGCTTTTTCTTATCCTCGCAGAAAAGTATGGCACTAATTTAATGGCTTCAGAGTAATGCAAAACCCGATTATGCTAGGTCGAACTGTGGACCTCTGGTATCGCAGGACATCATTGAGGACTGCTACATCAGCCCATTAACGCGATAGATGTAACTAAATCTTCCCACAACCCCAAATCTGATTACGTCCATGGTAACGTAGTCGATATTGATATATTTAACTGAATATGCGAACGCAAGAAACATTTTCAAATTTTGGGCTTTTTTCTATTTTAGGTTCATCGTAGGAGATGACTTAAAGCCGACTCCGATGGACAGATATGGCATTGGATGCTCGGAAGGACGTTGTTAATAGAACAAGAAAAATTTCACGTTGTTCGTATTTACTACCTAATGTGAAGCGAGATAGTTACTGAGTTTATTGGAATCGAATAAAGGGTTTCATTGACAGCTACTTTTGCATTGTAAAATGGCTATTTACTGAAAAGTAAGTGAAATCCATGCATGAATTGTAAAGTTCTGTTCCAGTTTACATAGCCTGGAGATAAGCGAAATAGAATCACACTGGATCTAACAAAAATTCGTTTCAATCTATTCAATTTGCCTATTCTTCTTTTACACACGCTGGAAGTGACTAGTTGGTTCCGCCTAACCGAAAGACACGGTTACACTAGGATTTCCCTATTGGGCCCTCATTGGCAAGGAAATAATCGCAGAGTACTTGCAAGGCTTTGTCGTGGTTTGAGCTTACTCTATTCTGAAAGCTCCGACAGACATTTCGTCCTTCGGTTGGCTGATCATAGCGGAAGCTGAACCTCCAGCTATCGTCGCAGCTCGTCTCTCATAAACATTCTTCACTGTAACGATAAAGCATTAAACCATTAAGATGGACAGCATACAGTAACAAATTTGACCACAGAATATAATGAAAATAAAATTCCTTTAACTTCAGATTGAAACTAAACGGAATCGATTTGCTTTGAGCTCGAAATTACTAGATCATATGTAGAGCTATAAAGCACCGACGGTTTGAAAGAAGTCTTATGATTCAGGGATTATCAATGATAAAAAAACACATTGTTTCTAAATAAGCATAAGAAATCCACATTATAAGGTTCTTCTGCAGGCAGTGAAACTGATGGGGCCATACTCAATGCTAGTTTGAAAGCCTGTATATCTAAACGGCCATCATTCAAGAACGTAGACCTCTTCCAATTTCCTCATTTTTTCAGTTTCATTATCAACAGGGTATCTGCGCTATATATGACACAGAAAATTGCTTTTTTCTGGAGAAAAACGCCCTTTGTGGATACGATTGTGTTGAATTTACAACTTCCAAATGTCGGGAGTAGCAACAGACGACGCTGATCTTTTCGTTTTTTTCTGACACGGAAGATCTAGTCTGAGTTTGTTTAGGAGATATGAGAACCTCGTTTCTGAGCATTACTTTTTTAAAGTGCGAGTTTTGTCAATGGAAGTCGCCAACTATGTCATTTGCATATAGTCCTGGTTACCTACTATCTATTAAGAACGAATCGATGGCGAATCACGAGAAGGCTTTCCAAATCCGGTTTACTCTTATGCGATTGCCCATTTTATCAGGAACGTCAAACTCTGTTACAAGCTGGTTAGGCCTAAATACGTTAGGTGAACAACTACCTCTGTTGTTCCCTATTCGTTGAGCAAGAACACTTTGACAAATGACAAAAGAGAACGATAAGCAACAGGAAAGCTCATTGAAGTTTTAAGATGAAATTAGCAATTTAATGATCCGACTTTTCCGGGATACAAGAAAGGCACAATGTCAGATACAGTTATCTCTGACGAAAACTAGAGATTTGAAGACATTTCGGCTTTACGTTTGAAATATTTAATTCAGTGAATCTTAGATCTATTTCTCAAGCGCTTTCACATGCCAGTTTTAATGGTCTTCTATTAATTCGCTGCTTTCTGACTAATGAATATTGTAGTAGCTGTGAGACTCATTAAATGTAAGCCGTTCAGAATTAGGTTGGTGGGAATGCTTCCCTCCTAAATAAGAGGCTTCTTAAAACTAGTCCTAATATCAGGAGATCGAAAGTCAAGACATTCTTCCAGGCGTGAATCCTGGGCTTTCCATTTACTTTCCCGTATTTCGTTTCACACGAGCCAACAGCGCTTAGTACGCGAATCCTTGCACTTCTTGCATACTTCTTGTATTCACTCTTTCATTAAAGGCTACTGATTTCTGTACGGGTTCGACTACTGCTTGAGGATCTTTGTTCTTCCTTATGAGTGTCGTTGATGGCTGGTCGAGTCGATTCCCCTGTAATCCTGGGAAAGTTGTACTATGGCGCTCTCAGATGTTTATTACGAACAGTTAACAGCTTTGTAGATTGTAGGATACGAGCTTATATCAGAGAAACCTAGTTCTAGTTCCTTCATATAGGAAGAGGGTGGAGGAAAGTTGTTTGGTCTGAAAGGTGGCCGAACCAGGAGGTTCCTGCGCGCATTGACTTGTGTTTCCGAATGTTGTATTAGCATTGAATTATAATGAAATATTCAGGTGAAAAAACTAACTGTAGCCTTAAGTATCAAAATGAAACCACCAAAGTGTGAAGAACAGAAGAAATCACGTAAAATTCGCGAGAGCTGACAAGGTGAAGACTCCACGAAGGCGGACGATTGGTTATGCCCTTTGCGGCACTGCTGCACCCAAACCAAATCCGTTTTTGTTAGAAGAAATCATTCATGAATCGGTTGAGCATTATCACGGAAATCGATTTATAACGGATCATTGCGGTTATCATCTCGGTATGGAGGGCACATGTAGCGCAATGGTTAGAGGTGCGTTTCAATACTCGCGTGGTCTTTGGTTCGTCTCCGCGCCCTAGCCGCACGAAGCCTTACATCTCTGTGGGATCTTTCAGCGATAGATTTTCCTCAATAAAGCCACCTATTGACATCAGAAAACTTCAAAAAACGTAAAAAGGATTAGGGATATAGCTCTCAGCGTAAATGCAATCGCTGAGGGATACGTCATGTATTTGACTTCATTAAGCGTTGTTAGAGATCATTGAATGCATATCTGGCCTTTGCAATAACTCGGAGTGGTCTACCGATGCACGAAGTCAGTGTTGCCATCCTTCCAGAAAAGTGGTGCCAATTTGCATACCCCAGAGTGACAGAAGATTTGGTGAGCCATGCACGCGGAGATCAATTCCACGATTGTATTGCCGAGCGCCTCCGACCACTGCGCCACATGAACCCCTTTGATGGTGGTTAACAATTATAATGAGCATGCTGACTTATGAGGATGTGCCAATGTATCAGGAAAGTGTTTTTATCCTCCTACATAGTTGTAGCACAAATGTTTTAGCCCTAGAAAGGTGGTGGGTTTGGCTAGCTGGGTGGGCCAGCGCATAATCGAATCATCGACTATGTGTGTAGTGCAGAACCCAAGACTCACTGGTGATATAACATGGTAGGTTTTCTTCCTTTTTTCTACTTGCAGTAAATACCAGTTTTTTAAAACTTTCTTACGCAGAATGTAACCATTTTTAAAACTCCCGATTTCTACAGATGTGATGAAAGTTCAATGAAGAAGTGACTGCCTACTTTTTTTGACTCGTTTAACTGTTCTGACTTCCACACGTTCATTGTTCATCTTCCCAAGTTTTCAACCAGGTTTTACTAAGCCTAACCTAATGACTATTTGATAGGTTTTTCACAGTCTCTTAAGGCGAGCAAATCGACATACGCTGCTCAGGAATGAACCGTTTGCCCAGCTCTTACCCACGTGAAACTACCTATAGATACCTTCTACTACAGAAATTTTTGCTTTAGCCAATAGTACGAATTCTTCGCCATATCGTAACGTTCCCCACATCTTCATGTCTTAGCATTCGAACGAATCGCAAATTTCAACGTTTTTAACACTATTAACTTTTATACCTTAAAGAAACGGTCATGTGACATATTATTTCAGTGGAACAGCAGATCGATCATCTTTATAAACTCTGTCGACCATTCATTTCGCCATGCTTCCAACATCCTTAAATCATCCCCATGGCTATACAGAAGCCATTCCACCAGCGTGTTTGAAGCGGAGCGTAATAGTTGACTGGAGCAGCTTTTTATGTCGTGGGAATTTTTCTATCGTTGTTGTGGTCCTAAGGTCGTCTTAATGTATCCCTCATGGATATGGCCCGCTATATCATTCCAACTGTAGCTGTTTCGTGAGTTAAGACTTTTTTATATAAAATTATGTCTAAAGATAAGCATATCTTTGTGTGTGTTTAACATTTCTTTTCACAGTTTTTAAGAAATTCTCCAGAAGCTTCTTTTTTCAGCCCAGCACTTGGTAGAAGAAACCGGGCTGTTCTTAAAATACGTCAACTTTTTTCAGTGCGATTTATTCTGCGTTTCGGACGTACTACTACTACTACAATACACCGACCTCAGTCAGTATTCGTACAGTTGAGGAAGCAATCAAGTCGTTAAATGCGAACGTCTACACACAAGAAGCACTCCGATTCCTTCAGGACCACAGACCAGGTTATTCAGCCTCTACTCTGTCTTTGGAAATCTCTTCATTGACCTTGATTTTATTAGAATGTCGAAGATTTCAGATAGCTCCTATTTACAATCGCTGTGCCCTAGAGCTCTAGGAGTATTAGCTCTTCGAGGCTCAGAACTCTGTAAGTACGTACCTGTGACAGCGTTTGATAAGGATGATAACGACTTAATGTTTTTGAAACTTTTAACAAAGGTTGGTTAGATATTTTCTTGAGAAAAATATTCGTACTTTCTTAAAACCGACCGTCATTTAACTTCGGTAGTAATGAATACCTTAATGGTTCGTTGAGCTTACACGAGGTTGATACAGATGTTTACTTGGCTAACGTTTCGACTTCTCCGTCTTCGTCGGAACCTTGTTCGCTTTCTCCATGTGGCGTCTTCCTCTTGTACTGTGGACCATAAACTTAGATCATCGGCTCTGACGAAGACAAAGGCGTCGAAACGTTAGCCGAATAAAAATCTGTACCAATCTCGTATAGACAGCAATTTAAACACGAAGGGTAAAGACTAGTTAGGAAAGCATACGGGAACGTTTCTTTGTAAACTAAGTCAAGAGTTGTTACTTTTTCATGTATTGCGTATTCTTTTTCGATGGAATGGTATGACGTGAAATATAACTACAATGATGTTGAGGTGTCTGCAAACTCAGGACCGCAGGTGTCTGCGGTGGTGGTCGAACACGTTAGTGCTTTTCCGGAGCCATAACGCGTTCAGCAACACACCATGCAGGTCCTTCTTCACCATCATTGTAGTTATTCGTACTTTATTTTTTTCAATCTTGTGCTCTTGTCGTCAGTCATCGTTCTATGACTTCAGTTCAACATTGGTAATGAATGGGATTCTCACTTAGCGTGGCTGAACAGGTGAGCATCCTTTTCGTCATCGGTTAATCTGATGAAGCTCTTGGTTTGTAAACGGTAGTGGTGAATCGTTTGTTTTTCACTAGAACTCCGATTTACAGAGTCGCTTGTCCAGAAGAAGACCTTGCCTGTCCAGATGAGTGGTTCGCAAGAAGGCCAAGTCAGTCTTGGCGCTTGCTACAACTCCTTCGCCTCCTGTTTGTTAAGACCGAGGTTGACACTAAAAGACCTTGTAGCCGCAAAGTTTTAATATGAAATTTACAATGTTTTCAGTTTCCATTCAATCCGTCGATGATAGGCCGTGAAATTTTGCCTCTGCTATACTTGATATTTACCCAGTTTCGTGAAAAAAATAAGGAGTTGTCGTTACTGGCTTTGAAAATCCTTGCTAACGTTGCTCTCAATGGTCCATTGTATGCGAATGCAATTTTTACTTCTGGTAAGCGGCCATTTATATTGCTTAATCTTACTTGGATATACTAGGACGACACGTGCTCATAGGTTATGGGGCTTCTGCATATTTTACATTTTCTTCCGGAGGTTTTTTTGGTTTAGCCATGGTGGTTCCCTGAAATCCCGAGGTCAGCTTGCCCGAAGTCTGCGCCAGATCGTCACGACCACAGGCAGTTACCGCCCTTGTGGATCAGAGGGAGATTTGCCACCATGCGACTATTTTGATACCAGGACGGTGGAGGGTCCAGGTATTGGTTTACTCTTAGCTATGCTTCCCGGTGGATACGCCGGACTACTTCTCAGCTTGGGAGGCGCTGTCTAGGCTTCGAATCCCTCCGCTGTACATCGCAACTCGAGACCCGGGGCACCTTCCAGCCTCAATGAGGCGGTAAACCGTTGGAAGCTTGCTTCATGTTATCCGTAAAGAACTAGTTTTTTTAAACCACACTGTAATTTTCATTTTAAGAGTGGCTTCCTTTATTGGCATCTCTAACAAATCATGGAGTATCATTAGAAGAACGATTACTCTCGCACAAGGTTTGTGTAGGTGCATGTTTTTCTTCACAGTTTAATCAAAGTTTTCGCTATGTCGTCGTTACTGCGGAATCTATTCTTATAAATTTCGAGTCTATTAGTCTGGAAATATTTTGTTTATATTTATATATATATATATATATTCTTTCTTTACGCTCGAGAACCTTTTATAAGCTAATAACAGAAAGAGTGCATATTAACCAGTCATACTGATGTTAAGAGAAAGTCCGTTTTGAAATGTATTGTTTAGTTCATTTCCTTTCTCTTTTTACCAATTTTCCAAGGTTTTTATTGCATAGAATGATTTTTGAGAAGGATTAGAATTAATTAATATGAGTAGGACGAGTTATATTTAGTCCTGCACACATCTTCTTGATTCTTTCCGCATTGTAAATACTTGTGGACTACCGTAGTGAACTACTTTGTCTACTGCTCAGTAGTTCTAGGTTTTTATGCTGTTTTGACTTTCCTGTTTTAAGATTTGCCAAAACGGGTTGAATACTTTGGGTGTTCTCAGCTACCAACTCCGATCTGATGTCTACGAGCTTTTTCTGCCAGACAAAGAGCCTGTGGTGATTTATTTCATGTTAAGAATTTTCATTTATTGATCTATTTAGATAGTAAGGAGTTACTATCAAGGTTGACATTATTTTAATCCATGGTCTTTGTGGAAGTGTTGCTTATACATGGAGGCAAAAAGACCATTCCAGTAATATTGTTTCCGATTGTTGGCCGAAGGTTGGTTTTATTGGCTAAGTTTTCTCACCATTAAACTTGTAGTCTCCTGCTATTGCATTGTAGGACTGGCTCCACCTGGACATCTCAGATCCTATGCGAATTCTTGGCTTCGATTATCCGTCATATATAATGCAGTTTACTGGAGCAATGGAAAGTCTGCAAGTATAGTTTAACAACAACTTATATTTTTGTTTCATTTCCTTCCTTTGAATATTGCTACTTGTCGAAGTCTATTGCTTTCCGAAGTCACTGATGCTTATTGTAATAGGCATCCACTATTATGTAGATGGACGCATTCAGCGGAGTGTTCGGAGGCGCCGTGGAACACACGTGAGATCGATTCCCGCGCCCAAGGCCCACCAGGCCTTCCATCTCTCCGGGTTCGGTAGATTGGTACCAGACTTGTCTGGGAACATAGCAGCACTGGTTCGATACATCGCTAGGTCCCCGCGAGTCATTGTAAAGGCCAGATATGCATTCAGTCACCTCCAACGATACTTAACAAAATCGAATGCATGGCGCATCTCTCAGAGACTGGTCAACGCCGAGAGCTTTATCCTTTTATCCTTATTGTTGTGTTAGTTTTATATAAACCTATAAGGGCAAGTTTCAGTAGAATGTCGTTGTTGGCTCTAATTAGTTCTATTTCTGTCTATTGAAGGTTCGAGCTGATCGCTTCAAACATCAGTTGGAGGCTGCTGGTGTTGGTAAGCGACCTGTCATTTTCATTTGTCATAGTATGGGTGGTTTGTTGGCTAAAAGGTTGCTTCTGGATCTTCCGGGACTCGCTAAGAAAACGGTGATTATTGTTTATAACTTTTTTTCTGACAATTTTTGGTGCTCTTCTTTATGAATTTGGTGCCCAAGAAAAAATAGTGTTTATCCTCTTGTTTTTAGTTTGTTCACTTTAGGTTGGTTTGTTATTCATAGCCACACCTCATAGAGGGTCACCAATAGCTTCTTGGGGCTACTCAATACTTCATCCGACAGCGGATGTTCTTTTTCTTCTTGAGGAGAATCCTTTGAATAAGAAGGCATGTGTTATTTTTTTCATTATGTGAACACATTTCATCATTTCTTATTTCTCAAACGACTTCTTTCTGATAACAAGGATATCTTTGCTGATGTGACACTCAATTTCCAGTATTCTGTTAAGTGATATTTTAGTTAAATGAGGATTTCTCGACGATCAGTGACAACATCCCTGTCATAGTAAGTATGGTGGAAACAAAGGAAACCGATCTCATTGGTGCGATTATCACTTTTTATGTTGTAAAACAAAGGTATGCTAACTGTAAAACGCTATGTGAGTTGACATTTGGGACAACGTGCATTGAGTTCGATTTGCCACCTAGGTATAAATATAAATATATATATATATGTAACTATTATGTAACTAACTATTTATAAATATGCAAATAACTAGGTATTTTTATCCAGCAGTATACGATGTGTTGCAGCGAATGGGGATAAGCTATTTTGTTAGGTTGTCATGTTCTAATATTCTGAAGTACTTTCTGTTATCGGCAAATTATCATTGGTTATGGCAAAATTTGCGTCATTATGAATATGATAAATGAGTGTAAAAGAAGTTAATAATATTCGAATATCTTTTCGTGGTTGCTTGAAAAGTGTTTCATTGCGTTTCACTTTGTATTACAGGTACTGCCAAAGGTATAATAGTACCGACACAGTCAGCTGTTTATGAAAAAGGTGCAGTTTATCACATTGAGGAGGTGCGTTATTACTAGAAAAGGAGATATTGGTATAATACCGTATTTAAGTTCGCTCCGTTCCTGTATTTGCAAACTTGTTAACTCTGTAGATCTGAATTAAGTGAATATCAATAATATTTTTTCACATATTTGATCCAATGCGAGGTTGGAACAATACCTTTATTCCGCTAACGTTTCGGCAACTTCGCTTTATTCCTTCTTCTAAGTTAAATATTGTTTTTTTTTATTGATGTTGACTTTGGTGCTAAGAATCTCTAGCTGAAATATTTATAGCAGTTTGGATTTGAAGGTTCACCACAACGTATGTAAGCCATCTGAGCGTACCAGTGCTTCTTATGGTGTTGTGCTGAACTTCGTCCGTGATTCAATTCAAGCCGCGAAAAAAATGAAATACATAAATGAAGAGAAATAGCTCTATTACGGGTAAGCTTTTGTAGGAAATGGCTCTACATAGATCTTATTGTGCTGCTTTACGTGAATACGGGTATACGAGTGTTATAGACTGGAAAACGTCCTCTTTGTAGACGAGTTGTGATTGTCTTTGATCATCAGTAGCATACTATTCACTGAGCACAGCATTCTTTTTTTATGAGTCATTCCGTTTTGATGATTCAAATGATTGTGATTAAATCCTTTTTTTCCTAAATTGTGCTTTATTTGCATTCGTAATGTTTCTCTGACTTTTATCGCCTTTGGTGGATAAAAGTTGGGAAATACGTCGTGTGTTGCTCTGCTGTTTTTTCTTCATTGTATAAGTGTAGCAGTTTCTTTCACACTATGAAATCTGGTTACCAGTAATAAATAGTAATGTACCCGTGTGACTAAAGCTATTCTCTAGTAGTCAACACTAACGCTTGCTATATATAAATCCTTTCAGTTACGTCTATGGCTATTTGGGATGTTTTGTTTAATAATACCATATTATTCCTCATAACGGTTCACCGCCTCATCGTGGCTAAGAGGTGTTCCTGGGCGTCAAGCTTGATACTGCAAGCGATGATGTAGTTGAAGGTAGTTTCGATTCCGGCCAGGTTTCTGAGGCGTTTTTGCACAGCAAGTTGTTTAGATGCTTGAAAAGTGGGGATCGCTAGTCGAGGGGGCTGGCGAGTATGTTGTATGAGGTAGAGTCTCGTAACTGAGCTCGTTCAACCCTACTACGTGAGTGACAACAGGTGACTATCGTGAGGAAGGATAGCTCCGTTTGTACCTACCAACAAAGGGCGCAACCGTTAAGTTTCTGATGCATTTAATCGATTTGCTGGACGTCCTGCTATGCGATAATCGTTTCATCCGGTTTCAGGAAGCTGTGGATTAAGCCAATAACAAGCCACAACACTATAAGCGTCCACCAAAACCGTCTATTTATCGTCGTCAATAGCGAAGGACGTCGTAAACGTTTTTTATTTTCACGAGCGAATTCTCCCCAAAGAGATTTTCTAGACCGACATCGCACTGCGCATTCGTTAACACTTCTGTGGCCCACACTTTATTGACCATTCGAGTTTTTGAGCTGCATGTGTCCAAGCTTCGGTTCGTGGAAATTGATCTGTCGAAATTGCTGTTCTGGCATACTTATTTACTTCAGTGCTTTTATGTCCCGTCTTCACTGGTTGTGCGGGCCCCATCATAATCTCGATTGACGGAATTTTGCTATATGAATGCGTAGTTTTCTTGTTCAGCAATCGCGAGGTTGTTATACAGCATACATTTACTTCCACAAAAAAACACACAATACAATACAACACAACAGTAGCTGACGTTTCGGCAGTATCGCCTTCTTCAGAGCCTGGAAGGGTATGCTGATATACAATTTATTAGGCCAAACACTTCAATAACACTTACAGTAAGACGAAAAACTTCATGGCAATTACATGATCAACAGCTTCTCGGAAAACTCACCGCTTTTCTACATGCCTTCCAATGAGGAAGGAAAAACCTTCGAACATGGGAACTGGAATTTTGCTAGTTTAGCCATTGCGGTTGCCTGGAGCTAGGTCAGCCGGGCCAAAGTATCCAGGTCGTCACAACCAGTCGAGACAGTCGCAGCCTTTGTGGATCAGAGGAGGATTTGCCACCATGCGACTTTGATACCAAGAGTGTGGTGGATCCTGGTATTTGTTTATTCTTAGCTAGGCTTCTAAATGGAAACGCCGGAGTCCTCAATCTAGGAGACCGTGCCAGTGTAATGAATCCCCGCGCTGCGCATTTCAGCTCGACCCCAAGACCAACATTCAGCCACGGTGAGGCGATAAACCGTTGGGAGGGTTTTGACATAAGAGATTCTATTTTTTAAAGTATGTCAGGAACATTATTTATATTGCAATCAGTTTTATGTGGCGGAAGTGGATAGAAAGAGTTTTGCATATAGTAGTAAAGCACAGAGAAGAACTACTACTATTAAGCCTTAGCGGAAAGATTTGAAATTACGAATGCTCTATTAATTTCCGAATTACGTTGTAGTTAGGCGTTATCAGTTCACAAGAAGATAAATCATCTTTATTGGATTTTCCTTACACTATCGTCGCCTTCGACGAAGGCTATTATGCGAAGATTTATTGAATATGAGAGCGGTAATCTATTATCACAGTGTGCTTCAACCGGTTCTTAACGAATCATCAGAATTGGATTATTTTGCTTTTTCTGAATTTTAGATGATTCTGTTCCATCGTATCTATTTCCACTCATTTTAAAGTAGGGGTTTTATGAAGAACGATGTACTTATGACGACGATATTCACTAGTTGAAGTGTCCGGTTCGGATTTCAGATCGTATCACATTCCTCAATGATTTGCAATACAGGTTAGTCGTAGTGGAACAATGATGTGCTAAGTCTCAATATAGGGGCACTTGTGGCATAGTCGTCGGAGGCGCCCTGCCATAGACACGGGATCGATCCGGATGCCCTAAGCTCACCGAGCTTTCTATCACTCTATGGTCTTCAAATTGGTACCATACTTGTTTGATAGGATAACAGCACTGACTCGATGCATCGGTAGGCCATCGCGAGTCATTGTTAAGGCCAGAAATGCAGTCAGTCACTTCTACCGATGCTTAGTGAAGTCGAATGCATGATGCATCCCTCAGGTTTTGATCAACGCCGAAAGTTCCTCTATTCTTTAAGCTCCAATAAAATGTGTTAATTTTGTAAATATTTTTGTTTTGTTTCCCATTCAAGAATTTATGAGGTCGGTGTAGTTCCGAAAGAACGTCGCAGTAATAGATGATTGTCCCTGGTGAATCTGGGATTTTTACTTAGAAACGTATATATGTCTCTCCATTTTTTTATTTGAGAATCTTCGCAACAAGTATCATATTCCATAATCTTTTTTTTTTCCTGCTTTGCAACCATAGTATAGGGCAAGAATGCGGCAGTGATCAGCGGGGGTTCTGTTCTTTCCGACTTGTCATACTCACTCATCACATATGTCACGTCTAAGAGGATTGAGTCGCTCATTTTTCAGCTTCAAATCTCGCAGCATTTTTTGTTGCATTGGGGGACACGGAAGTGTACAGAGGTTCTATTCGGATGTGCTTGTTTCCTCAATGGAGTTTTCCAATTAAATCTAATGGTGATTCTGCCTTTTTTGATTTATAAGGTTAACTGGACTCCATCTTTGCTGCTCACTTCAAAACACTACATCAAGCACTTGTATTACAAATTTCACGGAAATTCGCGTTCGGAAGATGGATGATGCTTAGTTTTCGATCTTGCTATCTTGAAAGGGACCATATCCATTATAACACACAGCACCATGCCGCATCAGTTTAGCAAAAATTATGGTAGTTCTCTTATATATCTGATAAAAGAGGCCATAATTGTGTATGTGCACCTGCAATGAACGGAGAAGCTTTTGATGGATCAAATCGATTGTTTTCTTAACGAGAAGTCAAGTATATATGCACATCTTCCTGTTTTTCAAAAGATTTTGGGAAAGTGTGCAATCTTCTGTTCCTCGATCCCATAACGCCTTACGAATACACATCCGGAATTCCTAGATCACTTTAAGATTGTGGGATAATTTGGCTTCATGAAATTATTTCACTTGTCGCTAATAGCTGTCTCAATGGTTTTTTTAATCGTATGTGGAACTAATATTTAAGAGTAGCACTGTGAAAACAAAGTTATCTCCTTTCAGTAACCCTGATTTTCTACAATTTTTTATGTAATTCCATGACAGTGTAAATGATCAACGTCTTTCGACTGTCATAGTCTTAGGCATTCCCTTCACCGCTCATAAGTGTCCTCTTATGAGGAAAACAACAATTCAGCTTCTGTCTTGTATAACACTGCGTTTAAGCTGAATAGTGGTGACAGTAGATCTGGAGCCTATGAACTCTTTTTTTTAAATATATATAACGTCACCTTACATGTTGCGTAGGTTCCCGCTTTTCTTCTTTTCTGTTTGTTATCTCGTGCGCGTCATCCACGAATGTCTTTGGGTTTGCGAATGGATTCGGTTATTGTTTAAGGATCCTTAGTCTTCTTTATAAATGTTGGTGAATGCTGGTCAAATAGAATCTTTTTTCTGGAATCTAGTGATAGAGCGTTCTCAGGTCCTCCCTACAAGCAGTCGCCAGTCTTTGTGCTTCAGAGGGAGCTTTGCCCAGACTACTCTGATACCAGTTTGTGTGTGTATTTTACGCAGTCCCTGGTCAATGAACCTTCCGCGCCCAAGCTGTGTTAAGTAATCTAATTTGTTCCAAAAATTTGAACCTGTATATTACATTCTTTCTACTTATCCATTTCAGTTTTGATCACATGTGCTTTTTTCTATGTGGGTGACCTCGAATAGGTTAGATATCGGGCTGCGTGGCGTATCCTCGTGTGGTAGTTAAGGGGTTAAGCGTAGCTTGAAGGCTTCCGTCTGTTTGTCACAAAATTCCGGCCACGTGCACCATGCCGTTTCTGCGTCCAATTGACATATGCCTTTTACGTTCCCATGATCATATTCCTGCCTACATGCATGGTTTGCTTGAGTGTATGCAGGTTTTGTCCTCTACATCGATATTGTTTAAGCCTGCAATTGAATGATATTGTTCAGTACGTGGAAACGGTTCGATGTCCACGAAAAGGAGTAAATCCCATCACTCCCTCGATGAAACATGAAGGCGTGTTGATAAATGTATTCATCGCCTTAGCATAGTCAGGCCGCTGCCTCGACAAACAGCAAAATTAGATGACTTCGTGCGAAAACTGTGATCAAGTGGCTGTCGTTTAATTGAGTGGAGGCTGTTGGAGAATGGAAAATTTTGGCTTGCGCATGAAACGCTAGAGACTTGTGTTTTATTCCTAATCCCCAGTGAAAACCACATGTTCAGTGGATGGTTGAGTACCAACCACCTTGCTAGAATTTAGGGAAGTTTATTTAATAAAGGATTTTATAGGGAGATACATTACGTGTTTGTTTTCTTTACGTTTGAATACGTTTTTCGTACTCGTGATAACGTGAACTCATCTGATTTCTTTTTTTAGCTATGGGAGTTTGCTGACCTTTGTCACTCTCGATGAACTTCTCGAAGCACCTCTGAAAGTGAATTAAAGGACAGTCGGGTTGTAATTGCGAATTATAGCTGCACATCGCCGCGATTCGGATTTGATTGGGGCGGGGCAAATAGGCGGTGCCAATGGTGGCGGCGATGATCCGCCTCCTTAAGCCGTCCTCTCGTAGTGGCCATCGACGACCACCATCTTCATCGTTGTTGACAATCTCATCTGTGAGTCTTCTTAATTATCAACATCGTCGACGTCAACTACATCGCACTGAATCGTGCCGTTTACGCTGTATGGTCTCGAAAGGCCATCGGTCGGCGTACATGTGGCCGGCGTGTCACCAATGCAACAACATCAACTGACGTCTTCTGTTCGAAATTCACGCCTTGTTGTCGTTTTGTCTTTCTTGCAAATTTTTTCGCGACTGGCAGTTGCTGTGGAATACATGGGTTTCAGGTAATTTATTTTTTTCATAATACATCGAACAGAAGCGCTGCTTTGAGTGTATCCGTTGGATTCGAACATCTCTTCTTTAATGTTTTTTCTTCAATCGTTTATTTTCAGCTCGACGACCAAATACTGTTACAGCTGTATGTCCGAGGACTTCTTACATCACTGGCCGTACTTGGATGAGGTTAGTCTTATCATCTTCTTCCTCATCCTCTGGGCTTTTTCCTTGATTTCGACAATGAGCCGCCAACATGTCATGTTTTTCCGTTCTATTTATGGGCTAGTAACCATTCTACAGTTAACATATAACAAAGTTTCGACCTGTGTTTCCGTTCTGAGAAATAATTTGCATGATCATTTCTTATCGGGTTCTCTACACTTCTACAACCCATATTCGTCATTCATTCAGATAAGCCATTATCTAATCGTCTCATGATGTGCGAATAATTGCTGGTCATCCCACACACTGCTGATATCAAAGCTAAAATAATAATATCCTGCAATTCAAACACCGCGCTTCGTTTTAGCCTGCCTAGTCGGATTAAATTTCAATTTGTAGTGTTGTAACGCACTGCTGTGTTGCTATGCCTTCAATTTCGAGTTTGCATATGAGTTTTCATGGCATTGGCTAAAATGCCACATACATAAGCATTTTTTAAAGTAGATGTTTTACTGACCTGAATTTTGAGCACATCTGGGTCACATCCTAGACACTCGGTCTAAGCTCTAAAGCAGTGGCGACAATTCTTTGTTGCGGACGGTACTAATGTTAGTCGTTTTCGATATAGTAGTGTCAATTTTGCCTCCCATAATCACGAATTCTCTTCTCCCAAATTTAGCAAAGAGGAGAGTGAGAAAGAGAGATTAACACTATTTAAATTCGCTTTGGAAACCTTTATCGTTTCTCGAGGTTTTTAATTTCGTTTTTTATATACATGTGTATGTATATATATATATATATATATATATGTGTATGTATGTTTGTGTCACATAATTCAATCTTGTAAATTTACAACTCAAGCGGACTGAAATCGTCGAATTTGTCAGTAGAGATGATATAGTTATTGTGCGCGCTGCACGTCATCTATTTCTAGCTATTCCTTAGAGAGCTTCATGCTATCTATCACTTTACGTGCGGCACTGGTTTTCGCTTCACATTCAGTGGAATTTCGCGGTCAGAAACATCGTGACCTTTATGTTAACAAGTTGAATTCAATGAAGCTGGCATGAAATACTGCTTTAGCATTTATTACTCTTTGTGGTTAGAAGGATCGTAATGTTGTTATCAATGCGTCGAACTCATTAGATGTGATGGTTGTAAATGGTTGTTGAAGTCGTGTTTCATTGGGCACTTGGTTTCGAGGAAGAGTAACCAAACTGCATGTCTTATTATCAAAGTGATCATGATTCTAATTTGTGCAAAATCACTATGGCTCCGCTACATGACCAACGACCTCCAGTTATGGATAAATTCCATTGGTTGATCAGTTTTTACCAGGAAAGAAAAATTTATATTGTCAACACCTGTTAGCACGCCATTAGCATCACTCACCACCTCAACCATTACCACTACCATCAAACACGAAGATTATTCGGAATCTTAAACTTAGCCCATGCTTTCGAATATCTTTTCGTGCATTGGATTTCCATTTAGTTCGTCTCTCGCTCAAACGGCCCTCTGTCACTCTCTACTCACGTGATTTCTTGCCCCTTGCCTGCTGTTTTTCTTCGCCCACATTGAGTTCTCGGGCCACCAAATGAAAGTGGTAGTCAAATTCGTGCATAAAGCGTTGCCACTGAAGTGATTTAGTAGAACGAGATGTGGAATAGGCAATCGTAGTCGATTATAATTACCATGTACGAAGGTTGTTTTAAATTTGTTTGTCGTTCATTTAGAAGCGAACTATAGCTTATCGTCATCCTACCTTAAGTCCCTTGTATGCTCATTAGTTTCATTCACTTGGTTTTCCAGTTAGTCTAATACCAGTTTTATATAATTATAAGCTAGATTGACGGCGGTGAAGGGAAGAACACATTGAAAGAAATGCTTGATTTCAAGAACAGTTTCCGTGACAGGATTCTTGGATATGAGACCAATTCCTGAAGTTAAACTTAGGACTATAACTAATGATTTTAACTTTGCACATGATCACTGATCAATGGTTTTCTCCGATCAGTAACGCTGTTTCGTTCGAATACAATAGCACGTCAATCACAGACGTCAGTAGAAAATTGTGCCATCTGACGGGTGTACATGTGGCTACTGAGTGTGAGGGACAGGTGTGGCGTAAAGTGACATATTGTGAAGTTCGTATCAAATCCAACTTTTTCAGGTTTACTATCGTCCAATGAATTTCACTAATCATTGCTTTAAAATTCCGGCGAAAATGAATATTGGAATGACACCGTGTAGTGATTCAATGTGCGTTACAGTCATTGAGCCGAGAATATTAGCAGGTAGGTCTATGGATCATTTTGCTTTACGAAAAAAATCTCGTTACAATACAACGATATTCTTGGCTCACCGAAGAGATCTCTTTATATTTGTCTCAAATCTTCCACCCACTTAAGAATTTCATTTGCCGAAATGTTGCTGTAGTCATTAAGTCTTAAGCTGAAAATCTCTTCAATTACTATCGTCGAACTATAAAAAGAAGTATTGATTCATTGTTTTGCCATTTTGTAGCCGTAAATATTTGAGAAGAAAGTTTGAAAATATGTCCACTCGTTTGTTAAGATCTGGCATAGATTTTCGGTACAGCTTGCTGAACTCCAGACGTTCTATTCTTTTTTCCGAGTTTTTTTAATAAGTCATTATCATGTCTTATAAAGTCGTATTACGATGGCGTAGTGTTCGATTTTCTTCACAAATTGGCCACTTCAATATTTTTGTTGTGAAATACAAAAGGTGTTTCTTCCGGAATACCACTTCTTCATTTGACTCGGGATGAGATCTGTACATGGTCGTAGTGAGGAGCAATAAAGGAAAAATTCGTGGGTTCCAGAAGAAGAACCCCAAAGTTTTTCCACATCCGATTGAGTGAACGTATGTCTTATTGATAGAAAACTATGAATTCTAATTGATTTGATTTCAGTTGATAAAGTTTACTGTGGGCTGAGATGTTAGCTTAAACTTGAAACCGATTTTTATTTTAAGTCATGTAGTGGAACGAATGCTTGCTGTTGTTGGAAGTTGACGTGCTGTCATTTTTTTTGTCACATATGAGTTAAAATCACTTAATGTCGTTCATAATATGTTAAATCGGTGAGGTGGTGGTTATGATTTGCTCGGAGACCCTCAAGGCAAAATCTCACATTATTCGAAAATATTCATGTTCCTTTGCGTATTCTCCTTAATTAGCATATTTGACTTGAAGCAGAATCTCTATTGGAGCAGTGCGATTTATGCGAAATACTTTCCTGAATTTTGAATCAAGGTAGTCAATCGCCTAGGTAAACGGTTACGGTAACGATCAGCACCGTAAATCTAGTCGTATGGGACGAACGATTGTGCGTTAGCTGTATAAACTATGAATGCATGACAAAAATAAAATGGTTGCTATTTACAGAGCAAAGAAAAGTCACCATATTTAGATAAAAGGATAAAGGATAAAGTTCTCGGCGTTGATCAATCCCTGAGGGATGCGCCATGCATTCGACTTCATTAAGCATCGTTTGGAGGTGATTGAATGCAGGTCTGGCCTTTACAGTGACTCGCGGTGTCCTACCGATGTATCGAGCCAGTGCTGCTATCCTCAAAGGGTGGGCCTTTGGCGCGTGATCGATTCCACGTGTATGCTGGAGGGCGCCTCCGACCATTGCGCCACACATCCTTCATATTTAGATAAGATCTCATAATGTTCCTATAACTTCCAGGTGAGATTAACCGTTCAACAGGGTAAATCTCAGTGAAATAGGGCATTTGAAAAGAATATTGGATCTCCATTGTCGTTTGTAGCGCAGGGAACGCTTTAAATTCTACATCACCATCACAAATATCAACTAAGCATCATCATGCACTACTCTTTAATACCAATATTTAATTTGTGTTTAGTCAGACCTACTACAGTCGAAGAAATGCAGAGTAATATAAATTTGCCCTTTCAGAAATAACTGACTAACGTACGTAGGCAATTCATGGTAGAACCGAGATTAGGTTGCTCCTAACTCATCTGTGTGTTCTATTCTGGACGTGGTACACACTTGAAAACGACTTCACATTACTAAGTTTACAAGAGTATAGAATTTTCTGCTACTCTGTAAGCAACTCGTTACGTGGAAAACCGTAGTTTCGTATCAAGAATGTCCAGTAATCCTCATCGTATAAATCTACTCTTCAGAATCTCTTGTAACAGTGAAAATGAACACATTGGAGGTAGTAGTCACTACTAAATCGATATCTCTTCCGAATTCTATGTACTTTTCGAGATTGTTAAGGTAAGTCCAGAGCTTCTGACTAGTTCTATGCAGCTGGCAGAAAAAAGTAGTTGAAGATAGAGCAGCTGTTATATATGATATGTCCGCTGCGAATAAGTCAGGTAACCCGTCTCTCATCATTATCATCGTTATCAGCGTTGTCATCATCACTGTCCTCATAATTCCCATCATCATCACATCACTGAACATGTTCCCATATAGAGGCTTGCTAAAACGCAATCTAATGTGGCCTGGGATTCAATTCAATTTGGATATGCTTAATTTCGGTGTGTAGATATTGAAGCGGCAGAATATGATCAACTCTTACGCAGTGCAACATCGTCCAAACGACAAATTTTGCACCAATTCCACAACAATTCTACTCATCAAGAGCTAATACTGCTTGAACAGGGCTGAAATGACAAATGGCTGACGCTAAGTAGGCTAGTCGAATGAGATTTAGCTTTTCGACGATAATGACTAACGTATTTATCGAGTACATTTCACATAACACTGCAGATATCCGTCTCAGCTTTGGCGTTTTATTGCGATTGGCCTTTTTTATACGCGATGCAGTGCGTCTATTTCAGCAACAGTAGTGCTGGTCTGCAAAATCTATTGGAAAAAGCTAACTACAGCTATTTAACCAAGGATTTTGGACTTGATGCAGTAATTAACGATACATTTACCGATTTCGTCATGGTTTTCGAATAAAGTTTTAGATGATTTTCAAATGTGTATTGGATATGCTAAACGTTACTTAGGACAGTTGAGAAGACTGGAAGACCAAGAGCGATATAGGAGGATTATGTGTACTCTACACGAATAGAAGATCACATAGTATTATCTTTTTACTCAATAAAATAAAAAGGATAGAGCTCTCGGCGTTGATAAATCCCTCAGAGATGCGCCATGCATTTGACTTCATTAAGTATCGTTGGAGGTGAATGAATGCATATATGGCCTTTACAATGACTCGCGGTGGCCTACCGATGTATCGAGCTAGTGCTGCTCTCTTACCAGACAAATCTGGTACCAAGTTGCCGACTCTCTAGAGATGGAAGGCTTGGTGAGTCATGGGCGTGAGGATCGACTCCACGTGTGTGTCGCCTCCAACCACTGCGCCACAAGCGCTCCTTTATTTTACTCAATAGTGTAACAAATTCTCATAATTTTCGAGGATAATGCCCAATATGCATGGACTGAAAAAAGTATGCTAAGGAATTAGGTGAGTAATGGGACATGTAGAGTTATTTCAGCGAATTGCAGTGACATTTCAGTTAACTTAACGGAGGCAGAAGATAAGTTAGGGCCACCATGTGTATTGTTAGGCTTAATTTGAAGAGCTCATTGTTTTTTCTTTAGAAATCAAAATGATAGTTTTAACTGTCGCTAATTTATGCTGTTAGCAACAATTTTTAAGCATTCTGGATTATTGAAAATTTCATAGAAATTACTAAATCGTGGGCAATCTTAAGGGCACCATAGCCGCGATTCCTTCATTGGCTAGGGTGCGGTGTATTAATGCAAGTGGTAATGGCGTGATTTGTTGCTTTGGCCTTTTTTTGGAAAATTTGTCAGGAACTTATCGAATTGTTTTCTGTGTGTATGTATGTATGTATGTATGTATGTATGTATGTATGTATGTATGTATGTATGTATGTATGTATGTATGTATGTATGTATGTATGTATGTATGTATGTATGTATGTATGTATGTGCATATGTATGTATATCTGTATGTGTGTATCTGTATGTGTGTATATGTGCGTGTACTTGTGCGTATGTATGCATGTATGTGTGCATATATATGTGTATGTGTATGTGCATGTGTGTTTGTACTAAGCATGTGTTTGTTGTTTGAGTAGTTTGAACATGATGGTTGCTTAGTTGGCTGATTTCGTTGAAGGCGGCTTTTCATCGTGTTATTCACAAGCTTAAGAAGTGGGCCCACTCATGTTCGAATGCGGTTCTAGACAAGTGCACACTTCGACCCGTCCGTCGCTCAAGACCATTGCCCACTTATACGATTATGTTCACGCCTATGTCATAAAACGAAAATGGGGTAAAACTATGTCATGATGACATATTGTGTCATCCATTTGTTGACAATATGATTCCTTATCAATTTCATGCATATCTATTTGCCTACAAGTCATCATTGAGATCCAACGGATTGTGTAGATCATCCAATGCCTGATAATCCACATAGAATAGTGAAATTTGCATATGAAATTGGCATTCGCTTAGTGGCATAATGGGAACGAATGCTATGACAATGAGCATAAACAAATCACTATTTGCTTTCATTTGCCACTATGGTGTCTCTATTCTCAACGATAGTTCACTGGTGCGGTGTAGCGAATAATTGAATCGTGTAATTTGAGTGATTCATCATTTACGTCCTCATTATTATTGCTAGAAGAATCTCGCAATTAACACACAAATAAGGTTTTTTTTACTGTAAGTCTTCATTTTCTTTATCTTCTTTCAATATGTTTGCATCTTCTATTGTTTTCTTGATGGTTGAACTTAGAAAGGAAATCTGGAAAAGTATAGACGAGACAAAGTCCTGAGAATTATAGATCCACCGTTATAGTACTACATTCGTATGCCACTGTTGTTGATGTCATCAAAGTATAAGCGGACTGTTTTGGATCATTGCCGCTTTGGTCACAGCGATTTATCCCACTTATAATTGAGAACTATGCTTACAAAAGAATATACCTCACGTTCCTTTATTCGTGGATATTTCTTCCACAGTTTCGGACAAAGTGTCTTGGTTTTCAGAGATACTTATGCTTTATTCATTTATTAAGTTTCTTTTAGGCCAACATATCGGCAACAACATAATTCGTGGTTGCTTTGCCAGCGTTTTCAAGTATGGAACAACGCCACGTGCTCAAAGTTCGCCGATTCTTGGTCAGTATCATTATCATTCAGCTTCATGAACGTGTATATTATGAAAGTCTACTTTCACGGACTATCATCAAAGTGCCGTTTATCGGTGGTGTGAGCTTTATTAATGGAATGAGCTTGAACTATTCAAAAGCTGGAGGACTACTAGTCGTTTAGAAGGAACGACGCATCCAAATGATGGCGATTTCTAACTAGTTTTTGATGTTGCACCGAATTAGTATTCGAAATCTACACGCCCACAGTCTTCTTAGATTGCCGATGGACGAGATAGAAGACATGTCGTACCCAATTCTTCATCCGTATTTCATGGACGTCGCGCTTCCGAGGTCATTTATCATGTGCTGAGTCTCAGAAAAATAGCATGCGTCTTAGTGCTGAGCATTGAACGATTGTCTGCTCTAACAAGTGAATTTCATTGAGTACATTTTTAATAGCGTTTTTAAGTAAGGAAGGGGAGGGCGTAGGGAGAGGAGATGGTATTGGTTTTTGGCTCCGTTTGTTAAATGATAAGGTATCTACGAAATACTTCGTCATCACATACTTTCAGAAATATTTTAAATAAATTGCGTCACGATGCTTTGTGAATATTGTTTTAGGATAGGATCTATACAAAAAAGAGACTCAAGATACAAAATTTTTTTTGATCATTGTTATTCGCAATGGTTAGCCTACTAGTTTGCTACTGTGTTCCCACGTTTTACTAAAAACTATGGTGGCCCATGTATTGTAATGGTTAAAGGTGCCCTGAGTGAATTAATCTCTTCATTCCTCCAGAGTCGGAAAATTAGCACGATGTTTGCCTGGGAGTACAAAAACACTGTAGTGTTACATAAGAAGGATCTTGCAACTCATTTTGCGGTTCGAAAATGTATTCACTCACCTTTAGGATATCTGATGAAATCGAGCACGTGGCGCATCATTAAAGGATTGACGAAGGCCGAACACCTTGCCCTTTATCTTTCTATATGTTCGCTAAATTGTGTCATTTAAGTAGTTCTGCCTACTACACGTCATTTGCGTCAAGCAATGAGTTATTTTGGGCATACATTGCGATGTTTTGACGAGCACTTTTCTTTAAATGCCCATCTCTTCCTTCTGCTCACTTGCTTTTCCTTCTTAGTCATGTCATCTTATCTTTATCAGTGCGCTTGCGTTACGAGGCAATCGCTTAAGCATTCTCCTTGTCCAGAATCCATAAAGCGCTTTCGTAATTGTTGAGAAATTTATGTCAACGCGCTTTATTTATTCATTGCCTAGGATCGCTCTTGATCTTAGTTATCCAGAATTATTTTATGGACGCTGACTGATAATGACAACGACACTATTCTGATTCGCACACAGAATCAGGATTTTGCAAACAAATGAGTAAGTCATCGTTGACCTGAAGTCTGTTGATGAAGAGTAATTTAAGAAGATGTGAATGAGGATGAATACTCTAAATTTGATGAAGGGTAGAAATTTAATATGATCGAAGCTCTTTCGATGTAAAACAAGTTTCACTGAAGGCCATGTGAGCTGTAAAAATTCGAGGATGGCTTATATTTCGCATGTTGGCTGAGGAAAAGTAACTAGTCAATCACTTTTATGCAGCATTTTTTACACCATTTGTTTAGAAATTCCAGTGTTATTGTTTATGTTGTGTATGTGTGTACTTGTCAACTATCCATTAGTTCTTAGTCACATACGCATTGACTTCTTTGCGACGATAGGAAGCTCGTGCGCTTCAAATCGAGCTATCGTAAAACCCCATGGGACACTTCGTTTCATTTGGTAATATGTTCCTCAGCTATCGATCAACACCACCCTATGTCGTTTAAATTTCTTAGCATAGATCCAGCAGTAATTCTTAAACCTTTTGCGATCGCAGAAAGAAATGAAGTCTCGTCATGTCATCGAAATATATGCCGCGCTTTGTCCATTAGTTGGACCTGAGAAGGGTTTTAATTCGGTACCATATCATTTGTTTGTCATATTTCTGTTGTTTAATATTTAAAAATGAGTGAGTTAGATCCAATTTCTTGAGTTACTTGTCATGGAATTCTTATGAAAACATTTGTGATTACTTCTTCTGGATTTCAAAAAAAACCCAGGATTTTTAGTTGCTTTCTAGCACAACTTTCTTAGCCTATTGGTCGTGTGGTTTGTCAAACCTCGATCATTCATTTTTCCTGGTAGGTTTAGGTCGACGACAAGTTCCCCGGACTATAGAAATTATGAGGCATACGTGGTTTCTTCTTCGAAAAGTGAAATGATATAAGTATCATCTCTTAACTGGAAATCAATAGTTACATAAGTTATCGATAAATCATCTCTACGTTTTCTTATGCTTCTCTACACCTTTCTTCGATCAACCTGGTGAATTTATTTAGCTTTATATATCACATTTGTTTCTGGAAGTTCTGACAATGAGAGGATAGTTTCCAGAATCGCTATTTCTTTAATCATAAACCCTGTGGATTTATTGGCAACTTCAACTTAAATATTGAGGGAAGTCATTTTGCGCTAATGTTAGACTCCGAAATCCCTCTACCTAACCCGAAACTTTTGCAACAGTTTAGCTAAACATTGTGTAATGAAGCACTTACCTGCTTTTCAACTCATTGTTATATTTTAATGGAGTTTAATGCTTTCTCAAAAGCAATAGCACTTTTCTTGAAACAACACAATGGCGTATTAAATGCACCACTTAAGTTTCTGTTTGTTGTAATTCTTTTAAATTGACAAATGAAATTCTGGACTTTTTTCAGTGAGCTGTTTTTTTATCTTTGGGTAATGTAATATTCCTAGAGTTGGCGATAATTCACTTTAAAGCGCTCCATTATTACGTTCATAAATCTACAACTCTAAGGACGTTAACAATAGCTGACAAATCCTTGTGCACTAAATTTTGTGTCGGAACAATTTTAAGGGAAATGTTGTATCGTATTGATCCTCATTTTTTTCAAAGGCATCGATAAATGTCAATACATGAATGAGCTTAAAGGGAATCATAAATAGTCGCTTATTTCAAGTGCTAGCACACCCCTCCTAACTTTAACTACCTCAACTTCACCATATATAGCAATTTGTATTAGCCTGTTTTGATATCTCTTCCATTTTCTTCAAAGTTGTTAAATGATGGGTTCCAATAAAACTATGACGGCATTAGGTCCTCGGTCGATGCAGTGGATAACACGTGAGCTTCCGGAAAGGGTAATCGCTGGTTCGAAGCACACCTAAGGTCCAGAGTTTTGCTCACATTTCAGCATTCCTGTGCTTTTATTCCATGTAGTACCTTGCCATGGGAAAAGAATAAGCAGTAAATAAAGGTTGGAATACTGTAAAGGCATTGTTTCTGATCATATTCACAACGACGATGAGATGGGTTTTTTTTTCTTCACAGCAGAGCAGTCTACTTGTTAAATGAAATGTTGCGGTTTCGTTCGTTTGGTTGTCAGAGTTTATTGATAATTTATTGTCAGTCTTTTCCTAAATTTTCATGTCTGACTGCTGTGGCTCTTATTTTTTTTTTTTGAAAATTTTCCTGAAGAGTTGCTTGATGTACTTTTACTTACTTGTATGATTTACGTAAAATACAAGTCGTGCGGCCTTTGAGCTCTTTGCACCAATGGCATTTTCCTAGGTGCCATCTCTTGCCTTATTCACGAATTTTTCTTTTTTTCTGTTATTAAAATCCAGCTAGTTAACGTCGAGCAGAACCACGTTGCTCACTTTGTAAACTCTCTCTATTGAAATCACTTATATGCGCTTAAATCCCCTTCCCCTATTTTTCGCGCCCTTTTCACCCATTTTTGCTCTGTCATGTCATCCACGCTGCACTTCAGATCTGTGTTTCCGGAAGGTCCGAACGGCGAGCTTCGGCACGAAGTTGAATGTAGCTATTGTTATTCGTAGTTATCGTTCACGCGCTCTTTGGTTGGCGTGAGAAAGCTCTCGACATAATTGAGCCGGCAGCACACATCTCAGATCTAAAGTACAACAGTGGGAGTACTACCAAGTCGAACAGCGCATTACGATGATCAATTCATCAGAAGGTTCTTTTTATGTCTGAAGGTTTCCATGACATGTCTTATAATGCTTTACTTTTCCTTGTAGATTTAATAAAAACTTCATTAGTACGTCTGCTGAGCGATTTTCTATGATTTTCACAGTAGAAATAGATATGCTCGGCGAGACAACATCCTGACCTTGTTGACCACAATTTCCTATAGGGAAGTCAAGACATAGGGAGTAGTTCCATTTTTAAGATAGTTAGGACGTTTTCTTGATGGTTAGTTAAGTTTTTTGCGGAGCTTTGAAAGTATTCATGTCGGGGTATTATTATATGGTTGCTCCTATAGCTGGGATGGTCTTGTAGTATGACTTTTAGATATAAACATTTAATATGCTTCGCAGTTTCTACATGCTGCCCTGCGAGCGTTTGAACCCTTTGTCATGCGTTACTGTTAGACACTCACTAGTGCTTTGTTACCTTCGTAAGCAGTTGGTTACCTGTGGTTGAGTAACCTGGAAGGCCACCCGTCAAGTAGAAATACAATTTGTTGTTATGAGACCGGAAACCTTGTAATTTTTCATTAGCCTTAAAGCGAAAAGTTTTGTTGGTTAGATGATATTGATGTTTTATTATAAATACAAGCGTCCATAGTTGGATTTATCTATTATCTTGAACACTTACGCAGCCCGTTTTCACGTGTTGTGTGGTTTCTTTCACATTTTCCATCCGTTTCTTTTCCTCACAATCGTGTTCTCTAGTGGTGATTTGATAAGAGCATGGTTGCGGGTGCGTGTTTCATATTGTGATCTGCAAAACAACAGCAGCTGTGAGTACAGCTTCCCAGCTTCAGTAACAAACACGTCTGCACAGCTTGCAGTTGGTCGCCCTAGGGGACACCTGAATCCTCGTAGAGTCCATTCTACAGTTCTTTTCGTCCATTTGTCGTCCGTTTTTCTCATTATCCGACTCTCCCATTTATAATATGTTTCGCTATCCATACGTGTTATCCTGGGTCTCGAATATGGGATTGACTATGTCTTCATTATTCATATCTTTATTATATCTATATGCTTTGTCTGTTATCAGTATGAATTATTCATATCTTGGCTTTTGGAGCTCAAACTATGTGCATCAATTCGAAGCGATTCTGAAGATCATGGATCAATGTGAAGCTTCACCGTAAGATTGGCAGTGGACTCGTAACGATGGCATTCTAAAGTTGCCGACATCACTGAAATGTGAACCCATAATGAAAGTGTTTAATGATCCCGTGTTAGCTTGCGGGAAAAGTTATTGAGAAAATAGTCCTATAAATACTCGGAAACTATGTATTTAAAATGTATGTATCTATTTACCGCCTGCTGTTTTTCATGAAAGAGTGTGATGTGAAATACAACCACAATGATGCTGATATATTTGCAGAACTTTGCACCGAAGATGTCCGTGGCGGTTCTCGAACCTTGTTATTACCCTTCCCAGGGGCTAACGTGTGCACCACCACACAATGCATGTCCTTTATTTTGCCTTCCTCTCAGCCGTGTTTTATTGGCGCTATCAGCAATCACTCGTCAACGGGGTAGATCCGGAGAGCGCAAGTCGGCATTGAAGCCAGTTATGCTGAAGTTGTAGTATAATCACAATGTAATCACTCTGTATTTTCATCTTTTTGTTGTAAGTGTTATTGAAGTGTTTGGCCTAATAAATTATGCATCAACATACCCTTCTAGGCTATGAAGAAGACGATATTGCCGAAACGTCAGTTACTGTTGTACAGTGTTTTTGTATAGGAGTAAATGTATGCTGTATAACAACCTCGCGATTGCTGAACAAGAAAGCGCCTATGTATTTAATTTTCTAACACGCGAAGATTATGTCCTACCATGATCATGCAATGTCCCCCCAAAAAAACGTAGAGGGTTGAGTCCTCTTATTAACTTGGCAACACCGTAATCTATAGGCGATGGATTCAGTCCTTTTCGAGTAGTTACCCTAATAAGAAATAATCAGCTTGTTAAGTAGTTAGGAAAATACGTTGAAAAATTTCCAGTTTGTGCTCTTTTTATGATGGTCTATATTGCTGTGCATGTTTCGTTTTTTACCTTATTGTCGTTCAGATACATCTTGCTCACGTATGCCAGCTCATCGTCTACTACCACCGCACATGGCTGCACGGTCAAGCAATCGCAGTGTTGATTTGTGTTGGTGCGTTGGACAACTTTGTAACGACTATCCAAGCGTTCCTATGAACTCAGTGTTAGTAACTTCATTCTTTTCGTTTAAGAACATTTCATAAGCGAGTTCACAATGAAGAATCAAAATATTATGTGAGACGCCGAACTGTACTTTACGATAGTATCGTCGACACACAAAAGAGGACTGTGCACGTACTACACATATTGATTTGTTCAATATATATACATATACATATATGTATCACCTGTATCATCTGTTGTCTCGTTGATCATTGAATGACTCGAACGGGCGCCTGCAAATCTTCTAACTTTCCCTGTCGCGTCCTAGCTGTGTTAGTTCTACTCGATTTAGGGACTCTTTGAGCATCATACCTTTCTTCGAGGCTCTTCGTGAACCACTCTGACCGTCGGGTTGATGATCGATGATATAACCGCAGTGCGTTTGAAATTTCGAGGAATTCTGTCACTAACGGTTTTTGTCTATCGGTTGTCGTTCATACGCATTAGGTGTCCGACCCCATCTATCTTCAACAGTTTGCCGTGTATTCAATACATACTTAGATACCTGGACAGCCCGTCCTCACGGATTGTGCCTTACATAACCTCTATTTTTCGGAGTTTTGCTGGCTTAGCCATTGTGTTTTCCTCTAGTATCGAGGTCATCCTGGCCCAACTCTGCCCCATATCGTCACCACTACAGGCACCCTTGTATATCGAAGGCAGATTTGCCACTATGCGACTAGCTTTATACCATGACGGTAGTGAATCCTGATATTAGTTTGCTCTTAGCTGGGCTTCTTGCCTGATGGAAACGCTGGACTCCTCTCCAGCTCTGGAGACCTTGCCTTGGGAATGGATCTTTTGCTGTAGATCGCAACCCAGCACCCAGGACACCCAGGAACACCACCCAGCTACGATGAGGTGGTAAGCTGTTGGCAGGCAGGATTATATATATATATATA
>MQTX01000259.1:132963-282015 GCA_009735665.1 Angiostrongylus cantonensis | reverse complement strand
GTTAATTTAATCGAATTTGATAGTTTTACGCTTAAATAGTATTTTTATTTGGCGGAAAAGTGGCTTGGTAAGTCAGAATACCTTTCTGTCGAATCTAACGAAGCTAGTATGGCTTCTAAGCAACTTTTTGCAAATAAAGGATAAAGGATAAAGGTCTTGGAGTTGATCAATCCTTGAGGGATGCGCCATGCATTCGACTTCATTAAGTATCGTTGGAGGTGATTGAATGCATATCTGGCCTTTACAATGACTCGCGGTGGTCTGCGGATGTATCGAGCCAGTGCTGTTATCCTCCCAGACAAGTCTGGTACCAATTTGCCGACCCCGGAGGGATGGAAGGCTCGGTGGGCCATGGGAGCAGGGATCGATTCCACGTGCGTGTCGCAGTGGCGCCTTCAACCACTGCGTCAGCCCCTTTCTTTAGGATAAGCCATAAATATCGTCTGATCACTACATTCAATCTGATGGTAACATTTTCAAGGCCACTTGAGCGCTTACTAACTAACTAACTAACTAACTTCACTCGAGTAATCCTAAACAGGATTGACAGAACACTGGACGAAGGATAGCCATGTGAGCAAGCAGGGTTTCGAAAAGGATTTAGTGCGATAGACCACATTCACACGATAACAAGGGTCATTGAAGTATAGCGAAAGCACAAAGGACCGCTCTGTCTCACTTTCATAGATTTATAGAAGGCCTTTGATTCAATTGAGATAGAAGCAGTCATGGAAGCCCTTGGTAGTCAAGGAGTCCCTACTCAGTACATAAAGATTCTTCGCGAGCTGTACAAAAATTTCACAACCAAGATTTCACCATTCTACAACGATATTAACGTTGACGTCAAAAGAGGAGTTAGGCAAGGCGATACAATCTCGCCAAAATTATTTACAGCCACCCTCCAGAACGTCATGCCAACATTGGAATGGGATAATATGGGAGTGAAATTCGATGGTCGGCAGATACATCACATTCGCTTTGCTGATGATATCGTCCTTATAACACCAGACACTAGCCAAGCGGAACGTATGCTTGCGGACTTTGATAAAGCGTGTGGAAAGATTGGTCTTCCACTAAATCTAAAGAAAACGATGTTCATGAAGAACGGATTGGTTTCATTGGCCCATTCACGCTCAACGGAACGAATATTTCCGAATGCTTCAGTTATGTCTATCTAGGTTGGGAAATCAATATGATGAATGACTTAGCTCCAGAGCTGAGCAGAAGGAAACGAACGACTTGGGGAGCATTCAAGAGCATCGAGGATGTAGTGAAGAGAACAAAGAACACTCGACTCCGTACCCACCTTTTCGACTAAACGCTGCTTTCTGCCCTAACGTATACATCGGAAGCATGGTGGCTGCCTCACAAGGATGAAAAACATTCAGCGTTACTGAACACGCAGTCGAAAGGACGATGCTAAGAGCATTCCGTATCACACAAATAAGGGAAGGGATCCGAAGTTCCGATCTGCGTCAACGATCAAAAATCGAAAATGCCGTTCTACATGTCAAACTGTCGAAGCTAAGATGGGACGGGGGCAGGTAATGCGTATGAACAACAACCGATGGACATGAGCTGTTACATTGGTTTCTTTGGGATGTCATACGTACTGTCGGAAGACCACCGACTCGATGGTCAGTGTTCTTCACGAAGAGCCTAGAAGAAAGATATGATGCCCGACGAGTCCCTACGGCGAACAGAACCCACTGGGCTGCTCTTGCATGCAACACGGGAAAATGAAGATTTACTGGAGCCTGCTGTAGGCACTCCACGATGCTATGGATTACAGAATTTTTCACGGTAGACACTTGCGGTCCGGAGTTTTGCAAATATCTCAGTATCATTGTGGCTTTATTCCACATAACACTGTGCCGTGGAAAATTGTACTAGGCAGTGAGTAAAAAGCTGATATTTACTATGTATAACTCTTCTTTTTAAGCTAAGGTGAAAGAAAATCTAGTCAAAACAAACATAAAAGAGTACCCAGGATCGACCTTCTATTAACCTCGGCATTGAATTGTAAATCTGTTGTTTTCTTTTTTACAGCAATGGCGAGGTTGCTATTCAGCACACCTTTGCTTCCTTACAAATATTACGCATACAACACAACGGTAGCTGACGTTTCGGCAGTATCACTTTCTTCATGATCTAGCCCGGTATCTCAGAACTGATTTTTGACCCGGGATGGTGCAGCGGTCAACCATATGCGACTCTAAGCGGCTGTTCCTCCTTGGTAGAAAACAGATAAAAAGGTGGGTTTTTTGAGAAACTGGTGATCGTGTAATTATTGTTCAGATTTTAATCTTTCTGTTTGCGTTGTTGAATCGTTTGGACGTCAGCTACCGTTGTGTCGTACGTGTTATATTTGTGAGGAAGTAAACGTGTGCTGAAAAGCAACCTCGCGATTGCTGTAGAAGAGAAAACAACAGGAAGTCCTCTTGTTTAATCACTATGAAATTTCGACTTCCTGGAGCCTACTACGGATGTTTCTTCCGCTTTTTTTTGCTTCAATGCTCACATTTTGAGCACCGGAGCAAATGAAGAGATGGGATTTTGTCTAAGAGGACGCGATTGTGTTCCCCAATGTATCGCTCATGCTAGCAGCTGCCGTTCGCGCTCTGAATACCTTAAGGACGTAGAATTCGTAGCCAATTTGTTGGAAGTTGTTATTCTAAACATTGAAATCTAAAATGACGCTATACAAAAAGATGTGGGCGTTTAATGTGATGCAAGAAAGCTTCTTCTATAAATCTACACGATTCTGAACACCTGAAATGCTTCAGTGAGTGAGAAATTGTCGTCGAATTCCAAAATACCGGGCACTCTCTCATAGAGTATACGGAGCATGGTGCAATTCCTGGTCATTCAATTGCACTCTTTTAGTTGGAGTTGTTTTTTTTTTCGTTTTAAACAACGTATTTTTTCACATCTACTGTGCGGATCAAAGAACTGCTTGCATCCAAGCCATTTTCTCGCATCCATCATCGGAGAAAGTCCTCGAACATTTCGTGTTTAAGTTTTTATTTACTTCCTATTGTTTTTTCATCGTAGGGTATTATTTGAAATACAACCACAATGAAGGTGAGATATTTGCAAAATTCGGACCACAGACCAGATTCGAATCCGCGGCTACTCTTTCCGTGAGCTCCCGAGTCACCCACTGCACCACTGAAGTTCTTGTCTTGCCTTTCTCAGGTTTTCTTCGTATGTGGTTTCGACTGATATTGCCGGATTCCCTCTCGGTCATGAGCACTATTGAAGGCTGGTGGAGTCAATCCTCCCTAGAGTACTGGTATAGACGTGCTAGGACGTTCCAACTTGAATTGCAGAGAGTTTATCTTTCCTGGACAGGTCTGATAGCAGTTTTCTGGCTCTAGAGAGATGACACGCTTGCTGTGCCCAATGCAGGATCGAGCCAGCACCGTGCTAATGATTTTCGGTAGCACTACCACTATATTACCTGTCCTGCTTTAGCTATATTGACCTGTACCATACATTCGGCATATAGGCGATCACTTTCACGCGCAAATGGATTGTACCCATACAGACAGACAAAGTGCATATTGATTCTATATAGCATAGAACATACGTTCGTCTCTTAAATCAGTAGCATCTCAGTAAACCGTAGTGTTGCTTTTGATATATGTTCAACACACTGTGCCACCTAAGAGCGTTCACCCAGGTTAGTTCAAACAATATCATATCTCGTCAATATCAGATTGGAATGTTTGTTGTGTACTGTTTACGCCTTACACAAAGCATCTGCCGCCATAATAGTGATATACAAGGACGACGCACTGGTCAACAAGTGTACGCATCTGCCCACCGTAACAACTAATCGGGGTCTCTACGCTATTTAATATTCAGCAGAACTGAGTATTCCACCACTGAACTACTACGGAGTGGCAACGGTCGCTACAAATTGGTGCATCTATCGCACCCACCACTACATTGTATTACCACGGGAGATTCATGTATTAAGCTTGCGTGTTCCTTAAGCAGGACGAAACAACATTTCAGGTTAACTCACGTATCCTCGAGATCGACATACCAGGAGAACTGCATTTCACAGACATGGAGAAGGAAATCAAAAGTTCCGTTATAAGCCAACGAACAAAAATTAGAGTACTCTGCACCCACTCCAGGATACGGATAATCAAGTGGGCAAAACGCATCATGACTCTTAGCAATAATCACTTTACAGAAAGTGCTTAGCACCAGGACCAAATGGCAGATTTTTTCATGATGATCGTAGAAGAAGAATACAATGCTATCCGAAACCCTACAGCCCTAATGGCGTTACCCATGTAGTATACGTGCAGTGGGTGAAACTATCTACAAAAGTACTTCTTACTGAGCACATAGGCTTACACTGGATGATATTTTCGCCAAGGACAGTAAACGAAAGATATCTCGTAACAAAAAATGAAAAACAAAAATGAAGAAGATAAAATGAAAACAAAATCAACCCTTTACATAAACACATTGCTCACAACATTAATACACAAATATATGACAAATTAAAACAGTAAGAAAAAGCGATATACATGAGATAACGATCTATACCCTGCATGTAAGTACGTCAGTACAGAACGGACGTGGTAAATGGAAGATCAAAACGCAATTCTGACACAACCTTTCCATTGAACGATCGATTCAGAACGAATACAAATAGCAAAAACTATTTCATCGGTAGGAATGCAAGGATATCATGGCGTAATCATTTCTTCATTGTCACCTTGGGTGAAACTGCTTTGCTAAGGCCCGATGGAACCCGAACACGACGCTTTGGGAAAAGCGTTTGAGGAGACATATCACCACCAGTGTCGGCTCCACCATTTCCACCTACTAGCAGACGAGGTCTCTTAGAAATGTTGCCTAATGCGAGATCGGACTCCTCTTCATCCCTAAATCGTAAAACATTCAACAAATGTCAAAATATGATTTACTTCAAAAAAAGCTGTTAATCATTATCAATAAAAGCTCTAAACGAATTAAGCTCGCGGCGTTGATCAATTCTCGTAGGATGCGTCACGTATTCGACTTCATTAGGCATCGTTTGGAGATGAATGAATGCATATATGGCCCTCATCGCGGTGGCCAAAAGATGTATCGAGCGGGTGATGTTATCCTCTCAGACAAGTCTGGTAACAATGCGCCGACCCAGGAGAGATGGAAGGCTAAGTGGTCCTTGTGTGCTGCGCTGCGATCGATCAAAACGAACCAGACGAGTTTACACAGACGGTGCTCAATGGCGAAATTAGTGATGACTTCGAAGTCAACGCATCAACCATAAAAGACTCCTCAGCAGTACCAATACAAGAAGAACATTCCGCATCGTTATGCACTTCAGATTCATGTAAAAACTCCTCGTAACAAACAGCAGAAGCTTCCGGCATTCCGTGGCACACACTAAAGAATAAGGCACAAAGTTATATCCATGGAAATATCGCTAGCCAATCAATCACGAAACGCAACTGCTTTTCAATCATATGACGAAAACACTTTTAACTCACGCCTTAATTCTTGACCTCAAATACTGAAAAGATGAATCAGCTGAGGCTCCCAATGCTTCGCTTTGTGATGAAACACTATCAGCATATGCACAAGACGCAGTTGGATCACAAGGATGGCGAGATTCGGGTTGATGGTTAACACCTATGTTGCTACTTTATCAGTTAATAACGAGCATAACATGAACTCCACACCTACCATTTGACTCATCGTTCAAAAAATTTGCCTTAGAGTGTGTGTGTGTGTGTGTGTGTGTGTGTGTGTGTGTGTGTGCACACCTTATGTCATATGGAAGTGACTGTTTCCATAAGTGTGGCTTCCCCAAAAAACCTAAGATGAAAAAACCAAGAAGAAAATAAGGAAGGAAGGAAGGAACCAAAAGAAATGAATGATTGATTTTGAATTCAAAACGATAACGTATGGACAAACAAGTCGCTATCAACTAAACGCTTTCTCCGGTATAATGAAAACGACTTTTTTTCCGTCACCTTGAGTCTGAAATGGAATCATCTTGTGTTTCTGTAATAGGATTTCGAGGTTGGATAGAAGCATCGGTACTAGTGCTTGCAGTACCCAAAGCGGCTACAAGTGCTGCTGCGACTGTCTTTGATCCTTGAATGACATTCTAAATGTCTCTGCTTAGTAAATGTAGCATTGCAGTTTTCGTGTAGAACGTTCTGGCTTCACCTTAAGCGGAAGAGCGGCATTTCTCCTGGTAAGAATTGCTCCATCGAGTTCACGTTTTATTTCTATCGACGGCTTCTGTTTTATTGCCCTAGCTGTCTTTTTCTTCCGCTGAAAAAAGATTGGATATGGAACCGATTTAATAGAGATTTAAATACTCGATATACTTTTATATACTTTTGAATTTCTCATACACTGCAGCCAAACATACCTTCTGCTCCGTTCTCCTCCTGTGCAAGAGAGGATTGTCAATAGGCAAGAAATTTGCTGGCAAATAGGAACTGTTCCCCACTTCTGCAGACCAGCTATTGAAATCAATTCGCTCTTCAGACACTTCCAGTTTAACCGAAACCGAAGGCACAGCGGTAGGTGCCAAAATTAATTAGTCAACTTCAATTATTTCACTAATAAGGTTAAATTGTGTGAAAAAGTATTTGAGATGCTGTGCAAAAATGTAAAAAAAGATGTAAAAGTAGGTACTTATTATGAACATTTATTAGGAAAAAAACGTCGATAATTTTACAATCCGGGATATGGTAAAACGAACCAGACGAGTTTACACAGACGGTGCTCAATGGCGAAATTAGTGATGACTTCGAAGTCAACGCATCAACCATAAAAGACTCCTCAGCAGTACCAATACAAGAAGAACATTCCGCATCGTTATGCACTTCAGATTCATGTAAAAACTCCTCGTAACAAACAGCAGAAGCTTCCGGCATTCCGTGGCACACACTAAAGAATAAGGCACAAAGTTATATCCATGGAAATATCGCTAGCCAATCAATCACGAAACGCAACTGCTTTTCAATCATATGACGAAAACACTTTTAACTCACGCCTTAATTCTTGACCTCAAATACTGAAAAGATGAATCAGCTGAGGCTCCCAATGCTTCGCTTTGTGATGAAACACTATCAGCATATGCACAAGACGCAGTTGGATCACAAGGATGGCGAGATTCGGGTTGATGGTTAACACCTATGTTGCTACTTTATCAGTTAATAACGAGCATAACATGAACTCCACACCTACCATTTGACTCATCGTTCAAAAAATTTGCCTTAGAACACGGTTTCATCTCGTAACCTTTAAATCCAAGTGCTTCCTGAAGATGGGCAAATCAAATTCAAAGTGTGGAATTGTTAAAAAACAGGAAATTCCTATTACAAAAACATGAAAAAAAGATAAATATAAAATGTATGCATACCTCTAATTGCCATGCTTGATCACCGAAGGCTACTGACAACGCATCGCGAAAAATTTCGAGTAGCCCATTATCTTTTAAGACCATATCCAAAGCGCTGCAAGCAGGAATAAAATCGTTGTATGAAAAATTAAATAAATTGATTAAGTAGTTAGTGACTAACCTTAGTTCAACAAAGTCATTATGCGCGTCCAGAACGTGTTTAATTGCCAGTGAAGGACTTTTGAAGACTAACCCATCTACTTTGCAAGTATTCTTCCACCGCAAAGAATCCGCTACAGATTTGATCTATAATTGGAAGCTGAAAAAACTGCTTGTGGTTTTCCCTGAGATCCAAGAAAATGCTTAACATTTCCATCCGTACTCCTAATCAAAGAAAGCTTACAAAAGGATAAGTCGTCGTTCTGAAATAACTCTCGTCTAAGCGTGGCAGAACTCCCTTTGAAACATAAACGCTAACGACCTCCTGTGCTTTTGAACAGGGAAGGCTGCGTCACCGCTATATTTTATGCTATAGGAAGGAGCAAACATCACCCACAACCAAAAAGAAAAGCATCTCATGGCACGTAAAATTGTTCAGAAGTGGGGATATTCAAATACTCAGGAATGTGCTGTAAAACTTTGAATAAAAATAAAATAATATGGAACAGCTAAAGGATGAAACAACAGGCAACGAACTTTTTCTGACAGTTCACCAGCAGCGAGGTGTTCCAAAATGTGGAGAACAACAGGATGAACGTATGCGACAAACGCTCGTTTCCTACGATCACTCTACAAATATTTCTGCCTATTCAAAAAAAAAAAAAGAAACCAAGGCCAAAGGTCAAGGAGGAAACGTGAGTTCGGACCGAAAAGCGTGGTAATTCCTTGCCAACACAAATACGGCAAACACATGGTGGATATATCTGCATACCACATTGATCCCGCACGAAACGACGAGTAAACACCATCTAAACAATGAGAAACTGCTATGCGAGGACCAATTTAATCGCACTGGGAATACGATGAACAGCCTCGCCTGGTAAACGAATCCTTTATTTGTACCAAAAAGTATCCAACCAATCTCATCCATCTTTTCCTTCAAGTACTTAACGACCTCCTGCTCTTTATCCCTGAAGAGCTTAAAATAGTTGAGAGAAATGAAAATTATGGAAAATTTTAAAAAAGGCTCCAAAAAATTAGGCCATAAAGACGAAAACTCAAGCTTAACCTATTAAATTGCTTTGCGATCTTTTTCGCCATCAATAGCACTTGTCGCGTATGTGACGATGTTAAACGGATCATCAAAGCTCGAGTTAGCAACTCTCGTTCGGCTAGCTCCAACTCCTCAAAAACAGGTGATAAAACAAAAGTACCTTCGTGAGACATCAGAAAGCAAAACAGAGAACAGAAATGTTCCAATACGGCCATACCAAGAATGAATCGTTGCGAACGTGCCATAGAATGTGTTTCACAATTGCAATATCAACATCTGATGAAGCAATGGTTTTGTCGTGCGGTAATACAAGCACCTGTAGAATAAAATTAGTAATAAAAACTATCAAACGGGTGATATCCGCAGTAAATGTAGCAAAAACTTTCCGGGTTAACTCCACAACTGCTTGACCGTTGGCAGCTAACGAGGAATTCACTGTTGCTCACTGAAGTGTCTTTTGCCTTAGGTGTTGAACAGTGGTCACCAAATATCTGGAATGAAAGCCGGCACGAGACATAAAATTCAACAAAAAAAACTGAAAATGGAAGACCTTTTGTTGCGGAAAATAGTGGAAGAGGTAACGATCATATATAATACGAGCTTTGTCCATATGTTTTGCTGCAATGGTAAACAAAATATTCAAACATGAAAACAAAAACACCATAAGAAGGATGAAAAAAAACTCACCTTCAAGATGGTGCAGAAATTTCATCGGTTTGTACACATTCACTTCACAGTGACAAAACGGGCAAACTAGTGGTCTATCAGCTGCTCTATGAATATAAAGCGAACATAACATGCGACCTTCCATTGCTGCATGCAAGGCACAGTGGTTCTAAAAGGGCTCATATTTATGCAAAGACAAAATGGATGCGAAACAACTCCAACCTTGACTGCCTCCGTATCTACTGCACTTATGCAGACATTTGAACAACTGTAACAACGAACGACTGCTCCACCTAGTTCCACCACTCCGGTTGTTTCCTGTTGCTGAAATCCGTATGCAACCCGAACCCCCATCCTTACAAAAGTCCACAAAATTCAATGCGTGACTATAGTGGCAAGATTAGCAAACCTGGCAATCACTTTCGTTGGTTGAACATGGAGCAACAACGAGACCGGAAGGTGACGAATTAGGACACCCAGCATTCTCAAACAGAAATTTCAGTAGAAGTTGCACTACGTTTATATGTAAAACCCCTACGTAGTATTTCATCGTAGGACACCTATCAGCCGACAACATGATCAAACTTACCGTCGATACAGGATGATCGACTGGATTCACAAAGTTCAACGAATAGTTCTCCATTGATGTAGGAAGAACTTCGTGACCAACATTATGTGGTTGATTTGTGTTATCTGAACAATCTCGCTTCGAAACACAAAAAAAGGACCAGCGATTAGAACATAGCACAGATATAATGATAGAGTTAAGTATTTTAAACAAAAAAGAAGGCTGAGTGGGACAGTGGAAGTGATGCCGACAGTCACCAGCACGGTGCTGATGCGATCCCGCTCCGAGGTCACGAAATTGGTACTGGGTTTGTCTGCAAAAATTTCACTCTCTGCAATCCAAGTGGAAGCGGTCTAGCCCGGCTATTTCAGAATCGCACCAAAAAGCGACTCAACCAGCACTCAAAGACATTCAACGACGATCGAAGTCACATGCTGGAGGAGTTTCGGGGATGATGGATGGGAGGAAAGAAAAGAAGCGAATACGAGAATTCCACAGAAACAGAGATAAACAAAGTGGATGTTAAAGATGTGTCATGTAAAACAAAGTGTTTAAAAGCAACATTGTTCGAAAGAATTTCGATATCTCAAATGGATAGTAAAAAAGAATGGAGAATTTCAGCTCACTACTGATTCAACGGTGAGGTCACAGGTTATCAAAATGTCGATCATTTCGGCTTTTTTGAATACCACTTTTAAACAGGTTGAAAACGAAATACACATTCATTTCTATTATGGTTTATCAGGGATCACATTTGAAAAATTGAAAAAAAATTTTTAAAAAATTACTGAGTAAAAAACAAGTAAGCAGTAAGAAGAAAAAGTGGTAAAATTGTAGCGAACCTTGAACCACGGAAGACAAAGAATACACTAGGAAAGGAAAGACAAATCAATGCCTTAATTAAGTTCCCAAAAAACACCACGCGGAAAAAAAACCCAGCAGTGCTGACCAATCTATAGAGCGAGTTCACGAAAAGGCATATACGGAAATATCAGCTTAGCTCTCAGCTCTCGGCGCTGACCAATCCCTGAGGGATGCGCCATGCATTCGATTTCATTAAGTATCGTTGGAGGTGACTGAATGCATATGTGGCCTTTACAATGACTCGCGGTGGCCCGCCGATGTATCGAGTCAGTGCTGCTTTCCTATCAGACAAGTCTGCTACCAGTTTGCCGACCCCAGAGGGATGGAAGGTTTGGTGGGCTATGGGCACATTTCATACGTAAATATACATATATATATATATATATATATGCGTATATACATACATGTGTGTAAGTCATATACAATAAATATACTTAAGCAAAGGGCGCATGTAGAGCAGTGGTCGAAGGTGCCCTGCAATACGCATGGGATCCATCCTGGTGCCCCAGGCCCACCAAGCCCTCCATCCCTCCAAGGTCGGCGAACTGGTAACAGACCTGTATGGGTGGATAGCGGCACTGGCTCGATACATTGATGGACCATCGCGAGCCACGCCAAAGGCCAGGTATGCATTTAATCACCTACAAACAATGCTTAATGAAATCGAATGCATGTCGCGACCTCCAGGATTGATCAACGCCGATAGCTCTATCCTTTTCTATGTCATTTATAATACATGTATGTCTCATACAAACCTGATCGGATTCAAAATTACCGGCAACAAGTAGGTTCGCACACTCTTGTATACTACTATCCGCATCGCTACTGAAAGATGGAAAATAACTGACGGACAAATCGTGAGGACCAAAGAGGGAAATGGTTGACGAGACCTGTCCGTAACATCTGTGCTAGTCGAGAAATTCCTTTCAGAACTACGTCCAATTTTTGCTACGGCAATCGCTTTTGGGTTTTCTATAGCAAAATATGTAATAATGAGTTTACAACACAAGTGTGTAATACTAACGACGTCCATGAACGTGTTAAACATAGTATTTACCTCTGCCTCCATTCGACCTTGCAAATCGAATACTTTTCCTTCTCTTACTTGATGCCTCTGGTGGGCGAAAAGGGTTTCCATGATTACCATGTAAAATCCGGTAAACGAGTGGAACACATATTCCAAATAACTTGACGAAGAAAAAAAATTATATACTCATACGGAAGAAAAAACGTACAAACAGATAAAAAATAAGAAAACTAACCTTCGCGAGCAACTCACGATACACTCTCTCCATTATTTGAGAGTTTATAGTTCCACTAAGATCTGACAAGTGTTCCTTTTCAAAATATTCTTCTAAACTAAAATCCATACAACTAAGCATCCGCTGGTCCTAAAACTGCAACAATTAGAAAAGCTACCGTGATAAATGATAAATAAATAAATGATGATAAACAAAAAGTACTAGACGATTCACAACCATTATATCACCCAAAAACCAACAGCGAAAAAACTGCTCGATTTGTTTGGAAGTTTTTCTGACTCTTCACGGATATGGAAACGCACGTGCGTAGCTATTTCCTCACGCATTCGCATCGAGTCGCTTACTACAGATGGCGACCACTGACACACCAGACAACTTATCACACTAAAAAAAATATGAGACAACTAGGAATAGTTTTAGAAAGAACTCAGTTGAATCACAAAGACTTCAACAGAGACCAGAATTTACTTCACTAACGTACCTAACACCAGGCATTTGCCTGCGAAGTGGAAGTTCCTCATACGGTTTCTCTTGACCACGAATTGCAGTTGAGATTGTATCAGCGACTACCTGATTCGCATTAACAACGCTAATCCCATCTTCAGATTCTCCGCCAACGTGTGTCCGTTCCTGAAGAATAACGAAAATAAACATGTAACATTGACGCCTTCAAACTAGGGAAAATTGAAATGAACCCACACTATTTTAGCGAAGGATTTACAGATCAAACCTACTTTAGAGTACTGAAACTGCTCAAACATTCGTAAGCGGCGTTAGTTCAACTGCATGAAAACAACTGATTAACGGCTAGCAGTTCACACTCGAGATAAAAATGTACCGATTTGCTTAAACTTTCGTACTGCAATATGTAGCGCAGTGGTCGGAGGCTCTTTGCAATACACATGGGATCGATCCCAGCACCCCAGGTCCATCAAGCCCTTCATCCCTCTCTGATCGGCAGATTGGTGCTAGACTTGTCTAGGAGGAGAATTAACTGAGTCGACTGATCGGTAGGTCAGCGCGAGGCATTGTTAAATCCAGATATGCAATCAGTCACCCCCAAACGATGCTTAATAAAGTTGATTGCATGGTTCAACCCTAAGAAATTGACTAACGACGAGAGCTTTAGCTTTTTTCACTGCAATGTGTTCCCATATGACACTCTTTTGGCCAATTGCATCCTTCTACAAGAAAAAAACGGATGCACCCTACTGTAGACTGCTGTTCTCTTAACAAAGGATAATTGCGTAAAATCATGCAAACTATTCGTATAGTAAGTTAAAAAACTATACCTGATCCTGACATTCAGCTTTGCTAAAAATTTCTATCTCGTCGACATCCAAAAGCTCATTTGCTGCGACTGAGTTCCTGGCTTCAGGTCTCTCGCACGCGCATTCATGGATCTGAACGGGCGATTAGAAAGATAAAGATCTTCATCATAAAGTTTGACTTACATATAATCACTTACTACGTTAGGGTTAACTTCATCCATTGCTGAACCCGCAGCCTGTAAAAACTTATGGCCCGATTCACCATTACTGGACGAATTTAGCTCAGCGTCATTGTCACCATCGCTCTGTAACCTTTGAGATTCCGGATCCTAGTTAATAAAAGCGAAGGAGATATATATAAATAAAAACTAACGACGTATAAATAACAAAGTCGAATAAATAATAACTTACTAGGTCAATAGTGGTCACATCGTCAATATCCGAGTCTGTGACAACGGTAACCTCATTAGAACTAGAATAAAGCACAAAATATCTTATGGTCACACATTACGCAACATTAGACAAAAGACTATGAATGACACTTGATGTCGCGAAAAAAACCATCTTAAATGGGACTATTGCTCAGTATATTTTCGAAATTCATAACGAACTTAACACACAAGAACGCTTTTCCAAGCAGTTTATCAAGTACTGATGACCTAGGAAGCCGTAGGACGGCTTTCGAAACGTCAGATGGGAAAACCTTGCCCAACCAACAAATTACGAGCCAGAATGAAATTGTTCTGAGAATCGTGTTGGACTGTTCATGATTCTGCAAACGGACTATTCAAATAGAAGCATCCAGTAAGTATCAGAAAGTATCCGGAAGACAACCAATCTTCGATGAAAGGAAGGTTTTTGTTTAGTCCCTGAACCTTTCTACGTCGTTACAGCTGCGTGGTTCAAAAGTGTGAGAGAGCAATTACATCATTACATCTGCCTGTTATAAAACACGATTTCCTCAGCAAACCACCATTACCGATATATAGCATGAGTTCCTAAAGCTTCTAACAGTTAATATTCAGATGAGCTTGTGTTACAGTCCTAATACTGAGAAGTAAAATAATACTGAAATAAAGCATATCCATCCAAGGGCGCATGTTGCGCAGGGATCGGAGACATTCTGCAATACACTTGGGACCGATCCTCGCGCCCTAGGCTAACCTTCCGAACCTCGAAGCCGGCAGATTAGTGGCGGACTTGTCTGGGAGGATAACAGCACTGCCATGATACATTGGTAGTCCACCGAGCGTGATTGTAAAGGCCAGGTATGCATTCAACCATCTCCAATGATGCTTAAAGAAGTCAGATGTATGACGCATCGTTCAAGGATTGATTAACGAAGAGAGCTTTTCTTAATGCCTTTCCATGTCATTGAATTAAAAACTATCATGACACCATTTTAAAGGTCAGAAATTCGTGAATAAATTTCATTTCGAAGCGTGGTTACCTTTCCGATATGGTCCTCGGCAACTGTTTTTCCTGGAAGGTAGTGAGAAGATACCGTGGATCTGAGAAATCGCACACCACATCGTCAGCAAGGATATCGACATGATCTTGCTCAAGGTGATCTACCTAAACCTGAGCTTTGGGAAACAAATATGCAGCACACTGCCGAGTAAGTATGGCTCACAAGGTCCAGATCATTGAACATGCAGCCGAAAATGCATGCTGTGTCGCTTGTTTTCTGCGGTAAATCACAGATTGGACAGACGAGAACAGGCGAAGGCTCAAGCAGAGCCTCGAAAGCAATTCGATGAGCAGCAGCATGTGCACGACCTTTGCTGGAATCGCGTAACGACGAACCAGAGATCTGAAAACAATTGAAAAGACCGTTTTCTATAAATCTCTGCGGAAATGATAGATATATTTAGTTATACGCTCTTATGAACTGATCTTGTTGAACTGATGCGAAGTTGGTAGAATCGTCGTTGTTGTTGTTGTTGATTGATGGCCCACTTGTCGGCGATTTCGTCTTCCTCAGAGCCGTGATGTTGCCACATGCAACACGACTGATTACATTATGATGCAACATGATTGCATGATGCAACGCTACGGCTCTGAGAGAAGTGAAATCGCCGGAACGGCAGCCATCGACTGATAAAAACAACAACAACAACAGCAACAACAACCACAACCACAATAACTTATACCAACCTCGCATCAGCTCAACAAAATATACTAATAAAATCTGAAAACAACAGAAACATATACTCTTTCCATTCTAACAATGACATTCATTGATTTGCCACACAGAAACAACGAAACCACCACTCGTCAATTCATAAGGACTTATGATACTTGGACGGCCCGTCCTCATTGGTTGTGCGGACCTCAGCATACTTCCCACTTTTTGAAGCTTCGCTAGTTCAGCTACTGTGGTTCCCTGGAATCCCGAGGTCAGCCTAGCAAAAGTCTGCCCCAGGTCTTCACTACCACAGGTAGTAGCAGCCCTAGCGGATCAGAGCGAAAGTTGCCACCATGTGACTAGTTTTATACCAGAACAATGGTGGATCCTTGTGCTGGTTTATTCTTAGATAGGCTTCCTGATGGAAATGCCGGACTGCTTCATATCTTGAGAGACCCTGGCGAGGAGATAAATCCCGACGCTGCACATCTCAGCCCGCACACCCAGGAACACCACACCACGATGAGGCGGCAAAACGTTGGGAGGATTCATAAGAACAGCTTTGGAGGATTCATAAGGACAGCAACAATAATTAAGGAAAGAAGTGAAGACAATGATCAACCAGAAAACCTAGACATAGCTTTTCTTACTTGAAACATTGGACAATACTTGCACTCGTAGAAGGCTTCAGGATGGATCCGAACTCCGTTCAATGTATTTGCAACTTGATCATACAGATCACCTACAGCAAGCTCCACCATAACATCGACGAGCTGCTTCTTTTAACTGTAAAGGTAGTTAGATACAAGCAGAATCATATGGAATACGACCATATTTCAACGAAAAAAGTGGTTTAACAAAATAAAACTAGAGCATATGGCGATTTTTCGAAAATTTTTGAAGCCGTGCTTGAAATCAGCATTGATGCCACTTTGTTTAAACAAAAGGAAACGGATATTAGACAGAATAAAGAGGCACAGAAAGGTGAAATCATCGAAATACATGGTTCTCAGCAGTTCTTGGCAATCTGATCACACGTGGACCAACAGCATTTCGACTGGACGGTGGAAACACCACATTCCACTTTATTTAAGTAAAAACAAACAAAAAAAACACGTATCTGACAATATGTTAAAGAATATCTGCAACTGCACCTGCAATCGGCATGGAAACCGCTTCATATATGAAAAACAAGTACTAGGTAGAAAAAAGTAGTAAAAGGTCGGAAACGTGAATAAACTAGTTATTTGGGACCAGAATATACCCCTCCGAAAGCTTCAAGACTTCCTAAAATGAGAAACAATTTAGTTGACCTGCAAGGGGACATCAGCCCAGTTATCCTCGCGGACCTCATTGGCCATGGAGCGAGATGCTACCGCCGTCCATTAGAAGTGCTGATCGTTAAAATATGCTCGGATTGTAAAGAACTGCAAGAGGTTGCGTATATCGATGGCTTCCACCTTTCTATGCTTCTTCATTCTGTTCAGTATTCGTTTATTTTTGCTTTGTTGAAGTAGCCCGTGGTACTGCTAGCGTCCGGTGGAAATGCTGATCGTTAAAATGCGCTCAGATTGTGAAGAACTGTGGAAATTACGTATATCGATCGTTTAGGCCTTTTCATTCCTCTTTAATCTGTTCAGTATCCGTTTGCTTTTGTTTGAACAAAATGGCATCTGTGCTGATTTTAAGTACAGCTCCAGAATTTTTCGAAGAAATCGCGATATGCTTTAGTTCTTTTTTCGTTAAACTACTTTTTTCTCCGAAGTATGGTTCTGTTCCATATCATTCTGCCTCCACTTCCTTACGTTTCCAGTGGAAATAAGCGGCTTTTGGATGTTATGGTGGAGCTCGTTGTAAGTGATTTATACGACAAAATCGCAAATGAACAGACTGGAGTTCGGGTCGATCCTGAAGTTTTCTACGAGTGCAAGCACTGTCCAGCGTTTCAGGTAAGAAGATCTATGTCGACGACGTTTTCTGGTTGATCTTTGTCTTTACTTCTTTCTTTGATAACTCTTGGTGTCCTTGTCGATTGAGTGGTGTTCTCGTTGTTTCTGTAGACAAATCAATTAATGCCATTGTCAGGAAGGAAAAACCCTATGCTTCAATTGTTTTCAGATCTCTGGGTCATCGTTACGCGATTCCGACAAAGGTCGAGCTCATGCTGCTGCTCATCGAATTGCTTTTGAGGCTCTGCTCGAGCCTTCTCCAGTTCTCATCTGTCCAATCTGTGATTTTGCGCTGAAGACAAGCGGCACTGCTTGCATTTTTGGCTGCATGTTTAATGACCTGGACCTTGTGAGCCATACTCCTTCGAAAGCCATATTTATTTCCCAAAGCTCTGATTTAGGTGAAACACCTTGAGCAAGACCATGTCGATGTCCTTGCTGACGATGTGGTGTGCGATTTCTCCGATCCGCGTTACCTTCTCACTACCTTCCAGGAAAAACAGTTATCGAGGAGCATACCCGAGAGGTAAACATACTCTGAATTGAAATTTGTTGACGATTCCCTGAAATTTACAACGAGTTCGCAAGGTTGTAAGCTGTCGGAGTTGACCAATCCTTGAGGGATGCTGCATGCATTAGATTTCATCAAGCATCGTTACCCTCCTCCTAAACAACTCTAGTACCAATTTACTGACCTCGGATGGTTGGAAGGTTTGGTGAGCCTAGGGCGCGTGGATCGATCGCATGTGTATTGTAGGGCGCCTCCGAGCGTTGCGCTACACGCGTCCTTGGAAGGACATATGTACCAAAATCATTTTTATTTCTTACCGTTAATACTATAACACGAGTCTATTTGAATACTAGCTGTTAGTGGCTGTATTATCTAATGCTATTTCCGGTTATGGTGAGTTGCTGAGGAAGTTGTGTTCTATAAACAGCAAGTGTAATATGTCTTTAACACTTGTGGAACTGCGCAACTGTTACGACCTAGAGGGGCTCAGGGAATTAAGTAATAACTTCTGGGTTTTTCTATTTGAATGGCCTTTCTTCATGATTTACAATTAATCTTAAATCTTAATCTTCGAATCTTAGTACAGTGTCATTCTATCTCCTAATATGTTGCTTGGGCAATCTTTTTGGTTTTTGCCATTTTGAAGGCCGTCTTTCGCCTTCCTTGGTCATCAACACTTGGTAAACTATTTAGAAAAGGACTCTTGAGTGACAAGTTCTCTAAATATTTTGAATACTTAGTGGGAATAGTCTTAGAGGAAATGATTTTTCACTGCGTCTAGTGTTATATTGTCATTGCTCTTGAGATACGTAATGTGCGGTAATGAAGTTTTGTGCTGTTTAAGTTCTGATGAGGTTGCCGATGTCACCGACTCGGATGTGGGCGATGGGACCACTGTTGACCTAGTAAGTTCTTATTTATTCTATTCTGTTACTTTGGTTTTCTTAGTTTTCTTTTCTCTGTATCTCCATTGCTTTCTATTAATTACGATAGGATGTCACGAATGTTACAGAGCAATGATGACAATGATGCAGAGCTAAATCCATGCAATAATGGTGAATCAAGCCATATGTTTTTATCGAATGGGGGTTCAGCAATGGATGAAGTTAACACTAACGTGGTAAATGATTATTTATAAGTTAAGCTACATGTTGAAGATATTTACATTACCTGCTCAGAGCAGTGAATCCACGCGCGATAGACCTGTAAGCAGGAGTTCTGTCACAGGAGATAAGCAAATGGAGGTTAGCATTATACAAATTCTTAACAAACGGAATTCATCCTGGAAGCAGGTGTAATTTTGAGACCTAGTAGGACGAGTGCTTTATGTGATTTCGTATGATTATTATGTGTAGAAGGTCCAAGAGTTTACAGAAATCCGCATCCGTTTTTCCTTTCTGAATATTAGCAAATAAAGAAATTCAGCATGGTAATTGCTTTACGAAAGTAGTCAAACATTCTGGCATATTTTTATCTGTAAAATGATTTTACTAGTCGTCAATCAGTTATTTTCATGCTCCTATACTTATGTTGCTGACAAATGTTTGTGCAGTTTCAATGCTGTGGAGTACTTCCCACGACCGACTTTCTGTTAACCTCGGCGTTGATCAAGTAGTTCTCTGTATTCTTGTTAAGCAAACACGGGATGTCACTTTATTCGTTATTACGGCAAAGTTGACGCTTCGGTGAATTTCACATTTTTCAGAGCCTGAAAAGGTCAAGTTAACTGCAATCATCGCATGTGTTTGAGGTAGTTGTGTAGGTAGATAGCAGTCAACTTGACATTTCCGGGCTCGGAAGAAGGCGAAGTCGTCCGAATTTTTAGCTTCACCGTGACTAAGAGTAAAGTGACACATCATGTTTATTCTAAAGTTGGTTTGGTATGGAAATCGTTCGCTGAAGTAACGGTCTTGTTGAAGTTATTCGTTTATTTTCTTGGCATTTCAGGAACGGGCTCATGTTGAGGGAGAATCCGAAGATGGGATTAGCGTTATTCATTGGAATCAAGTAGTCTCAGATACAAATTCAAATAGAACTTCCAATCAAAAGAAGAGGTGTGAAAAGCTTCTACTTCGAAGAAAAATGTCTGGTGTTAGGTACGTCAGCAAAACAAATTTTGGTTTTTATTGAAATCTATGTGATTCAGTTTAGCTTTTTTCTGACTGTTCAAAGTCTGCTCACATTTCTTTAAAGTGTGGTAACCTGTATGGTTTGCCAATGGTCGCCACCTCGAGTGAGGGATTCGATGCGAATTCGTGATGAAGTATCTAAACATGTCCGTTTCCATCTCCGCGAAGAGTCGAAAAAACTTCCCAGCAAATCAAGCAGTTTTTTAGCTGTTGGTTTTGGGTCATGTAAATAGTTGTGTGTTGTCTGGTGCTTTTTATTTATCACGGTAGCTTCTCTAGTTGTAGCAATTTTAGGACCAACGGATGCTTAGTTGTATGGACTTTAGTTTAGAAGAATATTTTGAAAAAGAGCACTTATCAGATCTTAGCGGTACCATAAACTCTCAAATAATGGAGAGAGTGTATGGTGAGTTGCTCGCGAAGGTTAGTTTTCTTCTTTTTTTTCTGTCTACTTCTTTTCACCTGGTGAATATGCAATTTTCTTCCTCGTTAAGTTATTTGGAATATGTATTCCACTCGTTTACCGGATTTTACACGGTAATAATGGGAACCCTTTTCGTCGTCCGGACGCATCACGTAAGAAAAGGAAAGTTATTCGGTTTACCAGATCAAAAGGACGTAGAGGTAGGTTTCAGATTTAACACTCTTTCATGGCCGATGTCAACACTACAGTCCTGATTTAATTTGTTATAGAGAACTTAAAAGCGATTCCGCTAGGCAAAGCTGGACACATCTCTGATAGGGATCTTTCGATTAGATTTGAAGCTAAAGAAAGGTCTGCTCTACCAGTTAACTTTTTGATCATTTTGATTTGTCGATGAATGTTTTTCGATCTTTTAGCAGTGATGCGGGTAGTTGTGAACAAGATTGTGCCGACCTACTTGTTGCTGGTAATTTTGAATCAGATCAGGTTCGTATGATATAAATATTTCTATATCTATGTATGTACATATATATATATATACATATACATATACATATATATATATATGCATATGTATATGCACTTGGATAGTTGGACGGCTTGTCTTCACTGGTAGTGCGGTCCATCAGCTTAATGTCCATTCGTTTTTCTCTCGCGTAATCCTCACCTATGATTGTGGGTATGCCTTGGACGTACCACATAAATGTGTAGAAATATATATATATATATATATATATTATAATAATTCGATCCAGTTGAGGTTGAAGTAGTCATGGTGGCCCAAGACAGCCAGGAATGCTATACTCAGTGTACAGGTTCTTCGTGAGCTATACAGAAGTTTCGTACGCAAGATATCACCATTCCACAACGATATTAATATCGACGTCGTAAGAAAAAGTTAGGCAAGATGATACCATCTTACCAAAATTATTTACCTTCATCCTCGAGAATGTCATGCGAACAGTGGAATGGGAAAACAAGGAAGTGAAAGTCGATGGTCGACAATTACACTGTTTTGCCTTTGCTGATGACATCGTTCTTATAACACCAAGCATGAGCCAGACGAAATGAATGATTGCTGGTTTTGATAAAGCCTGTAGAAAATTGGTCTTCGATTAAATCTTACGAAAACGATGTTCATGAAGAACAGATTAGTTACGCATGCCCTGTTCACGATCAACGGGATGAATATCTGCTAATGTTCCAGTTACGTCTATCCAGGTCGAGAAATCAATGTGATGAACGACTTAGCTCCAGAGCTGAGAAGAGCTGAGAAGAAGGAAACGAGCGGCTTGGGGAGCTTTCAAGAGCATCGAGAATGTAGTGAAAAGAACAAAGAACACCCAACTCCGTGCCCACCTTTTCAACGCAACGGTACTTTCTGCCCTATTGTATGAATCAGAAACCTGATCGCTGCGTAAGCAGGATGAAAGATCACACAGATTTATTGAACACACAATCAGAAGAACGATGGTAGTAGTGTCTTCTGTGACATAAGTGAGGGAAGGAATCCGAAGCTCGGACCTACGCAATCTGTCGAATAACAACCGAGAGACAAGAGCCGTTAGTGACTGGATTCCTTGGGAGGTCAAGCGTACTGCACGAGGACCATCGACGCGATGGTCAGAGTTCACAAATATGTATGTGTTTACATATTTAATGTATATGTAGTGGGCAGGTGTAGCGATTTGGTTAGAGGCGCCCTGAAATACACATTGGCTCGATCTCCCGTCCCAGTCTCACTAAGCCTTCTATGTGTAGTCCACCGGAAGTAATTCTGTAGGCCTAACATGAATCTAACTCTTACAACGCTTAGTGAAGTCGAATGCATAGCGCATCTCCCTTAGAGATTGGTGCACGCTAAGATTTTTAACCTTTCATTATGGGGATGTATATACGATTGGTGGCGCGTTTGGCGCAGTGGTTGAAGGCGCCACTGCGACACGCACGTGGAATGCGCCCATGGCCCACCAAGCCTTCCATCCCTCCGGGGTTGGCAAATTGCTACCAGACTTGTCTGGGAGGGTAGCAGCACTGGCTCGATACATCGGCTGGCCACCGCGAGTCATTGTAAAGGCCAGATATGCATTCAATCACCTCCAACGATACTTAATGAAGTCGAATGCATGGCGCACCCCTCAGGGATTGATCAACGCCGAGAGCTGAGCTGAGCTGACATTTACGTATATGCCTTTTCGTGAACTCGCTCTATAGATTGGTCAGCAATGCTGGTTTTTTTTCCGCGTGGTGTTTTTTGGGAACTTAATTAAGGCATTGATTTGTCTTTCCTTTCCTAGTGTATTCTTTCGCACACTATTCACGATATTTTACAAATCTTCACCATTTCAGCATATTCAATGCGCTCGTGCCGAATGCGGCCACTCCTTGCTAGCGCTTGCAGACCGTATGGCGATTGTTCGTCATGTAGCTGCTCACATTCGCCATGATGAAACCCGACTTCTAAACAGAACGGGAGCCTCTTCTGTAGTGGCCTGTGATTGCGGAATGGCGGTATGATAAACATCTATTGAGAGCTTCATTTCAAAGGCGAAATAAGAGTCAATTTCAGGTTGGCTCTGCTATGGGATATATTTATCACATAGTTCATGACCACGTATTCGAGCAGAAGCAATTTTCCGATATTTCTGCTACCATAGTCTCATATATCATGCTTGTATTCATTTTTAACTATACTGGTTTAACTTTCGTCCACCTTTTTAGTAGTCAATGTTATTTAAACATTGTAGATAGTAGAGACAGCGATCGCATCTGTTCTTTCCCTCCGCGTCGACTTCCGCGCTACAAAATGGCCGCTTTGGTGTGCGTATTTCAGCCTAGAAAACGATGAAGGTGAGCAGTTATGAATCATATAATATGTAGCCTATGAACTGTCGTTAGTCGTTGTTGACTTGATTGGCGTTCATTTATGGTGTGTAGTTCAGACCAGATTAATTGTTTCAAAACTGAGTGGAAGCCAGTGAGGTATTTGAGTACTGCTAATGGAGTGCAGTCGTGAATTGCAATATTTTATAAAGTTTCAATACTTATTAAAACAATAGGAAGAGGTTGTAACCGTTCCACTCATTCGTCTACTTTAGGAAACCTTTCTATCGTGTTTAAACGTTTTGATATGACCTCTTCGTTAACATCGCGCGCAAAAAATTCGATGCTCTTCGGGTTCCCAAAATAACTGGAATACATAAGGTAACATTGGCATGCTGTACCGGGAAGTATGGAGAGTTTGCTGGCTTCCTCTAATATCACTCCGTGACTAATGGGCTTGAATGGTGAATATCATGAAAAGTGCCATATTTAAAGATATCGAAATTTTTCAGAAATATAAGGGAAAAAGAGCCAAGTACACATGAGTTTTTAGGTGACGAGAATTTTTTTGCTGGGTGTACTGACTTAAACGAACGTTGGTTAAAGCTGTGGGAAGATTTCATTGAGGAGCATCTTACGGGCAAAAGTGAGTCTTAGATCTCTTTGTAGGTAAAAATTTATGGTATTACCTGATGCAAAGTACTGCGCTTTTAATGCAGGTATGTCACCTGGCGATACAATTAAGTTATTTGAAATGCACCCGTTTGTGGACGAGCAACGCTTGCAGTCGAGAAAACACAAGTCCGTTGCGATTATGGATTCGAAAAGCCTTTATCGCTCACTCTCTATGGTAAGAGACTGAAGATCCAGTGTTTTAGATTAGTTATGATATCTCCTTTTCTATGTATCAGTTTTTTATCTCGTTTTTCATGCGCTCATCTACATTAAGGTTTGGCGGCGACTTGATAACTGGGCCTATGATCCCGTTCATCGGGCGCAGCTTGCTAGTGAGTCGAGATGGATTCGTCTCGCTCAAATTCGCAGAAAAGTGTTCCTTGAATCGAACAAGGTTTCTTGGGAATTTACATTTGCCTCATTTTTAGTTGTCGTGTTTCACTTGCGTTATGTATTTCAACTATTCCAGGACGAGTATCAAAATCCGGATATTTGGAGCGGTGTAACGACCGGCGCAAATTTCCGTAACAGAAGGTTGCTGCTTAGAAACATTTTCTGTGATGCAGCATCAAAATTTATTTATTATTTTTTCGGACTTGAAATGCTTCGATCATAGTTGGTACTTGACCACAGCTAGCAGCTACTATTTATAAGGACTTTTCTACTTCATTGTACAGATCAAATATGAATCCTTTCACATATGCAACGTATCTCCGTCATAGAGGGATCTCATGCCTTTAGTCACTAGCTAACGTGGCGCGTCCCCAGGTGGTAGATAGGGGGGAGGGGTAATTACGGAATTAAAGTGAAGTTTTCTTCCCTAAGACGCAGGTGTATCTATGGGGGATGGACTCCATATTTCTGCTGCTAAGATTTGAGACAAACCTTCTGTATTCGCGAGGACGTATTCGTACATGCGTCCGTGTGTTTGTTCTAGTTTATACGTGTTGTATGTATTCTACTTGTCAATTCAGCCAAAAGCCTACAACCAGGTAGCACGGTAGTACATGGGAGGCAGTTAGGAGTCTCCTCCAACAAATAATCTTCCCATCTACTCTGCGAGGGACTGGCAAGATATACGTGAGTATACCTATCCTCACTGATCTCCGCAAGCTATGCGTCAGTGCCAAGACCTAAACACAGTAAAATAAACGGGCCTCATTGCCCGAACCCCTTAAAAACTTCCGGAAAGGCGACGTTGACGGGGACGGAGAGGCTACTGAAATCTCAGGGCCGCTGTGTGCCGTCTAAAAAAAATCTTAGATGACGACTTATCGTACAATGAACGCTTGCTTGCATCAAAGTGCTCGATAGAGGGCTTGGGCACACAGCCAAGAAAGATAAGTTACGACTTCATCGGACTGACGAAGATGGAAAGGCGCCGCTCATTCAACGCTATCTGTGGCACCGGATAAGAACTCTTTCTCGGAAAATGCAGCATTAGAGGAGTCTATGTTCTCGTTACGACGAATTTGGCTATGAATATCAATTTATTCTACTTACTACCCAAATCCGACGTCTATGATTGAAGAGATGTGGATCAACACCAGTTTTAACAGTTTATATCCTCTACGCACCGAAATCATGCTTTGATGAAGACGATATCGGAGTGTTCCATATGGATTTACAGAACTTCTACAGAGAAGACCGTACATTCTTTATAGTCATTACTGGAGAGCTCAACGCTAATATTGGATCCAGAAAACATTTTGAGTACGTTACATCGGGGCCAACGGATTAGCATTGAACGAGCGGATTGAGCTCCTGTCTGAGTTTGCTGCCGGTGACTGTTCATAGTAACTCATAATTCTAGGAACCCATTGTCAATGCTGGATACTTTGTCTTACTTAGAGTTTGCCTTAGATACTTAGAGTTTGTCAACGTCTCCGGGTCCACAGCTACGTCTATCTGTGTCGAGAAGTCAACACGATGAACTCTCTAGAGTTGAGCACGAAGGAGAGAACAGTTTGGGTAGCTTTCGAAACCATGAAGGGTTTGATGAGAAGAACGAGAAGCATCCGACTCCTTGCACGCCATTCACGTACGCCATTCTTCCCATCTTAACGTATGCGTGAGAAACCTGGTCGCTACATGAGCAGAATGAAGTATTACTCTGCGCTATAGAACGCGCAATCGAAAGGACGATGATATAAAAGGATGATAAAAGTATCCTGTATAACGCAGGTATGAGAGGGTATTTGAAGCTCGGACCCGACGGCAGCGAGAAAAAGTAAAAGGCGTCGTTCTACATGCGAAATTATCGAAAGTGGGCTGGACACATGCATATGAAGGACAAATGAAATGGTTGAAAAGAGCTGTTAGTAGCTATATTCCTTGGTACGTCGCAGGGATACTACCGACCCGGTGGTCAGATTTCTTTACTGGAATTCTGGAAGGAAGTAGGATGCTAAACGAGTTCCTAGAGCAAGGAGAATTCACGGGGCCACTTTTGCAAGCGACACGTAGAAGTGGAAGATTTGTTGGCGCACGCTCGAGTCACTCGCCTATCAATGGGACAGCAGGTGATGCTTATGATCACAGATATAATGTGAAATACAGTTAAATACATAATATATTTTTAATTAGTAGATCAATGTCGAACACTGTATATCCTTATTTCAGGTTAGGAATACAAGCTCCGCCTCACTTATCGGGGTTATCTTCTGCAGTTCAAGGTCTCATTTTCTTTCAACTTTTTTTCATTTTGTAGCGTTTGCTACAATTTTACTATCTTCTGTCATCTTATTAATTGTTGTTCAAGTATGATGCTTAATAGAACATCATAGAAATGGGTGTGTAATTTGTATACAGGGTTTTTAAATGCGTAAATTTGTTATAAGAGGTCATAGTGTTCGAAATTTGGAGAATTTGTGGCTTCGCTACTAAATAAGTGATGAACTGAAATTCTTAATTCTTTGGCCTTATCCATTTGAGTTATCAAAAAAAATTATTTGCGCTGCTCTAATTGCTGATCTTTTCTTTTTATGTTTTTGAACAAAATTCTTCAGATGACGTGAATGACGCATATGATGTTGATCACGAACTTTCTTCTACATCACTGGAGAACAGCTCGTTGAGTATTGTGAGTCCAGTCGTTCACCCTGTATCGACGGTATGGTTGACCATTTCTGCGGCTTATACATTACCCACATTGAAATTGTTACGTTAATGTCGTCCTAGTGGCAGTAAATTGCAACCTCTTCTTCGACCTCTGTAAACACTTGCTTATTTGTAATGGAATCCAGTTTGCCATCAAAGCGAGTCTGTCTCTTACTCGACTCACTACCAGTATGAGAATGTTCACATGTTTCCTTTTCAGGCATTTGACATTCAGAGCTTTCTTTTTGTTTGGAAGATTGTTGAATCTTTGGTTTTGCACGAAGTAGTAGTTCTGAACCTGGCTGGGGAGTAGTGCCTGATAAGGGGGATGAGCGGATTATACTAACAAGAACTGATCTTGAATCACTATATGTTAGCACATGCCAAGGTATATTCTCCGTCGGTGAAGTTTGGTTACCCAGGTTTATGTATGCAATGATGCGATGAGCAAACATATTCTTTAAATTTGCAATGAATTGAAAGTCCAAATTTTACCACACTCGAGCAACTATCTATTGAAGACAGCGTCTAGTTTCTAATAAGGTATTTATCAGTAATTGCACCGGAATGTAAAGAAACAATTCCTTCTTGGAAGTTTTCACCAAACCAATTCGACCACTTCAAAACGGCATCTAATCTTGCAAATTTATTAGAGAAACACATCATTACAGGGAATTTCAGTTATCATACTTTGTGTGGTCGCCAGATTTTCATCGCATTTATCAAAAAATTTCATAAATGTTTGCCTTCTCGGGAAAACGAGCAGTGGAGTTTCTAATATCTCATTTTCTCATCGAGCATCTCTTGATTCTCCATTAACCTACCGGAATTATTCCGTCGCTTCCCTATGAGACGAATAGGGCGTATTTGGGAGGCTTCTGACGATTGAGCCAGATGCATTCTTTTTGTCATATCTCGTAAAACAGTTTGAAATGTGCTAACATAGTAATTAAAGATCGGCTCTTGATAGTATATTGAGTCCATCCATATTGTCAGGCATTATTTTTCACGTTCCAATTCACCATTTCGTTCAAAGCAAAAGATTCTCCAATCCTCCGTACAAAAGGCGACCTCTAAGTGCTCATTGGCCGAAAAGAAAGCATTTGAACAGGTTTTTAGCAATAGTGTATAGAATAACAGGGACTTTTTTGGATGGAAAATCGGGTTCTGTTACGTTGTTTTACTTGCCGGTGCAGTGCAGTTCCTACTGAAATTTCCATTTGAGAATGCGGAATGCCCTAATTCGTCATCTGGCCTCGTCGTTATTCCATCTTCAGCCAACGAAAGCGATTACCAGGTTTACCCTAGCCACTATAGTCAAATGAATATTTGAGTTGTATACGGTCTTTCAACAACAGGAAACAACCGGAGTGGCGGAACTAAGTGGGGCAGTCGTTCGCTGTTCCAGTTGTTCAAATGTCTGCATAAGCGCAGTAGATACGGCGGCAATCAAGGTTGGAGTTGTTCCACATCCATTTTGTCTTTCCATAATATGAGTTCTTTTAGAACCACTGTGCTTTACATGCAGCGATGGAAGGTCGCATGCTATGTTCGCTTTATATTCATAGTGCAGCTGATAGACCACTAGTTTGCCCGTTTTGTCACTGTGAAGTGAATGTGTACAAACCGATGAAATTTCTGCACCATCTTCAAGGTGAGCCTTTTTTTTCATCCTTCTTATGGTGTTTTTGTTCTCATGTTTGAATATTTTGTTTACCATTGCAGCAAAACATATGGACAAAGCTCGTATTATATATGATCGTTACCTCTTCCACTATTTTCCGCAACAAAAGGTCTTCCATTTTCAGTTTTTTTTGTTGAATTTTATGTCTCGTGCCGGCTTTCATTCCAGATATTTGGTGACCACTGTTCAACACCTAAGGCAAAAGACACTTCAGTGAGCAACAGTGAATTCCTCGTTAGCTGCCAACGGTCAAGCAGTTGTGGAGTTAACCCGGAAAGTTTTTGCTACATTTACTGCGGATATCACCCGTTTGATAGTTTTTATTACTAATTTTATTCTACAGGTGCTTGTATTACCGCACGACAAAACCATTGCTTCATCAGATGTTGATATTGCAATTGTGAAACACATTCTATGGCACGTTCGCAACGATTCATTCTTGGTATGGCCGTATTGGAACATTTCTGTTCTCTGTTTTGCTTTCTGATGTCTCACGAAGGTACTTTTGTTTTATCACCTGTTTTTGAGGAGTTGGAGCTAGCCGAACGAGAGTTGCTAACTCGAGCTTTGATGATCCGTTTAACATCATCACATACGCGACAAGTGTCAGTGATGGCAAAAAAGATCGCAAAGCAATTTAATAGGTTAAACTTCAGTTTTCGTCTTTATGGCCTAATTTTTTGGAGCCTTTTTTAAAATTTTCCATAATTTTCATTTCTCTCAACTATTTTAAGCTCTTCAGGGATAAAGAGCAGGAGGTCGTTAAGTACTTGAAGGAGAAAATGGACGAGATTGGTTGGATACTTTTTGGTACAAATAAAGGATTCGTTTACCAGGCGAGGCTATTCATCGTATTCCGAGTACGATGAAATTGGTCCTCGCATACTAGTTTCTCATTGTTTAGATGGTGTTTGCTCGTCGTTTCGTGCGGGATCAATGTGGTATGCAGATATATCCACCGTGTGTTTGCCGCATTTGTGTAGACCAAGAATTGCCACACTTTTCGGTCGGTATTCGTTCTATTGTGTTCTGTTTTGTTCTAGAATAGGCTGAATTGTTTTTTAGAATGATCGTAGGAAACGAGCGTTTGTCGAAGACGCTGTTCCTGTTGTTCTCCACATTTTGGAACACCTTGGTGCTGGTGAACTGTCAGAAAAAGTTCGTCGCCTATTGTTTCATTCGTTAGCTTTTCCATAATAGTTTATTTTTATTCTAAGTTTTGTAGTAGATGCCTGAGTACTTGAATTGTCCAACGTCTGGACTTTTCGAAATATTGTAACATATTTTTCGCTTTGGTTGTAGGTGACGTTTTTCTTTTCTTCTAGCACAAAATATGGCAGTGCCGTGGCCTCTCCTATTTATAACTATAGCTGGCCGTTACTCTTTATGTTTCAGAGCAATTTCTACCCAATTATGACCATATTTATTTCAGAAGGACGGCATGCCTTTTTGTAAGCTTTCTTTGAGTAGGGCTACAGGTGGAAATGTAGAGCGTCTTCTCAGTTTGGATTTCATCGCAATTTGATACAGTGTAATAACACCGTTGCTGCAACAAGGCTGCAACCTATTGGGAGCCGCTGTGTAACTCTGATACCTTCCTACGTGTAGAATACACACATACGCCTTCTCTTAGTAAAGCAGTAAAATTGTCAGATTAGTTGAAACCCTAGGTTGTAAACCATAGACTGTCATTTCATGGTGTGCTTTATTGGTGGTGCTTCCCCACATTTAATGACTGTTTGAAGTTTAATTGAAGATCTGACTTTAAACTGCACAATTTCTGTAAAATGTCTATCAACTATCTTCATGCGGGTGATCAAGCGACTTGAGAGCGCGCTAAAGAACTCATTCTTCGGTTTCACTTGCTGTTATTGTCCAGTGTTTGCTACTAGCTCGATGACACTGAGAGCATTTCATCTCTATTTTAGACCCTTCCTATAGAAATGAAGCCACGAAATCACAGGTGAAACCACAAGCAATTTTTCCAGCTACCGTTTATAGATCAAGTCAGCAGCGGATTCTATGCGGTGGAAGAATGCTTGCAAAATAGATGGGTTACTCTTCAAAAGTCCTTCGCCGGCAATTAAACACGTTCTGGACGCGCACATTGACATTGTTGAGCTAAGGTTAGTCGCTAACTACTTAGTCGATTTATTCCATTTTTCATACAGCGAATTTGTTTCTACTTGCAGCGCTTTGGATATGGTCTTAGAAGATAATGGGCTACTCGAAATTTTTCGCGATGCGTTGTCAGTAGTCTTCGCTGACCAAGCATGGCAATTAGAGGTATGCATACATTTCATATTTATCTTTTTTCGTGTTTTTGTAGTAGGAACTTTCTATTTTTTTAAACAATTCCACACTTTGAATTTGATTTGCCCATCTTCAGGAAGCACTTGGATTTAAAGGTTACGAGATGAAACCGTGTTCTAAGGCGAATTTTTTGAACGATGAGTCAAATGGTAGGTGTGGAGTTCATGTTATGCTAGTTATTAACTGCTAAAGTGGCAACCTAGGTGTTAACCACCAACCCGAATCTCTCCATCCTTGTGATCCACGTGATCCACCCGCGTCTTGTGCATGTGCTGACAGTGTTTCATCACAAAGCGAAGCATTGGGGGCCTCAGCTGACTCATCTCAGTATTTGAGGTCAAGAATTAAGACGTGAGTAAAAAGTGTTTTCGTCATATGATTGAAAAGCAGTTGCGTTTCGTGATTGGTTGGCTAACAATATTTCCATGGATGCACCTTGTTCCTTATTCTTCAGTGTGTGCCACGGAATGCCAGAAGCTTCTGCTGTTTGTTACGAGGAGTTTTTGCATGAATCTGAAGTGCATAACGATGAGGAAGATTCTTCCTGTGTTGGGATTGCTGAGGACGGTTCTATGGTCGATGCGATGACTTCGAAGTCATCACTTATTTTGCCATCGAGTACCGTCTGTGTAAACTCGACTGGTTCGTTTTTATCATATCTCGGGTGTTAAAGTCATCTATTTTTTCCAGTAATCATACGAGAACACTGTTTCCTAGATACAAACGACTTCTATTTCTATACTATCTTCTAAATAATTTTTTGACACGTTTTCCTTTGTTTGTGGAATAGTTAAAATTTTTCATTCAGTTTTAGTCCCTCCTGCTGTCCCCTTAGTTTCGATCAAAGTGGAAGAGTCTGAAGAACGAGATGATTTGAATAACCTGTCTGGTGAAGTGCAGAACAGTTCTTCTTCGCCAACAAATTTCTTGTCTAATAGTGATCCTCTCTTGCGTAGGAGAAAAGCGGAGCAAAGGGTAGGTTTGGCTGCAACACACGAGAAATTCGAAGAACAGTTAGATCTTTGCTAAATTAGTTCCATAGCCATTCCCTTTTTCAGCGGAAAAAAAATATATCTCGGCGAATAGGCCAGAAGCGATCAGTGGAAGTGAAACATGAACCGGAGGAATCCGTTCCTACTGCGAGTAATACCGCTCTTCCAGTTAAGGTGATGCCAAAATATTGTAGTTGAAAACATAAGTACTATATTTTCCAAGAAAAATACATTTAGAGTGCCATCGAAGGATCAAAGACAGCCGCAGCAGCACTTGCAGCCACTTTACGGACTGGAAGCGGTTACACTGATACTTATGGCCAACCTCGAAATCCGATCGGTCGAACACAAGATAACTCTATGTCAGATTCAAGGTGACTAGAACAAAATCATTTTTACCACACCGAAGAAACCACTCAGTTGGTGCTGCCTTATTTGTCCATCTTTTCTCGTCATGTATTCATTTTGGTACCTTCACTTGGCCGAGTGTTACAATAGCAAAACAAATGATTCATCTTGTTGTGATTTATTGCTTGCTTATTTTGGTTTTTGACTTTTTCACTTAGATTTTTGACAGAGTCACACTTATGAAAATGAGAAAAGGTGGGTTTCTTGATAATGAATAACATGTTTTGTTAAATTGACAGTTATTTCATGACGTTTGTTGGATGTCTTACGATTTAGTGATGCAGAGGATTCGGATCTAGCGTTGGGCAACATTTCTAAGAGACCTCGTCTTCTGGTAGGTGGAGATGTTGAAGGAGATATTAGTGGCGATATATCTTTTCAAGCGTTTTTTGCAAAGCGTCGTATTCAGGTTCCATCGAGCCATAGTAAATCAGTGTCGTCCGACACGCCAGAGAAGAAATGATGGTTCTAAGAAATCCCGTCATTCCCACTGACCAAACAGTTTTTGTTATTACTTTATACTTATTTTGTATTGATTGTTCAATAGTGAAATCGTGTCGAAATTGCTTTTTGGTCTTCCATCTACCACATTCATTCCGTGTTGTTGACGTCATTACTTCCAGGGTATACATCTTTCTGTTATGTGTATCTCATTGTACTGTTCTAATTTATCTTACATCTCCTTACATGTTTATGCTCTAAACAATACATTTCTGCAAACGAAAAGTCACTTTTGTTTGCATCATTACATTTATGCTTGGTTCCAGATATGTCGTTCTCATCCGTAAATTTGTTTGAGTAAATGAGAGCACTGAATCACACATGAGAGATCCTAAAGGAAAGGATTCAGTCTAGCATGACGGTATTCCAGGGTTCGCTATCCAAATTGTCTTTATTGAAGTCGCTAGTAATTGGCGAACTTGGTATAGTTTACCTTCATCATTTCTTTGGAGGAGAATTTGTCAGCAATCGCTTGGCAATTGTAGATCGTCACTGCGCGGCAGCGGAGCTGTGAATAGTGATGGAATTAGGGTACTGTAGAGAGCGTTCATCATTCATTCTTGCTTTTTACTGAGGTAATTAATGTTCAGAAATTTGGAAAGTATTTGCTCCCCTGTCAAAACCAACTGGTATGAATAGCACAGATATCGAAGGGAATGCTCTCATCTTATCCGTTGTTATGTCTTGATGCAGTAAGTACGGTGGCAAAGAAGCCGCCCAACAACATGGTCAAGGATCTAGTTTGACCTGCCCTTCTGACAAATAAGTTTCAGGACATTATTAGCAAACTAGTCTAAAAGCTGTTCTCATGATCCATGATCATGGTTACCTTTTAAATTTGCCTGAGAACGCTCTAACACGTCCATTCTAGGATTTGAAGGACAATCTACCCAAGTAAGCCTCAACTACTTTCGTCAAGGGAACCAAAATTCTCAAGCTGCAGTCAAATCTACATGCAAATCCGAAGAGCTTCATAGAATGTGGATGAAATGAAAAGCACCTAGTGAAAGAAGTGTTAGCCTTCTGCATAATATGCGAAATCATGTATAATATATTATGTATAAAATGAAGGAAACTAAAGTAAAACAAAAAGGCTTTCCGCTTTAACGTAATTCCAACATGAAAGATCCTCAATTATGAGCTGTTGTAATCGAAAGCCTCAATCGAAGTGCACGATGTCTTATTTTTTTCATATTAGTAATTATGGCGTGTGGCGCAGTGGTTGGAGCACCACTGCGGCATACACGTGGAAGCAATCCCTGTGCCTATGCCCCATCAAGCCTTCCATCCTCCCAGGGTCGGCAAGTTGGTACCAGACTTGCCTGGGAGGATAGCAGCACTTGCTCGATACATCGGCAGGCCACCGTGAGTCATTGTAAAGGCCAGATATGCATTCAATCACCTCCAACGATACTTTGTGAAGTTGAATGCATGGCGCATCCCTCAGGGATTAATCAACGACGAGAGCTTTATCCTTTTTCATCCTTTAGTAATTATGAATTACAACGTCAATGATGGTGAGATATTTGTGAGACTCCGGACCGCAGATACCAGCGGTGGGGATCGAAAACGCTATTACCCTTTCCGAGAGCTAACGGGCTGACATATTCCCCTGCCATAAAAAATTGTAGTAGGCAATAAAAAAGAGTTAATATTGTGTCGACTACAGCCTTAGCTTAACTGGGTTCAATACCGGTTTCTGCATCCCAAATCAATGCCGTTGACAGGTGATTGCTGATGGCACTGGTAGACAAAAAACAAGCTGAGAGAAAGACGAAACGAAGGATCCGCACGATGTGGTGGTGAACACGTTTACGCCCTGAAGGGGTAATAGTGCGTTCGATCCCTATGGCAGTCATCTGCGGTCCGAAGTTCTTCACATGTCTCAGCATCATTGAGATTGCATTTCACATAATGCCCCACCGTGGAAAACAGTAGTAGGCGGTAAATAAACAGTTAACATTAGTAATTGTAATTTATTTGTGGTACATACTCCTTCATGAGTGCAGGTACAGCTGGTACATGGTGCTATCTGGTTGCTTTCACCAACTGTCAAGGTTTCGCTGCCGGAGATGTGACACACATCTGGAAGTAAAAACGCACTTGAAGAATTGGGACTAGCCGACAGAGACGACCAAATATGCTTTTCCGTTATCATTACTATTCTAGGGTTTTTGTGCTAATGTGACCGTTATTCTAATCATTTCTGTTCGATTTGTTTTCTTTTTATTATCGGTTACACACCTTTCTCAGACCACTTGGAGAAGTCAATTTGTGGGAAATCATGACAGTGAACTGGCGCATTTCTGGAATTACAGTTTTCATTGAAAAATGGTCATCGACTTACTATGAGAAAGAGACGTCTAAGAGCAAAAGTTGGTTTATAGGAACGCCAGTTTAAGAAATACATATGTTTTCCTTTCTAAAGATGTTTTATCCAACAACTCCTGAATGGTTTACCTCATCGTCTTTGTGAAAGAATGTTAAAGCGCATTAGATTGCGATGTACAGTAGAACTTCACTCACGGCAGAAGGAATCAAGATGACCGGACATTTCTATTTGATAGCACAACTACGGGAAAACATGAGCCGCCGAACGCAGACATTTTCAGACAAACATTGTTTTCTCACTGAAGGATGCTACTGTAAGATCACCTGACGTAAAGGGCAAAACTGCAAACGTTTTCGTTTCAACTGTTGACCGTAGATTCGTAGGGAATGCTGCACGTAGTCGTACCACTAAGTAAGACGAATGCTGTACGTACCATTAACAACAACTAGCGTCCCCGAAATGTCCAGTTCCTATTACTGGACGATGTTACACTTTAGAGTGAATAATGGCAAGAAAAACTTTGAAAATACGTGGAAAGCCAAATAGATAGTTGTGATCATTGATAAGCCCTCCTAGTTGTCATTAATATGACTTATGATCACGTCTAACCCAGACGGATACCGTAATGTCGCCAATGGACCCCGTCGCGCGAAATGCTGCTCAGCGAACTCCGCATGCTCAAGAGACACTAAGGGAATCGCACTTTTGGAACCACTTTACACCTTTTTGAAACAATTTCTGGCGAGATTGTAGCCCTCGATAGCTAGACAAGCTCTACAATGGCATAGATGTGCAGTGAACTGAGTTCCCGGATGATAGTGTCGAAATAATGTTAGGCGCAGTGGTCGGAGGTACCCTGGAGTACACATGGGATCGATCCTCGCGCCCCTTGCCCACTAGGCCTTCCATGCTCCCAGGGTCAGCAAATTGGTACCAGACTTGCCTAGTAGGATAGAAGCACCGACTAGATACATTGCCAGGACACCGCGAGTCATTGTAAAGGCAAAATATGCATTCAGGCACCTCCAACAATGCTTAATGAAATCGAAAACATGACGCATTCTCAAGCATTAATTAACGCCGAAAGCTTTATCCCTTATCCTTTTAACGCGTCGAACCACCTGTCGGCTTAGGCAACGGTGTTGGGGCAATACTGCTAATGTTTACCACGCCTAAACACCCAAGAAAAGCTCAGCCACATTGGAGTGGTTTCTGTTCGAGAGAATCTGGTGTCAAATAAAAAATTTAAATTCTCGATTTTTGTTTTTTTTCTTCATGATTAAAAGACTTCTAGCATACAAGTGCCTATGGGGCAAAGAGAATGCGTGTGGTTGTACTCTCCGTATCCATTCATGATTTGCACATATCACTGACGACAACGTGACGCGTCGAAGTTGCTGCATTTGATCTGTATAGTAAATTTTCATGCTGGTTGATGATTTTTTTTGCTGGTAATTTTATTGTGGGATCACCTGGTGAAAATTGTTGTGGTCCACCGTTCTCATAGTAAAAGCGGTCGCACTTTTTGATTCTCGAAAATTGCTCTGCTATGATACAAGCCGCTGTCGGACCTACCACTGCTCCTGTAATTCTACTTTTATATCTCTGAAGCCTAAAATGTTTCACTTTTTAGCTTTTTTGGGACTATTTCTTTAGGTTTTTTCATCTATAATCTTGTTTTCACCTTGAGCCTTTTTTTTCTACCTTTTTCGTTGTGTATCCTACCTGCTATCGGCTTTTCGGATATAATACCAGTGAATAAGTCAATATCATCTACAGATTCATACACAGAAGTAAGAGCTTCGATTGTTGAAGAAGACATTTCCTTCGATAAATCGACGAACGAGAACGCTTGGCCCAGGCCGCACAGCTCCCTATAATTACTTGTTCCTTGAGATGGGATTATATAGAGGCCGAGAAATATAAGGTTTTGTACAGTTGTGGAAGACCGTTATTCCTTGGAATTGGACACTTAGAATGGACTGAAGCACTTGTTGAACATACATACATTGGTCTTTTTTTGTTTTTGTTTGTTAACTAACAGAAGGCATCTAACGAGTGGAAACTAAATAACTGAATTGTTCCAAAGGCCAGCTTGCAATCAACTTCAGTATTCAGCAACAAGATCTTGTGTTCATTCGAAATGCTTCTAATATTTTTTAGAATTTTTCTTTATTTTGCTTTTATTTTATGCGACCAGACTTCACGTCTACTGTTCGAAAGTCAGCACTTCTCACACTCGATACGTTTCCGCGCATTTATTACACAGAAAGGTTTTCTAGCTTTTGCATGTCGATTCGGTGGCTGACTGAGGATTTTCCTATCACATTGAATGTCGTAGAATACTGGTTGGGTCGACTCTTTCTAGAGTCCTTACAGACTCGAGTATTACCATTTGGATTTAAAATTTTCAAAAAGGGATTTTTTTTTACCAAACAAGTTTCCGATTATCAAACAATTTACCAATTTTCCGACCTCGCAGGGATAAGAGACCTGGAGTGTCCTATGCTGCATTGAATTAGCACCGTGCTTATGATGATCGGCAACATTACCACTGTGATATCAGCCCCGTAATGTTTACCATGTTTCTGATTCATCATAAGTTAGCAGGAATTCATATATTCAGCTCAAAATGGCTACACATTGTCAAGATCTCACCTTCCTCAAGTCCTAGCGAAAGAAACATTTTGATAAACGGTCCTACTATATTAACGTTAGTGTGAACCCAATAACGTTCTATAGAAATGGAGCTTACTGTAGAAATCTAGACCAAAATCGATTTTCTATCGTTTAGGACGTAGATCAGTGTAGTATTAAATATTCTACAGTAAATATGGAAACTGTAAGATAAAAAAAATTGGTAATTAAAATGGCCTGTGTGCTGTGTATGACGGTACACCATGATCTCTTCCTCTCATGATGTTGATTGTGATGAGGTCCAGACCACTTTGCGGATTGCCCCGTATGGCAAATAGATAGTTTCTAAACAATAGCACATCTATGTTGCTCATTGTTGTTTGATAAGTTCGTGGGTCTACCTCAGTGCTTCACTGACATGTCTATCTGGTGCCATAGAAGAAGAGAATAGAAGACCAAGTAGTATCGAGTCTGGACCACCTGCTCAAGATAACGACCTTATGTGACATAAGCTAAAGTGAATTCAGAAATAGCTACAAACCCATTTTCTCATCGTAAATGGCGTCGGCGTACTCAAAATTCATGGCAAGGTCGAGCGGTGGAGTATCATTTCGATGATAGTCACCAGTACGAGAGAAGAAGCTGAATAGATTCGCAATATTCGTTTTTATTCGTAGTTTAACAGAAGGGATGATTTCTCTCTCCATTCTCTAAAATTAAGGTACCTTGTTTTATTGGTATAAGAAACACTACCGTTATTACAATGTTCCAACTTTTATTTACCGTCTATTCTTTTTTTCCATGCCAGGTTAGGATGTGAAATATAACCACAACGGTGCTGAGATTCTAAACCCGGAACCGCCTTTGGCTTCTTACCGATTACCCTTGCCGGGGAGACTTCAGGAGCATAAAAGCAGAAAGAAAAAGTATAAGCAACACATTGCCCATTTATGCTTCCCAGAACTTTCCCGTTGATGGAAACTACTAGGAGCACGTTATAGTTAGAAAAAAAATTAGTTGACTGAAAGGCAACTCAGCTGCCTTGGTTGATGTGATGGATGGCAAGTGAGCCCATGGAGAAGGTAACCGCCAATTCGAAACTTACTAGAGTGTTCCAAGTTTCACTCATTATGAGGTAAATTTTTTTCTGTACTGAGTAAAATTCCGCTCCGAAGACCACTGTTAAATGAATATTTTTTGCTGCTCATTTTTCATCTCTCAGTTAAAGTTGATAGCATTAGACAGGGGCTCATATAAGGCAACGGTTACGAGGCGCCTTGTAGTAAAAATGTTATCAGTGGTTCGAACCGGGTAAACCTTCGTTCGTCTGTAGTCAGAAAATTGGCACAGTTTTCGTCAGAGACGATAACTGCACTGACTTGACGCATCGGAAGTCTTCTGATAAATTACTATGTGAGTCAAGTATAAATTCAACGCAACTCTAAACGCTTTAGCCTAACGCCTTTTAACGACTGATATTACAGAACCGACCGTCTTGATAGTGAATGACCGAAACGGTAAGCAGCAGTAGCAAATGAATGTGATATTGTCGCCTCACAATTCGAATCGTAACCTGCAAACTTACAATACTGATCGTTGTCACATGGTTACCAATCATCTTTTGAACTGCTAACTTTGAAGACAAAGAGCCTCATTCTTTTGGAGTTACGTTCGTTTTTCTACCGTTTTTAAGCAAGAAAACAATCGCAATAAGCGAATACAAATAATAAAAAAAAGCTCTCGGCGATGATCAATCCCTGAGGGATGCGCCATGCATTCGACTTCATTAAGCATCGCTGGAGGTGATTGAATGCATATTTGGCTTTTACAATGACTCGCGGTGGCCTGCCGATATATCGAGCCAGTGCTGCTATCCTCCCAGCCAAGTCTGGTACCAATTTGCCGACCCAGGTGGGATGGAAGGCTTGGTGGGCCATGGGCGCAAGGATCGACTCCACGTGCGTGTCGCAGTGGCGCCTCCAACCACTGCGCCACACGCGCCCTTAATACAAATAACATATACATAAAATACGTAATTCTCCAAATCTCATACAACCTATGATTTTTCTTGTTGTGCAGCCCAGAAGAATTCATGCTGCGTTCAACTTTGTGAGGTATTGTTCTTACAACGCTTACCAGTGAAATAACCATTAGTCCTCGGGAGAATATCATATTTATTGGCCATGCTGAACCCGACTATTCTTGGCAGAAATTCATTATAAGTAATGTGAGCGAATTCTGCTGCCACGATTCGCCTTGCTTCCTGAAGATCTGAGGATGCATTTACGTCATCTACAATGAATGAAATAGTATAACGGCATAACATGAAACCGCTGTTGAGGTAATTTGTCGGGGCATTCACTTATTGCAGTTAACTGGAATATTAAGTGATTGAGAGTAATCTTTCCGGCATGTGATTTCCTTACTTCGCGCTTATTTGGCGTGGTCCTCTACGACTTAGCGCTCACAATTGGTGTTTCTTGGAGTCGAACTATGATGTTCAACAAGTGATGCGTCCATAAAATAAGATCATGCATGGTGAAGAGAAATTTGATGTTAACGTTTTCATCCGAACGACTAGCTAGAAATAAATTACCGGCCGGAGTTCTGGTGGAGAACTAACTAAAAATTTCGCATTGCCCCTGCGAAATTAGCATGCCTAACTAGCAAAAACCTGTCAGTACCTATCACATTGGAGGATCTCATCTACGACATTGTGTCCCTATCAGTAAGAGGCAACCAAATTTCGGATATTTGCCGTGGACATCGTTTGAAAATGGATCACAACAATACCATCAGCTGTTGACATTGTGCCTTGCTAGAAATCTTGCTGGGCCCCTATCTTCACTGTCTTTGGTGAGGCGACACCAAATTTGTGTCATGCAACGTCATGAGACCAAATACAATACAAAAAGAACAATGTACACATGTTTCATCATTTTTAGCAGGAAAGGAAATATTAGCTCGAAAAGGCAGCCGAGCCGGGTATTAAAACGGAGATTAGCACTGTCGTTCCAACCAAAGATGGTACAAGCATATTTGTAGTATCATTATCTTGTGGTTGTTCCGATCACGGACTTCTTGATGCAAAGATTCTATTCAGTCACACAGCTGAACTACTGCCGTCAAGGATAGGGAAAAGCTCGCGTATGACATCTCTGGGTAAATCATTTCTCGAGGAAGATGATTAAATCCATAACTGGCTATGCTTATACGTTTGTTCTTTGATAGGCTAACACAAGGTTGCTACCAAACACTTGTTCTGTTAACGCCTAAACGTCTTCGCATTCCCCAGAACCAACGACTGCTGACCATCCACTGGAATCACGGCCTCTGAGGAAAACGAAGACGTCGGCGCATTAGTTGAATAAATGTTTGATATTTGATAACAACCTCGTGTAAGCTTACCAATGAACTAGTGTGCATTGATCGTTCATAACGGGCCTGTTTGAAAAACAGGTCATGAAGGCCTCACGTAAAAAAGACGGACGACTGTGGATCATCGACACGGATCATCGGCGCTGAGGAAGACGAGGAAGTCGGAACGTCAGCGGTGTAAATATTTGGTAACAACCTCGTGTTAGCTTATCAATGAAAGAAGGTACGTTGAACATTCATACCGAGTCTAAATGAAGGTGGGTTTACAATATCATTGAACTTAGGAATGTCGCGATCACTTTTTATCCGTATTCATCTAACACTAAAAAGGTGAGGGAAACCAATAAATTTCAAGTTTCTTGCAGCTAAAACTCATCAACATATCCAGCAAACCAGGAAAAAACTCTGATTGAAGATCTAGAAAGAACAAGCCAGAAGGGTTTCGTTGTGATATTCTACAAGTAAAACCTGGAAACATCGACTTTGCTGAATAAACCTAACAATTCAATCGCACTCCGTTATCAAACTATTTCACTAGCGGAAACTAACCCTCCGACATACGGGCATCCAGTATCCTCGTTGAGAAAAGCCAGCGTCAAATTCTACTGTAGATTGATTTTATTCGCACAAATTGTGCTTACTTAAATACACATAAGGTGGTAGCGAAAGAAAAGGGATTGGAAGTGATGTAAGACCATGTTTACGACCATTCTATCAGAAAATATCTGACAAAGGACCCATCGCAAGTGTTCCACTCGCAACAACATCACAACATGTATTGCTATGAAGCTAACATCAAGTCAAAGGCTTCGAGCATTACTCACATATTACAAGGCAACCACTATGAACATTGGCTTCGCTGTTCTTATCCCACAAATACCTCGAAGTCCAATGTAAATCACACCATTGCATGTCTATACATTTGAAGTAACAGTATAGTAGATTCACCACTGATATTATAGCGTGAATCGGTAGGGTACAACGGTGAAGTAATTAACAGAATGCAGAAAACGATCGCCTCGCATAGAGAGACGACAGAACCAGGCCTGGTATTAAAACAGCTTAAGTCAGCTATTTATGCACGCAGCTGGACAAAGCCGGAAAGTCTTTTTTCTAAGCCGGAGAATGATCTTCGGAAACGTTGCTGTGCACAAAAGTCTCTCGTCCACAGGCATGCAAAGGCAAAGTAGAGATGAAAATTGTACTCGAGTAAGCCACATATCTAATTAGAAAGCGCTAACTTAAAGCAGCGCTTCATCCCGGTTATGAGTCATCTTAAAAATGTGATTAACCAACTTGGTAAATTTTTTCGTCATTCCAGTGAGGATTTACTTGAGAAAGTTTGGTCGCAATGCGATTGTGCTCTCTGTGGAATACTGAAATGAGTGATAAAGGTTAACAAGTGAGTACTGTATTAAAGGAGTATAGTCTGTCAAATGTGGCGTATAGGACTCTACAAACCCCTCTTTAACAAAATTACTGTAAAACTCCGGAAAATCTAAACTCTCGAAGAAATATTTGAATATCGGTAGTACCTAAGCATTTTGTTGGTCAAACACTGAGTATACATTCTTTTTACTTCTGTTTAGCAAACACGAGGTGTTATTTTATTTCTTTATTTACGTACAAGCTGACGTTTCGGCGAATTTCGCCTCCCTAAGAGCCTGGAATGGTCACGTTGACTGCAATCTCCATGGCCAAACACCTCCATAACCAAACAGAGAAAATGCTAAACCAAAATTTCAATCACATTGAACACAGAGTCTTTACACACTCACCAGAGAGAACTCGGTAACGATAGTTGAAATGGGACCGAGTAATCTAAGACGCCAGCTAATTCGTAACCGCTCCCACGACAGTCTATGTGCAACACAAAATTGCAAAATTTGCCCCAATGGTAGCGACGGTGACTGCATGAGTTCGGGTACAGTCTACCTGATCTCTTGTAAAGTGTGCGGAGACGAATACATTGGCGAAACGGGTGGACCACTGCATCCGTATAAAAGAACACCTAGTCGGCAAACGTAAACCAAATACCCCACTAGGCACGCATAGGACGCAGAGACATAACGGAGAAGATTTTGAAGTAGAAGTTACGATCCTCGCGCAAAAAACGAGAACGCAAGCGCGTAAAACTCTCGAGGCATTCTGGATTAATTCCAAGAATCCGAAAATGAACCGCAGGGGGGAATGCCTCCTGATATTGGGCAGTATAAAAGACTGCTAATCTGTTGGGACGGGCACATTACGTTTCCATGTGAACACTGCGCGGTTGGTCTCCACATAACATATTAAGTGGAAGGCTCATAGAAAGCGGTGAGTGTGCAAAGACTCTGTGCTCAATGTGATTGAAATTTTGGTTTAGCGTTTTCTCTGTTTGGTTATGGAGGTGTTTGGCCATGTAGATTGCAGTCAACGTGACCTTTCCAGGCTCTGAAGAAGGCGAAATCCGCCGAAACGTCAGCTTGTACGTAAATAAAGAAATAGACAAATAAAGAAGAAAATAAAGAAATAAAATAACACCTCGTGTTTGCTAAACAGAAGTAAAAAGAATTATTCCATCAATGCCGAGGTTAATAGAAAGTCGGACTGAGCATACACTCAAAAATGGAGTGGTTCGATCCAATGGGGTCTTATTTTTTGCGCAGAAACTAACGAATATGCATGACGGTGATGCCGGGATGTTGCGATACTCGTTCATCTCCGGAAGCGAAGCATGGAGCGAATGGAGCCGAAAGACATGTTGATTGGTCTTCAGCAGGAGGGAGTAGGCTAAATCAACATTTTTGATCACATTCAACTTCGTTTGTTCAAACTCTGAACATGTATGAAGTCATTATGCCTACTGAATTTTGCGCTCGAGGCTGGAAATAACAATGGATTTTCTTCTGGAAATCCTTTTTCAATTTTTCAGGAACTAGAGAATTAACAAAACTTAAAACAATGGAATAACAAATGTATTTTCCTTGCTTCGTTGAGCGCTTGCATAGTTCAGTAATAAGGGTGCCTTGGAATACATACGCGGTTCCTGGTTCCATCTCGCATCCTCGACTAATGAACCTCTACTTTTCTTCGAGGTCAGCAGATTGTAACCAAATTTGTCCGGGAGGATGACAACACTGAACTGATTCATCGGTAGGCCACCATAGGTAATTGTATTTAGTGAACATTATGTTCCAATCACCTCTACAAAGATTGATGAAGAGGAATGCAACCACACCCTTGGAGAGACCAACGCTGACCACCTTAGTCTTTGTTCTTTGCGTTTTACAAACGTTAAGTAGAGAACAATAATTCAGAAATACAGTTTGTGTCCAACTCACTGTGTGTTACTATGGTGCATTATACAAATACATGGCTATCACCATTTGAAAGTATTTTGCACCTTATGTGACTCTATTTCGGTGTTTTTACAAAAAGAATAAAGGATAAAGCTCTCGGCCTTGATCAATCCCTGAGGGATGCGTCATGCATTCATTTGACTCCAATAAGCATCGTTGGAGGTGATTGAATGCACATCTGGCCTTCACAATGACAGGCTGTGGCCCACCGTTCTATCAATCTAGTGCTTCTATCCACCCAGACTGTGCTAACTATTCCTCAAAATGATTACTATTTCTTCACCCCAGTACCTATTTGCGAGGCCCATTATATCGATTGTTTCACATGAACATGCGAATTAAAGGGCGTTCAAAGGATGTAAAGAGATCCCACTCTAAAACAGGGTCCTGGTGCTTACGGTACATATGTCGCGGTGGCGAGCGACGTCGACTTGCGCAACACATTGCATCGTCCTCTTTCCCCGTGTGGTTATCAACTTCTTATAGTTCTAGCCTTTGTTTATCATCTTCGTGTATTGTTAGTATCGCTGTTTATTGTTATCTCATCTTGGCATCATCACGTGTTCTTCTAGAACCTGCATTTGAAACATTGCAACATTAACATCGTGTTTACTCTCGATACCTTATTGGTTTGCGGTGTGTTGTCAATAGCGGCAGATATACTGAAATGCGTTCTCTTTGCAACGTCATCGGTGGCATGTGAACCGTTCTTCCCTTGATGTACGTAATGCGTACAGTACCGCTGACCGACTTACTTATGCTCTGTAGCAGTAATGCCACTAGTCGGCATATTAGTGATTTCAGTAGTTCTGTTTCTGCTCCAGAAATCTCTTAGGTCAATGGCTGCACCCATCGATGTAAACTTCACGCTGCAGCCATGACGCCGCCTAACTGTTTTCCGTAGATGACTTCATCGATCATGGCAAGGTACATCGCACCACCGTGCTTACGATGCCTATCTTAGGCGAATGCTTAGCCCGTCTGCGTCTCTCCCGTTTTCCTTCTAGCGCTTGGCATCTTGGCTACTGTACGCGCAATTGGGGGCACCATTTTTCGCATCCTCCTACTCGTTATGCTATCGTGTTGTTACTGTTAGAATTTTTTAAGAAGACAGTGACAGGTAGTTTTGTGGGTTGCGCTAGAGAGATAATAGTGTCTTCTCATCCGCTTATTGAGTATAAGCAAACTTTCGAAACTCGTAAGCATTTTTGCCTTGCTTCTCATGTCAAATGTAATTTTGCTATTATTTTTTCATTGCAGGTATGTAACTAATTTAATTTATGGATGTAGTATCAAATATACGTGCTAGTTTTACCTGTCTTTCCTTTCAAACCTCCCGGCCATCGAGTTTTCTCTAAGTTTTCCACCATTCTTTGCCCTTAGGAAGCCAGCTTCGCAAGCTGTCGATCCGTAGATTACAGAACCATCAAGAAAAGCAGTTATCTATAAAACAATACCGTATCAGTGAATATTTCAAACCGTAATTTTTTCTACAAGTGAGTGTACAAGTTTTTACTGCTTCTTTTTCTTATTCAGCAATCGCGAGGCTGTTCTACAGTAAACATTTACTTCCATACAAACAATACAATAGTATCGAATGGGAACTGTTGCAAGTTCTTACTATTCTCATTTCTGTAAATACGTTTCTACGTACTGCCCTTTTTACACGACACGAGGTTGGTACAGATGTTCTTATTGTTTTGAGACCGCAGTAGTTTATGACGCCACAGCGACACACACGTGAAATCGGTCCCAGCGCGTATGGCCCACCAAGCCTTCCATCCCTCCGGGGTCGGCAAATTGTTACCAGATTTGTTTGGGAGGATAGCAGCACTGGCTCGACACATCGGTAGGCCACCGCGAGTCATTGTAAAGGCCAGATATGCATTCATTCACCTCTAACGATACTTAATGAAGTCGAATACACGGCGCATCCCACAGGTATTGGTCAACGCCGAGAGCCTTATCCTTTATATTTATTGTTCTTTTGTAACAATGGTTAACATTTTGGCGAATTCACCATCCTCAGAGCCTTGCCCTTGTGGCTCTTCCATTGATAATGGGTCCTCATCATTCCTCGTGAACAACGTACGGGTGGTCGGTCCAACGGCAAGGCTCTGAGTAAGGCGAATTCGCCGAAACGTCAGCCATTGTTACAACAACAACAATAAGAATATCTATACCAACCTCGCGTCGACTAAAAAGGACAGCTCGTAAGGACATATTTACATATATCGATTATTATGCCGAAGTTTATAGAATGTCGAACTTTTATTCTCATTTCTATTCTTGTTACTAAGCCGTGAAATGAAACGATAAGAGAAAAATTCTGGTGATAAGAACAGCTGCACTGTAAAGTCTCCAGAAACAGAATTTACAATTTCGATTGAAAAATGCATTCGAATCCTTTTGTTGTTTCCGCACAGGCTTCTTATAGAAATCCTTATAAATGTTCAAATTTCTGGAATTTTTAAACTCTTACTCTTAGCGGAAATTTTAGGTTGCAAGCCGGATGTCGAGCTTTTTCCCGGCGTGATTTTGTTCCTGTTGTTTTAACTTTAAAAAACATCCCTCAAGCACTCTGTGTTTGATGCCCAAAATCAACGACGTGCTCACGGTGTCACTCCGTGTATTAGTAGCGCCAGACTACTGAACTAGCCACATGGATCTCGGTAGGCTTGACCTGTGCTTTTTTACCCAGTTCATTGAGGTCATTGAGCACTGTTTAAATAGTAGGTTTTCAATAGATGACGATATCTCAGTTAAAAAAATGGTTATGTAGATATTTACCTTCAATTTATGTTTTGACCTTATCCCAAACGAGAGCCTTACTCCTCACTTAAGAAATAATGTCTTCTCATGAAGTCACTTTCTTACCCACCATTTTTTTTTACTCTGGCCACCATTCACCTTTTCACATAAAGCTGGTTTTGTTTCATTTAATTCATTCATTTATAATGTAGAGTTTTTCGACACTATTTTAGTGGGAGATAAGAAAAAAAACTAGTTTTAGGCAATAGACAAGTTCATATTGTCAGATCAGTCTATGGACTGGCCGAACGTAACAATAGTGATGTAGGAAGACATGATTTGATCTAGAAATTTGGACTGTGTCGTGGACTTAGGCTATTAACCGAAGTATTCACTGTTAGAGAGTTGGTCTTCGACATTTGTGGTGATTTTGTAAATTAAGTAAACAAATGCATGTACATTTGGCTTATGTAACGACTCACCACTTAATGAATAACTAGATTTTAGCCTCAAAATGCAAATCTTTAACGTTGGTCAAGTTTAACATAATGGAAGGAATGAAGGACGTTTTTTTGAGCCAGAAAGCTCTTTAACCTGAATTTAAATACAGTTTTATGAACTGTAGTTATTTCTAATTTTCTGATCAAGTTGCTGGTTTGTTCCTCTTAGAACTTCTTACAACTTGATGATGAAAGTACGGCTTGAATTTCTCAATTGGCGGACTAAAGTATATTCCACACAATTTCACCCAGTGAAGCATCAAACAGCATATTTTTCAAAGAACATTTCACCGTGGATTATTTCTTCTAACTGAACATAGGGTGGATATATTGTTTTACCTTTTACTTTCCGCGTACTGCAATTTTCACAGCAGGTTACTAAGCGAAATACAACCACAACGTTACTGAGATATTTGCAAAACTCTGGACCGCAGGTGTCTATGGTGGGAAACGAACGCGCTATTGTCCTTTCCGGGGAGAAACGCGTTCACCACCAGACCATGAGGGTCCTTCGTTTTTCCTGTCCCTCAGCTAGTTCTATCAAACTACAGCCTCAGCTTAACTGGGTTCAATGCCGATGTGGGTTCCCAAGAGCAATCGCGATGACGGGTGAATGCTGATGGCAAAACATCGGTAGAACTAGCTGAGAAGACAGGCAAAACGAAGGACCCGCATGGCCTGATGGTGAACGCGTTACTCCCCGAATAGGGTGGATATAATTCAACGTTATGACCTCCATCGCTCGTTGAGGAACGATTGTTAATATAAAACTTTTTATGATTCAGGAATTAAAGGTGGAAGATGTCCAGACAAAAGTTAATGAACTCGTTTGAGTTATTATTGGCCAGAAGAAGAATGTATACCGTAGTCGACTCCGCCAACGTTTGTAATGGGATCTCACCACAGCGTGAAGCCCTGAGACTGACTGTAAATTCTTCACTGATGTTGGGAGGAGGGTTCTTTCTTAGAATTCTTGTTTCAGTCACGTAAAGGTGTTTTCAGATCTTGTTATCAGTTTAGATGATCTCGTTTATAGAGGAATGAAATCTGTGCCCTTAATACGACACCTATAATAACAACCTCAACTTGATGGATAAGTAATATTGTAGTAGGACAATAGATAACAAATAAATAGAGGTGCAACTAACATAAAGATTGACCACTCTTACAATGTAACATACTTGGTTTATCTGGGTTCTGGGACCAAGTTGACGTTGACCGTTCAGACTTCTGATAAACTCTAAACATCTTGGACCTCCGTTGACAAACGGACTGAAGAATGGATCGTTCTCTGGCACTAGAATAGAGAAAGCAAGCATGAATAGATATTTCTGCTTATGTCAGTAAACACGACCGAAGGTATCCATAGCAGCGAATGAACATGAGGCAAAACAGCTAACGAAGTCAGCATACCTCTGACCGGCATGCAGCTCTGCGAGACAGTGAAGAATGAATCGCATCTGCAAAAACGCATTACCATATACACGTTCTTTACTTGACATTTTGAGTAAAATTATGCGCTCTATGGTTAATTCAATATCGAGTTTAAGAGGAAGTACGAAAATTTCTCAGCAGATAGTCCTATCACAAGTATTGAATTGTCAAAATGTCAAAATTACGGAATTTCAGGAGTTTTTTAAAATTGGTATTTAAATCAGTGAAGGACTCATTTTGTTAGATCGTCTTAGACCTTCCAGGCGACTGAGCGCATCATTGATATGAACACCGTTACATACCGTTGTTATGGAAGAACCCCAGCCGCAATAGAGCAAACTTCTTTACGGGGGATAACTAGAGATACCTCAATGACTTGGGAAGAAACGCGCGAAGATGACTATTTCATGGTTTCACAAGAAACGGCGATCCATCAGTTACACATGAATGAGTAGAGAACGTGACTAAGTTTAAGAGCAGGTATGTGCCAGTACACGAAGCAGACTACTTCAATGGGCAACGGTTTTTAGATAAATACATTAAGGAAGACACCTTGGGACCTGAACAGATGAAGACGAATCGTCTAGATATCTGAGTAAGTACGTGTCCAACAATTTTAACCATTTCTTTCTGTTTCTACTGCATTTTTTGTTCGATAGGAAGCACCTTTCTTGATTGCTCAACTTTTCGCTTCAGGCAGCTGTTGCCGCTTGAGAGCCCAGAAAACAAAGAAATGATGTCGCATACCTGGTGCAGTTGAGGTCTTCACCATTAGGACCTTGATCCAACGGCGAATGTGTTATATCATGACCCACGAACTGGCCGAATTGCATAAGCATATGTGAGTACTGGAAATCAAGTGTTTCAGCAAAGTTTTTAGAAAACCACTTTCAAAAATGTGGCGTGAGCATTATAACAAGCTACAAAATGTGGTATAACCTACGTTGGTTTACACGAACTTCCTTCTTGAGCCTAAAATGTTTTCTATTCACGCTTCTCTTAGCAGAATTAAATATGGCATTTACATATCCCTTCCACTTTTCGTGTAAGTAGAAAAGAAAAGCGGTACTGTGGTGACAATTCTTTCAACATCTTATCATTTCTAGTTGTTTCGAAAAGTCTGGATTTTTAAATGAGAAGCTTGAAAGCAAAGAAAGTAGAAATCTCCACAAAACCGCTAAAATGGATATGCGGTGAATATCTATTACGTCGACGAGTTGGAGACGTTAGCAAATGGATCCTATGGATATTGTACTTGTTCGTGCTGCAGAATAACTCGCAAAAAACGTCTGAAGCTAATGAAAAACGATATACTGACATAGGATTTAAAAAGTAGTACACTCTAAGATTTAAAGCTGATATACGGAACACTCCTTGAAAAAAGTGTATATTGCGACAAGGAATAACTTCCAAAATTTGACTTTATTCTGAGCAGCTCACATTTGGTCGTCTTATTCACCTCACTGCTGACCCTAAATTTTAAGTAGTTTAATCCGAAACAAACGTTCTTGCCTTCAGTGACTAAAGAAAATGTTTAATAAATACTACATACATGTGGATAACATGACTACATTTTTATATACATATATATATATATATCCAACCAATATACCAAGCCTTTCTACGAAGGTATGCAGTGCAATAGTATTAGGTGTCCTGTAATACATGCAGCGCCGTTTGCGCGATCTCCCACTTCGGAAAAACCAAGGTCCCACAGTCCCTCAAGGGCAAGGACATTAGCAGAAAAGACGTATGCTACGATGCTTAATGGAATCGAATGCAGGACACATCTCTAAGAAATTCGTCAAAATAGAACACTCTGTTTTCAGCCAAATTTCTTGCATCCTAGATGATACAAACCTTTGGATGCTCCAAGTCCTCTTCTCGATGTACCACATTTGAGATTATGCGAGCATTCGGCAATGGCGTTCCTTTAGTTGACGTACTTCTTGGGACATTAATTCCTTAAGAGGTCGGCGGATGAATGAAAACGAAGCTCCCTTCTTTTTCATCAATACATTTGACTTTATGGTTGCTTCGATCATAGCTTAACGAAAAATTTCTTCGTTTTACAATGTTATTAGTGAATCCTTCACACCGTCATCGTACTGTGGCGGTAGAAGGTGTAGAAACGGTTGAAAGGCATTTCCGAGTTCGGGACTCTGAAGATTATTACACCAGCCGGAATGTAATCTAAAAAATGAATATCAAGGTAGGATTTTTCTGCCCACATGATTTTTACAATAAGAAAATCAACTTGGTTATAGGCTTTTAAGATCAGTTTTTTAATGAAAAGATAATTAGAAAGTTAAAATCTGTGTCGGCGAGTAAAAATACCTGTACTTCGTTGTGTGATCGCATGGCAGATCAGACGTAAGGCATTTGTCAGGTGGAGAGTACTGCGAGATGAACCTGTGTTAGATCCCATTTCTTTTCCCTACTTTTTCTTACTATAGTCCTTTTTTGCTACTTACTAATGTATTTGAGTGGTTTGGAAAGCAACAGCTATAACAGCAGTGTTAGCCTTTTATTTGCTGCCACTACCATTTTTTACGGCTGGGTATTGTGTGTGTTATAACCACAACGATGTTGAGATATTTGCAAAACTCTGGATCGCAGGTTTATGCGACGGGTACGAACACTCTATTTGCCTCAATGGTGGCTAACGCGTTCACCACAAAACCATGCGGGTCCTTCGTTTCGCCTTTCTCTCAGCAAGTTTTGTATCTGCCATTGCATCAACAATTAACTGTCAACGGGATTAATCTGGATAGCACAAATTGACACCGAACCCAGTTAAGGTGAGGCTGAAATCGAAGTAAATAAAAAGTTAATATTGTGACTTCAACTATGGCCACAGCTTAACTGGCTTCAATGCCAATTCGTGCTACCCAGATCAATCCCATTGACGGTTAATTGTTGATGGCACTGGCAGATAGAAAACTACCTGTGAGAAAGACGAAACAAAGGATTCGCATGGTGTGGTGGTGAACGCGTCAGCCCTCGAAATGGGAAATGGCGTGTTCGATCCCTTCCCTAGAAACCAACAGTCCGGAATTTTTCAGAATGTTTCAGGGAACTAGAGCTAATATCAGTTTGAGTGAAGTAACTTTTTCTGAAAGACTTAACGTTTTAGGAAACGAGCAAGCTTTCTCTTTGATCAAAATCGCTTGATGCAACAGCCTAGAGGAGCGATCAGTAAATAAGCAACGCAAACATAAGTCGTTGGAGTCTAGAGAGCGCAATGGGTTCATTCCCTCGGTCCACCTAATCTCGCTGGTTTGTGAAGAGTTATCGTTTCCATGTTTAAGCTTTAGTCGCCATTCTGGTGACGTTATGATAGTATTGCATAATACCGACGAACCGGCTCGAAATCTCCAGTATGATGAGCTAGCAGTATTAGTAAATCCCAAAGCAGTGTTCGGTTTTCGAAAATGGTAGACTATCGTAGAAGAGATTTGTACGAGAGTAAAATTCAGATAGTAAGCTACGACGATTTTAGAATTATTTTATGAACCAGTTGATATTAATGTGGAATAAAGGATAAAGGATAAAGCTCTCGGCGTTGATCAATCCCTGAGGGATGCGCCATGCATTCGACTTCATTAAGCATCGTTGAAGGTGATTGAATGCATATCTGGCCTTTACAATGACTCGCGGTGGCCGACCGATGTATCGAGCCAGTGCTGCTATCCTCCCAGACAAGTCTGGTACCAATTTGCCGACTCCGGAGGGATGGAAGGCTTAGTGGGCCATGGGCGCAGGGATCGATTCCCACGTGCGTCTCGCAGTGGCGAATATGAATGTGGGATAAGTGAGCTTATTAATAGAAACTGTTTTGCATTGACGGTTCGGATCTCTTTTGAGTGTATGAAATAAAAATTAACGTGAAAGTTCTTGTTCGCTAAATAAACCGGCTTGTGAAGTTTTTTCTCTTTGATCAAGATTCACATTCTTAACAAAATTCGTATTTTCGTACCAATCAAGGTTAACTTTCGGGATTCTATTCTTCTCATAGTCTCCAAGATTGAAAAAATCACGATCGCGAGACGAAGTCAGCAACATTGTCGCCTTAAAACAACAAAATCTTTTTTTTGTTCCACCTAGAAAATAAGTGCCTTACGGTGTATCTGTTGGTTCATTTCTTATACGAGCTACTTGACTCAGTATTTCTACAACATTTTGTCTAGAGATGTACTGTGAAAAGAAAGAAAACAATTTCTGCATCACCTCCAGTAGTACTTCCGATGCAGCGGATAATTTCGCAGCTGTTTCCTTCGCTCTCATCATGTAGGAGTAGGCAGATGGAGAAGAGCGCTGCGTCACCGGATACGAATCTATATTTGTCAAGGATATCGAAGAAGAAATTCAGAAAGCACAACGTTTCTATAAAATTTTTAGAACTTGTCTTTTAGAAATGCTTTTCTGATTGAATAACTTATCTAAGATATGAAATGGAGAGCGAAGACTTCCGTACCTGAGTTGCTCACTCGTTGTTGAATTTGCTTCCTTTTTTGACGAATATTATCTTCCGCTTTCTGCAGTAACCTTTGGATATCATTGTCTACTGTAGGAAATTCTACGGGCAGATTTCTCCATGGCGTTAGTGATAAGCCTCCATGCATCGAAGAGTTGCAAAGTACAGGATAATTACTAAAATATTTTTGTATCGAAAACAAAATATACAATGCCGATTAGTCCTTGTGACTAAGTCGAAAGCAGGGTTTACTTACAGGAAGTTTCGTTACTCCCTTAAGAAGAATAGATACGATTCTTCAGTGGGCGGCAAAAACTTTTTTCACTCTGTACTTTCACTTGGTGCTTGAACAATCGTATGAAACTAATCGACTACGATTTTGCATTCTCGGCAATAAAATTACGGTATAATATCACTGGCCAGAATAAGTTCTGAAGTATGTTTTGTGCTGCTTCTACCACTTCTTTAAAAAATCGGTGATGACAAAATTCCTCTCGTTTTCATTGAGATTTTGACAATTCAATCACAATAATTCTCTAGATCAATGTATTCACAACGAAGATCTTGAAAAAAATGTGAAAGCAGAGACCAGGACCAAATTTCTTTCGAAATTCAAAACTACCTTTATTTTTAACTCACTGAAACTTCGATGTGGTTGAGGCCAGCGTCGAAGTTCCTTCCTTACCAACGGTTTACCGCCTCATCTTAGATGGGAGGTGTTCCCGGGTATCGGGCTGCGATGTACAGTAGGGGTGTTCACCCCGCCACCAAGGTCTCTCAAGCTGAGAAGGAGTCCGCGTTTCCACGAGAAAGCCCAGCTGAGAGTTAACCAATACCAGGATCCAGCACCGTCCTGGCATCAAACTAGTCGTATGATCGCAAATCTTCCTCTGATGCACAAGTGCGATGACTGCCTGTGGTGGTTCTGACCTGGGGCAGACTCTGGTTAGGCTGAGCTCGCGACTCTTGGGAACCACAATGGTTAAACTAGCAAGGCTCCGAAAAAATGGAAATTTTGTTAGGACCCGTACAACTAGTAAGGACGTGGCATCCAACAACCCTTCCAAGTATCCAAATAATTGCAACTTCGACGTAATGATTTCTTCTTTTCTCATAATATTTAATCGGAAACGATGCTCTAACATAGAATTTTGACTAAATCAGAAAAACCATCACAGGGTTGGTAAGATATGAGCAAAACTCTTATTTATCCTCAGTTGGGCCTCCAATAAGCAGTTAATCTTTCTGGTGTCTCACGTGTTATCCACTACATTAGCCGAGGTCATTGCTTTGAATCTGCCCGAACAATGTCATCAGTAATCACCTGTTAGCGGTAATGATCTAGAGAACACAAATTGGCACAGATCCGGGTTAAGCTTAAGGTGAATTCGAGATCAAAATGCTCTAACTTTTGGTTTACTGCCTATTCTTCTTGCAAGACAGAGTGTGAAATGAAGTATAACCTCCCAGACTCCAAATTTTCCTCATATCTCAGCATCCATGCGGTTATAGCTCACATCATACCCTGACATGAAAAAAGAACAGCACTGAAGAAAAAGCTAAAACATTGCCTATTAGAAATTTCGAGTAATTATTGATAGTAAACCCTAAGAACGGTGCTACTGCACTAACTCGAACTTATCGTGCAATAGGAAGGCATTCGGCTGAACTTTAGCGTGTATTCCAAGAAATTGGCACATAATGTAGGACAGTTTCGTGCCGCTGGTGATCGCTCTCAATTGCTGTAGTGAAAACGCCTCATCGCCGACGTTGTTTGTAAACCAGAATCGATCGCCGAGGCTCACCTGCAGGACATAATGTATGGAGTACCTGTCCACGGCTTTTTTTGAATAGCTTCACCATGCTTTTTTGAGAAAAAACATTCATTAGAATTCATGTTTTTCTAAAGAAATAATATTCATTAGAGTCTTTTCCAGTTTCTTTTTTGATTATTTGGGAAACAATAGCCTCCCCATACCTTTTTTCGAATTTAACCCTGTTTAGAACTTTTTTGTTTCTGTTCAAAACATTCGGGAAAAACGAGATTGGGCTACAGTATGATAATTACCCTGTCATTTAATCGCGTGAACCGTCCCGTTCAGGGCAATATGTAATTCCTCACCCCTTTCTGAGGCTTTCTATAGTTTTTACCAGTTTTATGAGATTGGAAAGATCCGAATTTTTGATGATGCATGGACTAAATCCCTTATATGTTTCTGTACGTTTTTGAGGTTTCTTACAGTTGTTACTGGTTTGTAATATTATAAAAGTCCAAATTAGTGTTAAAATTTAGACTAAATCTCTTCACGATAGAGTTGTGTCCCGAAGACTATAAGATCATTTAGTTTTATTTTCTAATGACTACATTGTCAGGCAACAGTAAGGTAGCCCCCTTTGTTTAGACTACTAACATCACCTCTCTTTTTCTTAAGTGTTTTGGTTTTCTATCTTATTTCATCAAACCGAGTGGAAAATGAAGATGCGATAGTCATATTCCGTTTACTTTTTGGTATTGCAAAGCAAGAATACAGCCAAGTGTTGGTCCAACAAGTGATCCACGAACAGGTTTCTCAGCTAATGCTAGTACCAATAGGTCAACATCTTCTACCTAAATCATGTATTGTATTCATTTTGAAGCCTTTCTTTAACAATATAGAAAAACTCACTGAACGATATAAACTAGTGAGTATCGGTAGCAGATGGTGTGGATCAATAACAATGCTTTCCAGTTCGTCAAAGCTTGACACCTAAGAAAACAGTTTAATAGGTTATTTATTTGGTAAGGACGAATACAGCGCAATGGTTGCAGCCGCTTTATGGTATAGCCACGCATGGTCGTTGTCTCCAACCATTGCCTAAGGCCATTCAAACCTAACATCCTTCTGTGGTCGACATATTGATACCATGCTTTTCAGAGAGCATAAAAACACAGCGTTGATGTTTTCAATTACGTTTAGAGTGTCACAAATAGAATTGAATACATGACCAACCCTAGTTGACCGACCAACTTGCTAATATGTAGCAAACTCTATCACCTTCCAAAAGGTATTAGGAGTAATTGTTAAAGAATTTGTATCGTAGTGGAATTCAGTAGCCTACCTTTCCACCACCGCAGTATTCGCGCCATTTCACATATCCCGGTATTCCGTGGTCTCTACTGCGATGAATTAGAATGGCTGCGCCATTTTCCTGTTGAAGTAAATCACTGGGAAAGAATTCCGCATTAAACGAATTCAGTCCTGGATCGGTAACTGGCTCAAAAAGTAGAGACCTGCAATGAGAACGACACATTGGAGTGTTCTACTGAAATCACTATCTATTACCAACACAGCGACATCACTAGTAAAATACTCTTTGTATATAGTACAACTATTTTTTGTGGCAGAAGAGATCTTAAAGTTTAAGCAAAGTTTAATGGCATTCAACTTGTGATAGCTTTCTAGCTTTTGTTAGAACAGCATAAAACATGGTTAGAAGAAATTTTTAGCCTTACTTGTCTCAAATCCTAATGATGAGTACGAATTTCTCTCTATTAATAATGCAAGAGAACACGAGAGGAACATTGGGAATTTTCAAGAGCATGTAGTGAAGAAGAAAAAGAATCTTCAATTCCGTGCCCATGTACTCAGTCTACTATTATTTCTCACCTAAACTACATGTCGGAAAATGGTCTCTACGTGAACAGACTGAAAGATTGAATCAGTGATATCCCACAAAATCTATTCGGTAGGTGGAACATACTCTTTAACCCTTTAATAATTTGGTGTTTAACGTACTTTTCATCAATAAGTGGTGGCGTTTGATAAATCGACGATGAAGACTGCATTGTAAGAAAGAACTAAATAAAAACGCAATTTATCAAGTGAATATCAAGTCATTATCACGTCACTAGCATAAGAAAAACCTCCAGACCTCTCCAACACCAGCTGCGAATGAGTTTAATGTATTCGAATTTAGAAGCTCGTTGTACAAATTAGTGAAGTCGTCAAGTCTGTCGGCAATCTTGTAATTTTCCTGTAGTTGATAAAGTCATTAGTCTGTGAATGATAGTAGGGTGACAAAGAAAATCTATCACTAAAATAAAACTAATTGGTTAATATTGTCGAAATGATGGGATTGAAACTAAATCACTAAGCTGTGATTATTGTATCCTAAATGTCTGAGATAAAACTGTGCACTGATGGCTTTCTGGCTTTGCACAAAAGCTTGGATTTTGAGTAGCCGTTCTTAAATTTTAATTCCAACCCTCATCTTCTCTAAATATCCCGAGAATAACAGAAGAGTTTCGCCCTTGTTTTTCATTGTTATACGTTCTCCTAGTACTCGCGTCACAATATTGTTATTCATCTGTTAATAATTCAAATAAAATTTGTGTAACTCAAAGTCCAGATATTATTCGAGTTATTTTCGCCCACTTATTCGATTACCACTTATCTTACAAATTGTTAAGTAGGATGAGTGGGACAAAGTGGAAATCTTTTTTGTGCCACCTATGATTACTTGTTACTATTAGAGCTAGCTGAGAGACAGGCTAAACGAAGGAACTGCGTGGTGTGGTGGTGAACGTGTTACTCCCCGGAAAGAACAATAGCTCGTTCGTTACCAACGGCAGACACCTGTGGCCCGGAGTTTTGCAAATAACTCAGCATCATTGTGCCTATTGCTATTATTATGTTATTTTGTTTTACATCAGCAGATATGCTTCATTTTTGAGCCTACAATATATGTTAAACTGGATGCAATGTTTTTAAGATTTGTGGGATCATAGATTTATACTTTTTATTCATATCTTTTGTACTATATAGCACAGCTTCAGAACCACGGATACTGTATCCTACATTGCCTGAGATAAGTTATTTGCCACATACTCCTTTTTGATTGGGCCAGCGATGGAAAATGGGGTTAGGACACAATGGGTTAATGCGACTAGGAAGACGCTGGAGTAAGAGATAACACTCCAAATCGATGCACAAATGAGAACCCACTGGTACATTCATGGACATAGAAATTAGGCTAAAGCAGAGCTTAAACCCAAACTTGGGTAATTAAACCCAAGTTTGAGTAATAGATTTATGTCTATTGTAGTAGAGGCTAATTTGAATGTGGAGTAGTTTTTTAGTTTCCTAGAAAAAATTTTATTTGTCGCATGAGAAAGTTGAGGCTAAATCCATTTCTTAATGAAAATCTCACAATAGCGTTTATATTTTAACGGAGCAAAGATTAAGCATAGAAATAATAACATGGAACCTATCTAGTATTGTAAGCAAGAAAGAAAAACTCTACCATTGTTTCTTTACCGATCAGTAGTGGGAGGTATTCATTAACAGTGATAAACTGAATCTGGGCAATGATAATCCGTCGTGCTTCCTGATACAGTTGCTCATCGGCCCATGTCGGATTAAGCTCCTCAAACAAAAAATACGTTCACGCCCGACGAACCGTAGAAAAATAATCGAGAAATCTTTTCTTTACGATGCTTGTGATCAATCTTTCTACTTCCATCTTGTTCTTCTCTTATACCTACCTACTTGGATACTTGTACATGGTGGGGTCCACAATGGTTGTGCGGGCACCGACAAAATCTCCATTTTTCGGAGTTTTACTGGTTTAGCCATTGTGGTTCCCTGATGTCTCGAAGTCAGCCCGGCCAAAGTCTGCCCCAGGTCGTCACCAGCACAGGCAGTCCGTTGTGGGTCTGATGGAGATTCGCCACTATGCGACTTCTATACCAAGACGGTGGTGTATCCTGGTAACTGTTTACTCATAGCTAGACTCTATGATGGAAACGCCGGACGCCTTCTCAGCTCAGGAGACCCCGCTAGGGGATAAACCTTCGTTGCACATCACAGTTCGACACCTAGGAACACCTTCCAGCCACGATGAGGAGGCAAACCATTGGGAGGCTACCCTTATAAACTAAATTAATTATGCTTGCATATTCCTCGACTATAGATGACTTATGCAATGATCTAGAAAAGTGGTACCATCAATTCTTCAGCGACCCTGTTATGTTCATCTGTCCATATCCTCTCAAAAATTGATTTCACTCCTAGCAAATTCCCGCTGTTCGTTGTAAATACCATGTCGCTTGCCAAAAGTTTTCCTAAAATCGACTTGAAATCACAAAATAAAAGTGGTGACTTTGTCATCTATGCATATAAACTATAATTAGAAATACAATAATTGGGAAGCGGAGAGATATGCAAAACTCGGAAGCGACTTCGCAACGTACCCTGCCGTGAAGAAGAAAAAGCAGAAAGTAGATCTCAAAGGCTATGTTCTAAATGAGTAAGCATGGCGCATCAATGTTAATTTGTTGGCCGAAGGAAATGACGTTTCGGTTGGTTTTATTTTCTTCAGAACCTGGATAGAAAAAGTTGAGTGCAATTCATTCATCCAGACGTATCCATAACCAAACAAAAGAAGTACTAAACCAATATTTCAATCGCATTCAATAGAGAGTAGGTTCTTGGCGCACTCACCGCGTTCTACGTCACTGAGTGTGTTAAGTGGAGACCAACACCACAGCGTTTGATTGGAAGCGTAATGTGCCTCTCACATCAAAACAACAGTCTTAAATACTGTACTGTATCACGCGAGATTACGAGGTATTCCAAGATGCGGTTAATTTTTTGCTGCTTGAAATTTATCCTGAATGCTTTAAGAGGTTTGAGCGCCGAAATTTTCGACTCCCGTGAGAGGATAATAACATATCTCCAAATCTTCTCCATTATGCCTTTGTGTCCTATGCATGCCTATTGGATTATTTGGTTTAACTCTAAGTTAATCGAATAAGTGTTTCTTTACACGGACGTAGAGTAGTCTACCCATTTAGATAATGTATTCATTCCTTCGTGCATGCGTTACAAGAGATCAGCAACCGTACCCGAATCAGCGCAATCACCGTCTCTACCAATGAGGCATATCACACAATTTTGCTTCTTTGTACATAGAAGGTTATAGAGGTGAATGCGAACTAGCTGGCGTCTTAGATTGCTTGTTGGTATTCTAATCACTGCCACAGATTTCTCTATATTTGCCCTTCTTATTCAACTCTTACACAGTGGAAGACTCATAGAAAGCGGTGAGTGTGCGACGAAACTATTTTGTGTTCAACGTGATTGAAATTTTGCTTAGTGTTTTGTTATGTAAATGTTTGGCTGAGTAGATTGCAATCAACTTGACCCTTCCAGGCTCTTAAAAAGTGAAAATCCGTCGCAACACCAGTTTTTTCCATCAATAAAGAATAATGCGTCATCATATCGTGCTTGCTCATAAAGAATATAGTGAATTACGTGTGCAAGGCTGAGGTTAATAGAAGTCGCTCTTTATAAGCTTAGAAAGTAATAGAAAAATGGTTTACGAGACTTCAACTTTCGGTAGATTGAGATTTTTTCCGTAGATTTTATGAAAAGAAGAATTGGGGAAACTACGACTATATCTGAACTTTTCTTTTTTAACTTTCTTTTCTTCGTTTCTGTTGGTAAACAGTTTTGTAATCCCACTTATCACAAAGCGATTCTATCAAAGCAAGTGGGTCAAACGAAACAACGAATTTGTGGTCTAAGTTTCAACAATAAAATCATTGATAGTAATTAGATTATCGTGTGAAGAGAAATGAAAAACTCAACAAAAATAGAAAGATGGACGAAATTGTTGTAAACTGGAAGAAAAAAGGGATTCTCAGATAAGAATAGCCTTAATAACAGCAACGATACATCCAATTAGTCAGCCTTTCATCACCAAAATAGTGCCTTGCTTTGAACGTTGTAGTCTGGCGGAACGTGAACAGCAGTTTTAAAGTGTTATCTATCGAGAAGAAGACAAGTAAAATGAACTGCCTTTCACTATTTTACAAAAAGCTGCGAAACAGATCATCGATTTGCTGATGTGTATTCGACTTATCAGTTCATTAAGCATTCTGTAGCACAGACGAAGCTAAAAGCCAACAAGATGTTAATCGCTTCGTAAGTATCTGGGCACCACGGATGAACTACGACTATGAAGTTATAAATATCCGTTAAAGACGTCGTGCCTACAGGTAACGATCGCAAAAGGAGCACAGTGATAGTTCAAGCTTCCGAGTAAGTATATGAGATTAACTATAGGATACCGTGTTTTTTAGCCCTTTTCTCAAGTGCTACTTCTTTTGAGCTGCCATAAACAGGTCCCGCATCAATAAATGAGCTTGCCATGTTCATCTGCTGCCGGGGTCCCAAGTTGCATCTAAAAAATATCTGCTGGTGATAGGCGGCATTCTTTTTAATGTGCTCTAATATGACAACAAGTACCTTGAAGCTGGAGCCATCTGACTTCGTACGTAGACTTGACAGCCTAGTTGGCTTGTTATCCTGAATTATAGTCATTCTGTTTTCATTCTACATAACGGTACTTATATTTTCCAGCATGTACTTTCCAAGATATTACTAAAATTATCATAATATGCTAATATTGTCGACAAAAATTGAATCTTCATGAAAAATCGGCGATTACATCGCGAGAGTGCTTCAGGTGACCCTCCGAAGGTGTTTTTCCAGGTTCAACACTGGGCGACCAAAACAACAACCATAGCGGATATTTACTCTGAGACTTTAAATAACAGAGATGAAGAGTTTTTGGTACAAAAAGAGCTACCACCATATTTTTGGCATTGGTCTAACCAAGAGTAAGTTGTCAGGAGCGTTTCGGCTTCAATAGTTCGTATTTCCGAAAGCGATGGTGAGGAAAACCGTCTTACATTGAAGTCGTTGAGCTATTTTGGAATTAGGCTAATTCTAGTGGCAAGTTGCGTTGCGATTTTTTCTTCGTTGATTTCAAATCCACTTTTTATTTCATTTTCATATCACTACTACTAGAAAAGAGGGCGCGTATGGCGCAGTCGTTGGAGGCGCCACTGCGTCACGCACATGAAATCGATTCCTGCGCCCATGGTCCACGAAGCCTTCCATCCCTCCTGGGCCGGCGAATTAGTACCAGACTTGTCTGGGAGGATAGCAGCACTGGCTCGATACATCGGCAGGCCACCGCGAGTCATTGTGAAGGCCAGATATGCATTCAATCACCTTCAACGATACTTAATGAAGTCGAATGAATGGCGCATCCCTCAGAGATTGATCAACACCAAGAGCTTCATCCTTTGAGATTCACTACTAGAAAACATTCCACACTAAATTACGGAACATGACGAATGCCGTTTTTTTCATCGAAATGTACTTGGCACTTGGACCAGGTTATACCCTCAAAAGCGATTTTACGGCTTAAAGAGAAGTTTTCGAGTTGTCTGCGAAAAATAAATGCCCAATGTAATCTTCATTTACCTGTCAGCATCAATGTCATAGAGTGGGGCGCATTCAGGATGATCAGGCTCCGGGCAACATACAGGAATTTTTCCTTCTGGAATTACCACACTATATTTCTAGGGACAGTTTCATCAAGACGGCCTTACCTGCATCTCTGAATGGTACGATTGATACCATGTCATCGTAGAGAAATCGGGACCATTGGACAAACAATGCCGACACGGATGTAATGGGCATCATATGTTGATGTTGTGAATGAGATGTCGTTGATCTAATGGATGGATGTACGACATACTACGAATCCAATAAAGTCATCATGTGGTACTTCACACCAGTACTTTTGCTTTTTTGATGGTGATAATGGTAAAAGGAAAGAAAGTGTGATCAGGAATTTCAATAAGAACAGTAAAACCAGGAATCAAAAACTGAATGTAGGTTTGGACGAATACAAGCGACAATAATAAGAAAAACAATGGAAAGCTAGAATAACAACGAGTAACATAGTCTCACTTTTTCCTTGTTCAGATCAAAATTATGGAATAATTCCTCAAGTTTATTAACAGACCTGAACAACAAGCGTGCTACGTGATTTGGATGAGGAAGATGATCGGAGTCAACAGATAGTTTCCACGACGCGATTCCTTGATTAGAAATAATTCAGGCCACGCATATGTTAAGAGGAAGTTGCGGGCCAATAGTTCACATTGTGACCACTTACCATCGCCATAATCAGGTGGAAGAGCTCGATGGAATGAATTAAGTGCTGCTCCATAATGAGGACTGAGCACGTTATTACAGCTAGAAGAAGATGTTAAACAGAGATGGAACCTATTGCGGTTTAAATGGAGATTCATTACATTCCACAGGCTGAACGATATTTTGTGGTGTTACACTCCATGTAGCGTAATGGACAAATGTCATCGAGAGCGCCCCATTCTGAATGACGCAATTCCCTAAAAGATTGCTCTAAATATTTTATGAAAAAATGCAGTTAGAAGGCATTCTAACTTTACACCTAAACCGAGATTCTTCTTTGCCGACTGCGTCCGCATAAAGGAACACACAGTCTGCAAACTTAGAATTAAGCCAAATGCTCCACAATGCGCACATAGAACACGAAGAGCTGACGGGGAAGATTCAGAAATAAAAGCCACGATCGCCCCAAGAATCGAAAACATCAGCGCGCAAAACTCTTGAACCGGTCTGAATATGCTCCAAGAATCCGAAATTGGCCACGTTATTCCTCGTTACCGCCCACGATGTATTTAAGACCGTTATTTTAATGGAAGACACACATTATACAGACACACATTGTGGTTACAACGTTGCTGAGATATTTGCAAAATTCTGGACCGCAGGGGTCTATGGTGGGGAACGAACGCGCTATTGTCCTTTCCGGGGCGTAACACGTTCACTACCACACCATGCGAAGCGGGCCCTTTGTTTCGCCTGTCTCTCATTTAGTTCGATCAGCGCCATCAGCAATCACCCGTCAACTGGATTGGTCTGGGGAGCCCACAACGGCATTGGACATACATTATACTTCATTGTGAATTTTGTGGAGTTGGTCTACACATGAAATACTCAATAGAAAACTTATAGAAAACGGTGACTGTGCGAAGAAACTCCTTTGCTTTCAATACAATTGAAATCTTGGGCTAGTGGTTTCTCTATTAAGGAGACGTTTCGTCAAATAGACTCCAGTCAACTTGACCTTTTCAGGCTCTAGAAAAGTGAAAATCTTTGAGAACGCCAGTTTTTCCGTAAGTAAGAAATAAAGTAACACCTCGTGTTCGCTCAAGAATATAATGAATTATTGGTGTGTTTCGTCTATTAATTAAAAAAAAGCACGAACGAGTCTAATATTTCTAATGAATTAAGAACTTTACCGAAGTAATATCTTAAAATCCAGCTTTCATTAAGCTTCGGTAATAGTATTGAGCACTTTTCTACATTATTGAGCTGACACGAGTTTACCGAGGCAGTTTGTACGTCGCTCGCTCCGCAACTTGTGCAACAAAACTTCGTCTTCGGACCTCTTCGGCGAGTCTTTTCGAAGTAGTAAACGACAAGGGTTCGAAATCTGAAAATACTTCTTGACAATTTTTTTCTCATTTTCTCGAATAAAGCGTTTGAAATTCATTCTCGTTTATGTATAAAACTCTGAAATGCAGTTGAACATTACCGTAAGAGCTTCCTGAAGAGTTGAAGACATTTTTAACCTCCGCTATGGCATCCAGGACAGCATCATGTGAAAGCACTAAAAAGTGATTAGTTATTGTATTTTGATTTATTTGTGCCATGCATTGCTGTGACTATTTTTATTTATTTATATATTACATTTGTGATACATTGAAATATAATTATTGTGACCACCCCGGACAAGCTGACTACTTCTCTTGCTGTTTTTTTTTCTTACAGGTTATTTTCTACGCAGATTCTTCCTGGAATACAACCTCATTAATGGAGATAACCGCAAAGCTGAGAACCTCAGCCGAGCTTCAAATCGGTAATTATCTTTTCCAGGTGTGATTACTCATATCAGCATTAGAGATAAAAAACTGGTTGAAAGACAATGGGCATTGCTCGTATTCATCAATAAGTAGGGACAAATAGCACTCAAAATGTAGCGTGATGATCGAAGGTACCACAAAAACGTTTGCAAAGCAAGCTGTCATGTAGATGTTTTGACTCGGTAAGCTGCGATAGCAATTTCACTCATGATCCACTGGATTCCGCCAGAAAATAGCGCTACGTTCCTTTTTTTGCTGCTTCCAAATTTTCTCCCTTAAATCAAAGCTTAATTTTTCAGGCGTCAGAAGATCGTCTGAGGGACGTCACATTGTGACCCACGGATTAGAAAGGAACGAACATGGTGAGCGGCTCTCTGAGTTTATCACGGCGATCCATGGTAACTCGAAATTCCAGAAGCCTCACCGTCAACGCTGGTCGTGGGAGTCTCCCAATGGAGAGTACCATAACATAACGAAATAGACCACATCGTAGTAAATAGAAAGTTCTGCCCAACCGATGTCGCTGTTGTATCAAAATTTTACACCGGATCAGACCACCGTCTCCTCCGTGCAAGATTCTATTTTTCGCCGAAAGGAGAAAAAGCCGCTAAATTCACAAACCGAAGTCTCAGAACCACCACAAACACAATGGACCACATTCACACGATAACAAGGCTCATTGAGGTATCGCGAGAGTACAAAAGGCCGCTCTGTCTCACTTTCATCGACTTACAGGAGGCTTTGGATTCAATTGAGATAAAAGCAGTCATGGTAGCCCTTGGTAGTCATGGAGTCCCTACTCAGTACGTAAAGATTCTTCGTAAGCTCTACAAAAATTTCACAACGAAAATTTCACCATTCTACAACGATATTAACGTTGACGTCAAAAGAGGAGTTAGGCAAGGCGATACAATCTCGCCAAAATTATTTACCGCCACCCTCCAGAACGTCATGCAAACATTGGAATGGGATAATATGGGAGCGAGAATCGATGGTCGGCAGATACATCACCTTCTCCAGAGCTGAGCAGAAGGAAACGAGCGGCTTGGGGAGCTTTCAAGAGCATCGAGGATGCAGTGAAGAGAACAAAGAGCACCCGACTTTCTACCCTAATGTATGCGTCAGAAACCTTGTCGATGCGTAATTGGGATGAAAGATCACTCAGCGTTATCAAACCCGCAGTCGAAAGGACGATGCTAGGAGTATCCCGTTTCACACAAGTAAGGGATGGGATCCGAAGCTCCGACCTATGTCAACGATCGAAAATCAAAGATGTCGTTCTATACGCCAAACAGTCGAAGATAAGGTGGACCGGACACGTAATGCGTATGAATGATAACCGATGGACAAAAGCTGTTAGTGACTGGATTCCTCGGGATGTCAAACGTACTGCAGGAAGACCGCCGACCCGATGGTCGGAGTTCTTCACAAAAAGCCTAGAAGAATTATAGCAACCACATTCAACCTTTTCTGCTTCCTTAAAGTCGCACTGAATTCGAAAATTGGCCACGAAAATGTCCATCTGATGAACCAAAGGATTTCGCAATAGACAACACTACAAATTTTTATGTAATTTCTAGAGAAAGGAAAATAGGATCTCCCAAGCCATTTTAGGGCAAATCACGATACTAACTCCGGTTTAACTACTGTAAGAAAACAAGGTATGGAGCTTCTAAATAGTTAGGAATAGGAGGTGTGAAATCGGCCAAAGAGAGTACCAGACGACCTATTATCGGTGAACAGCGACTTGTTCACACGAAGTTAGATAACTTCACTGTTTACACCCTAAGTTTTAAGTGGTCCTAAAGAAGTTAAGAGAGAATATGTTATCAGAATCCTAGCAAGAAGATCACCTGTGTAAGGAACATAAAGTAGGAAGACTGCTCTAAACAGAGTCGTCTGGAAGGCGTTTCTTCTTCGGTGGTAACACACACTTAGCATTCCAGAGCCAATAGATAGAATATTTTGGATTTCGGGAAACGGTACTCCTTAAGATCAGTTATAAAGTTTCTTGAAACTCTCAAATCATCATCAACATTCTAGGAAAGGACAGTGAGAGTGAGAGAAGTGTGAACGTCTTGCGATGAAGACTTCACTCATACTGTGCGTCATTTATTCATAGGAACATAAAATTAGCTTGGTTTCTTACCGATATTATAACCGGTTTATACACCATTAAAAAAGGATGCTGAATGAACACAATCCACATTGCGGTCAGCTTCATTACTTCTTAACGATATCTGCTACTAAAGAATGGAACGAGTCTGTTATGATTCTGTCCGTTCTCTGTTATAATTGAAGTAAAGTAGATGCCACAGGTTCACTAGGAGTGGCGTAGAAAATGAAAGACAAATGAGGGTAACCTGGCTAAAGGTGACATATTTGTGCTGTTTACAAATCTGGTTCGCTTCTCACCTGTACTAACCTCATTCTTACATAGCACGCAACACTTCTATGCTGTTTTTTTATAGTGTGTCAGAATAACGTCGGCTCATAACATTGCGCTGTGATGATTTCTTGCGTAATAGAAGACCAGTTCCTTCTGACGATAACCGAATGGTTTCGGTTTTTCTCAGAAGAATACGTGCATGAGTTCGAGTAGACCGTACTGGCTTTTCGACAACTAAAACACTTAAGGAATTACGAATATGACAGGCGTACAGAACTTACTCGAATTTTAATTCTTTTCTTATAAACTATCACGAAAATGTTACCGTATTACTCATGAAAGCTGAAGCTTTTGCGGTTTGGAACTTTTTGAGGGCATGGAAAGGTCAAATTTATTGCATTCTAATTAGCTAGGTACTTCCGTAACCTCAACAGGAAGGTTTGGTCATAAACTGCATTAGCATAGCAAACAGCTTCTCTAAAACATCCACAATTTTGTTCTTTGCACGTCTTCAAGTTATTTGGTGGAAAAGAGCCGCACAAGGTGACAATCGTGCCTAGGTCAGGTTAAAAAATGGGCCTAAGGTACGGTAGATCAATCATTTGTGACCATAAGGCGCTCCTCCTTGCGGGTCATTTTTGGGCTCCATTTCGCACGGACGTTAATGGAAACAGTTACGAACAAGCTGACGTTTTATAATGTTTTGTGGTATTACAATCACTGCTACCTAATTTTCTGGACTGGGCCTCTTAAGCATCACTCAATATCTGTTCTAATTTCGTTAGGGATAAAATCCAAGTTCAGCTGGATCATGTTTTCGTTGGATGGCTTTCTCTCTCCCATAAAGCTATTCCATGAAGATACTGTTTTGTAGATACTGGAAATGGATGCTTTCTGTGCCAACTTCGGAGATTCCTCTTTCTCCTCTTTCTACTCTCTTTCTTCTTTGTATACGCTGGTGGTTGTTCACCATAACTTTATCACAGCAATCGTTTTTGTATGTAGAATTGTCAGCGAGGAGTTAACGAAACAGTAGGTTTATGTTATTTAGCGTTTGGTAAAATTTGGTGGCACAGCTGTTTTTGTACAGATTGGTACGAACATTTAAAAACGGAAGTCAATCTTCAATTGGATTTTGTAGAGTGAAATTTATTGGTACATCTTGTAACAGTTCCCAGGATCGACTTTCTATTAACCTCGGCACTGGAATATGAATACGTTGTTTCGTTGTTTTCTCAGGTTGATAACTACACTACTTATTTAAAGCATCCTTTTAACAGCAATGCGTGTTACTTTGCACACTACCGTACTCCGGACCACACCTGGTGGGTCAAGCCGCGTACTGTGGGTGCTGTATACAACGACCCTATATTTCCTTGGGTCTGGGTAGTGCCTGCCAAGCCAATTTTTTTCAGGTTGATAACTACACTACTTATTTAGCGCATCCTTTTAACACCAATGCGTGTTACTTTGCACTCCACCATACTCCGGATCGCGATTGCTGAACAAGAAAACAAGTGAAATTTATGTGCTCTGACTGCTGGTTTAACGATTCAAAACATTTCTCCTGCTCCTCTTGTGTTGAATAGATAACAAAGCAGTCATCGATATACCTACAATAGAGAAATTCCCGGAGACGAAGTACTCAAACTGCAACCTTAGACATGAACACAATTTCAAGGCCTGGTACCAGTCGCCTTCTATTCTCAACCTCATTTGTGCGTAGTATTTTCGGCACCATGTGAGTACTGAGCACTTTAAGCGCTTCTTAGAGACCTGTGAGCTGCTGAATCGAGAAGCCATACAAGTTTATTGTTCCTTCGTGTTGCATAAGGAGTTCAAGGATGGCTTGCACAGAATTGCGTGACATGTTAGTGTAAACGGCTATAACGTCGAAGGAATCCGTCACGTAAGCGTTATTACGTTACGTCGACGATCAAAGAAGCTGGGTATTTATATGATAGACTAGAGTGTTTCAGCAACTGGATAAGAACTAGGTTATAGAGTAAACCTTCCTATCCGCTGATCCGTCTGCAAATGCTGATGCCTCCGGCTTTGAATAGTGATGAGCCCAATAGTCGCAAGATTATCGTGGGTGCAAAAATGTTTGTTTTAATAGGTAACCTCAAAGGGCACCTTGGTAGTTCAATTTTAATTTGAAAAACAACTGTTGGCTTCAAACCTGCCGCTTTTGCCACTCTGGCCTTCTCTGCTGCTACTTTTCAGCATTTTCTTTAGAGTTCTTTTCCAGATAATGGGCGAGAAATGAAAATATTTTAAAGTACGGGGATTACTTCAAACTTCCTGCCGTTATTACCAGCTTACAATTTAATATTTTTTGATTTTATCAGCTCTCGAACCTGTCGCCTTCCACATTTCTGTGGTCAGCTGTAGGGTTGGAGACAGACTCTATCAATCTCAGTGTACGGGTATTGTTTACGGAACGCTTAATAAAACAGTGGTAGTAATAACACCTCTGTTTCTTCTTCCTCATTCGTATTTAGTGTATTCAGCTTTAACTTCACTGCGGAGTCCATCCTGAAGTTTATGTAAACTAAATGGGACCCTAAGTAACGTTTGATTCAAAACGGATTCAGCTGATGAGATATGTGGACTCATTTCTGATACCGATAGCGAGCCCACTCTTTAAGGAGGTTCACCACTCTGCGCACAGTAACCCTCGACTTTTCTAGCATATTGCTTACCCTACTTTGACTCCACTGATTTTTTCAAACGGTGTCTTCATTCCTTTTTAAAATCGTGTTGTGCTATTTACCCAATAGGTTCTCGATTTTTCTCCGCAAAGTAACTTCAACATTTGACACAACTGTGTATGTAGAAACTATAGACTTTACTGTATTGCTTTAAGGGTGTTTAAAGAATTTCTAAATTGTTCTTCTTAAGTTTTTTAAGTCTTAAGATGTGTTTCAAACAAAACTTCGGAGAAATGGAAATCGATATAAACATTGGATTCTGTGGAAGCAGAAAGTTAGGGTTTCATCATGAGGAAATAAAAAAGGTTCTGTTGCCTTGAGCAAAGACTCCATTGTCCCAAGAAATTTGAAAGACTGAATGATTTTTAGACACAGAAGAATAGCAGCTCGCACAACTGGGTGGCTAAAGCATTGCTATGATTCGTTACGATGGTTACAAAGGAAATAGGATCAATTGCTACAAAGTTTAGTACCTCTGAAATGTGGCCAGATAAGGTGAAAATCAATGAGACCAGACTATCTGTCATACGAATCGAAGAATACTGTAGAACATAAGCTGTAATGGTACGTAATGCCGCCATTCCCAAGAGATTTTATTACCGTTCTTTCCTTGTCGCTGCCTACTTCTTCTTCCGTCACCACTCTTTTGGTTCTTGGGTTTACTATATCTCATCTAGTTTCACCCCAAAGTAATCGAAGTTCTTACTACTGTCTAAGAAATTTTCGCTTTTATGATGTAGTATCTAAAATGTCTCCGCTTTTGTGTTGTCGTCAAGCCGGCACTTATCATTGCTGAAGAATGCATTGCTGAATTATGACACTGACTAAAGCGCTGAAGTTCAGTTGAGCTCCACACCTAGTTATCACAAAAAGATGTATATTGAGCATACAGTACACTGAGGTTGAAGGAACTCTTGCAGTCCTTATCTCGAGGTATGCTCGAGCGATTAATGGCCAGATTATATAGCACCTCATAGACCTTTGCTATTCGAGAACAGCTGTTAGTCTGGACGAAGTATCAGCTTGTGTTTAAATGTTATCGCACATACTGATTCTAGATACTGATTTCTTCGCTTATTCTTCCACATCGTCAGCCAAACATTTCTGCAGTATGTATAGAACATCTACTGCGAAGCTATCCAAAAAATCGCAATAAATAATTCCAAGATCAAACTGTACTTATCTTTAACACCCTGAGATAAAGTGCTCACAGCTACACCACCCTCAGTTCATTTCTTGGAAACAGCCCTTAAAATAGGGTTTTGCATGGTAGGTATGCTTTTTGTAAATTCTTAGAATACTAAGTTGACATGAGGTGGTAAAAAAAAGTTTATTGGGAAAACATTATCCGTCTTCGCTTTCTTCTGAGTCGCGATGATCCGAGTTAATGTTCCACAGCTGGTCGTCATCGCGACGTGGACGTTCGTTATGGCATCGAGTCGAATCCGCTGAAGTGGATCACCAATCGAATGAAGCTTAAGAGATACTTTCTTAAACATTTATAACACTAATAGAATGTTATGAGCACACGAGTTTGAATCAAGCCACACAATATGGAAAACATATTTGTATATGTTAACTTTTCATTTACTGCCTACCAGAATTGTTCACGGTAGGGTATTATGTGAGACACAACCACAATGATGCTGAGATATCTGCAAAACTCCAGAACGCATGTGACTGCGGTAGAGGTCGATCACGCTATCACCTTTCCTTGTCTACCGCGTTAGCGACCAGACCATGCAGATCCCTCGCTTCGCCTTTCTCTCACCTAGTATACGTATCTATTTTTCAAGCTGACCATCATTTAACCTCAGTAGTATTAACCAATACATTCTTGGAGCGTTAAGGCAACACGAGTTTGATAAAGGTATTTATTCGGCTAACATTTCGACGTCTTCATGTCCTTCAGAGCCGACAATCCGAGTCGACGGTCCACAATTTATATATATACATATACATATATATATGTATATATACATAATATGCATACATAATGCATATATATACATTATATATATTCATACATAATGCATATATATATGTATATATACATTAAAGGATAAAAAAGGATAAAGCTCTCGGCGTGGATCAATCCCTGAGGAATGCGCCATGCATTCGACTTCATTAAGCATCGTTGAAGGTGATTGAATGCATATCTGGCCTTTACAATGACTCGCGGTGGCCTGCCGATGTATCGAGCCAGTGCTGTTATCCTCCCAGACAAGTCTTGTACCAATTTGCCGACCCCGGAGGGATGGAAGGCTTGGTGGGCCATGGACGCAGGGTGACACTCAGAAAATAGATGCGTTACAAAAATAACCAATAAAAGTCTTCTCAAAAGTTTACCATATTACGTTAGACAAAGGATACCTCTAAGTGTTGAACTTCACTGTTTAACCGCAGCAAAGACACCTCTGTTCCCCTTAAACGGCAACAACCTCATTACGGGCTATCCACTGCAGTAGCGACTGTCGGACTAACAGTTTATTGCAAATTGCTAACTATAAATAATGAAAGAACAACCACAATGATGCTGAGAAATGAGCAAAACTTGGAACCTTAGATGAGCTGCGAACCTGCGATTACACTTACCAAGGGCTCACGTGCTCTCCATCACACCGACTGAGACCCCTTGCTTTGCTTCTCTTATTATAGAGGCATTATAAACAATCGATTTCCAAGCCCCATGCCCACTACAATGATCTGCATTCGAAAAACTGCCGATTGATTACAAAATGTGCAACAAAAAGCACCTGTAAAAGGAAAAAGCACCTCTAGCCACTGCGTAACACGCGTCCGTTAAAGAAGCTTTAGATGAGAGAATAAACGCTCTTAAGAAAAGTGAGTGGATAGGAATAGGAACTCCTTGCGATGGAAACCATCTTGAAACACACCTGAAGAGCACAAGAAAAAACACCAATGTACGCAATTACGTAGACATCACCAATCGGACGGCATTTACTATTTTCTACGTGTTGTGTTTCGTTTTTCATTCTGGTTCTTTATGTTATTGTGTTTCAAATTATTGGCTGGGTGTTTTTACTTGTTTCAGATATTATGGTTAAAGTAAAGAAAACAAAAAAGCCTACATCTGCGCTTAACACGCAATGTAAGCCGTTTTAAGTCCGTTATATTTTATATTAGATCTGCAGTTTGTATAAATCCTTTGTAGCACTTCCGTTCAATACAGAGAAAGGCCAGCATATTTTGAAAAATCCTGGTATTATTAACTCAATTATTGAAAAGGTCAGTCTTTGTTTCCGATGTGATGATTCCAGTCCTAATCATTTCTAGCTCAAGTGAACGAGGTGGGTTATGAAGCGCTCGTAACTAGATTTTCTGAGCTTCCTTTCGCGAATATGGTCTATCTGCTGACTTAATTCAATGCGTCCTTCCTGAACTTGTGAAAGGGGATTTAGATCGCTTGGAATTCCCTCCATTTCGAATGAAGCGACTTGGAGTAGTAGTTTGAACTGAGCTTATTGTTCGATGTTTCGTTTCAATAAGCAGACACGGAGTTGTTATTATAGAATTTATTGGGATACATTAGCTGACATTTCGGCGATTTCGCCTTCTTCAAAACCTGGAAAGGTCAAATTCAGATGCGATCTACTCAGCCAAACACTTTCATAACTTCAGCAGATAAAACTTAACAAATAAATCTGTAAATAATAATGTAAATAATAAATAATGAATACAAATTTATTCGGTAAGTTTTATCTGCTGAGGTTATGAAAGTGTTTGGCTGAGTAGATCGCATCGCAATTTGAATTTTAATATTTCAATAGCTGAATTTCCGAAACGTCAGCCATTGTATCTCAATAAATTCTATAATAACAACCTCGTGTCTGCTTATTGAGGTTATTGTGCTACCTTTCATGAAGTAGTAGAAGTTTAATACAAACTTACAAGGTACTGGAGCTGGTTAGCGAGCAGGTGCTTTAATAAGTAGAGTGTTGTACCTCTACAGCCATGGTTTGCAAGCTGTTCTCTTTACTTTTATATCAAGCTCATGTCACACACCGAACTTAAGAGAAAGGATGAAGCTCTCGGCTTTGATCAATCTGATGGATGCGCCATGCATTCGTCTTCATTAAGCATCGTTGTAAGCGATCAAATGCACATCTGGCATTTACAGTGACTCGCTGTGACTTGTCAATACATGGAACCAGTGCTACTATCCTCCCAGGCAAGCCTAGTACCAATTTGCCGAAGTCGGGAGGGATCGAGAACTTGCTGAGCCTGGGGTGCGGGGATCGATACCACGTGTATTGCAGAGCGCGTCCGACCATTGAGCTACAGAGTAGTAGACCATAATAATAGACCTAAATTTGAAAACTTAATACGAAATTTTGAGTGTTGGCGCATTTAATACTTAATACTTATTAGAGTTCTCTACCAATTCTATTTTTCAGTTTAGTGTGGAATATTTCTTCAGTTGTTCAACTGGTTTTCTTTTTAGTCCGCTTTGAAATCTACGGATACTGTTCTTGAAGTTGGATCAGGAACTGGTAACCTGACGGTCAAGTTGCTAGAACACAGCAAGAAAGTGATTGCCTATGAAATAGACCCACGAATGGTTGCAGAGTTAAAGAAACGAGTCCTAGCTACGTAAGTTAAGTCCTCTTTGTTAAATCGTTCTATAAATGAATTTTGCCCTCAGTGGTGGCCGCGTTTTCTATAGTATGATTTTTAGACCACTACAAAGTAAACTGGAAGTTCGTAATGGTGATGTTATGAGGACACAGTGGCCATTTTTCGATGTTTGCGTGGCGAACTTGCCTTATCAAATTTCCTCTCCTTTTGTTTTCAAGTTGCTGTTACAGAGGCCATTACCAAGTTAAGATGTGTAGTTTTTTGCTTAGTTATTATTTTGTAATATAACCGAGAGGTTTAATGGCGCGTGTGACAGTGGGGGAGGACGCTCTGTAATACACATGAGGTCGATCCATGCACCCTAGGCTCACCGAGCTTTCCATCCTTCCGAGGTCGACAAATTGGTACCAGACTTATCTGAAGCGCAACCAACAACACTTGCTTGATACATCGGTAAGCCACTACGGGTCATTGTAAAGGCTAGATATGCATTCAATTACCTCCAAAAATGCTTAGTGAAGTCGAATGCATGGCGCATCCTACAGAGATTGATGGACTCCGAGATTTTTATTCTTTCTCCTTTATAAAGGAGAGATTTCAACTTGGGATTCTGGATCGTTTGCATATGGACAAGAATACTTCGAAAACTTTTATAAGCGCTGGTTGTGCTCCGTTTTGAAATATATTCTGTTATAGATACGCGGTGTTATTGTTTCAAAAGGAATTTGCTGATAGGTTAGTAGCGAAGCCTGGTGACAAGGATTACTGTCGTTTATCAGTTAATATTCAATTGTTGGCGAAGGCAAGTTGCGTTCAAACTCCTTTGCATCTTATATTTCTCATGTTGCTTTGTGTTACAGGTAGAACATCTTATGAAAGTTAAACGTACTGAGTTCCGTCCTCCACCAAAAGTCGATTCAGCTGTTGTACGGATAGCTCCTAAAAATCCTCCACCACCAGTCAATTTCGAGGTATGTAGCTTTATACATATGTTAAGTCGCGATTTCTTTTTCCTTATTGATCATTCAAGCATTTGGCCATCTTTTACAGGAATGGGAAGGAATGCTTCGACTGTGCTTTTTGAGGAAGAATAAAACACTAATGTCAATTTTCAAGTTAAATATTGTGACTGAACTCATAGAGAAGAATTATCGAAGGCTATGCAGTTTGTTGAATAAGGTGGGTAAATAATATTGTTTCTTAGTCTTTCTGTATTCTTCTTACCTTGGAAGGCTTTGTACAAGATTCCTAATGTTTCCTAGGCTTGCTTATTGTATCAATCTAGGAATCCGGCCGTTTTTTATGTTATCACTTTCATTATTCACAGCTCGCAATTGTATGATCAACATGTGTTTAAATTGTTGACCTTACACGAGAGAGATGTTTATTCGGCTAACGATTGGATGTCCATCTTCATCAGACCCGGTGATCTCAATCGATAATCCACAGTTCATCTTGTCGATGTGAGTACGCCTCATTCGAGAGATGCTCTACTGAGGAAGATTCGCCTCGATATGAAGACAAAGACACCACATTGAGAAGACGAACAAGTGGGGATCATCAATTCTGATGAAGACGAAGACGTAGAAACATTGGCCGAATAAAACTATGTTATCAACTTCGTGTAAGCTCAGCGACGTGTAAGCTTTAAACACATGGTGATTATTTTAATTCCGGATTTAAACGACGGTTAGCTTCATAGTCATAGTGATATGTTTATTTTGGCCGATGTTTTAGGAAGTAGTGTAATGAATTAGAATCAGCAAATATAGCTCAATTTCTGTCTTCTGTGGCTGCATTCAACAATGCCAGTAGTTTTCGACACATCGTATCTGCTTTTGCACCCTTTTTTCCTGCTAGCCTTAACTCTTTAGCTTTAATTTTTACCTCTATTAGATTATGTTATTGTTGTGCAGTGTATTAGTAAGTCCTTATTATTTTTCATCAGTTAAGTAACGTGTCTTTAGCCATTACCAAAAGGTCTGGACGTTAAGAAACTTGTTGAGGATACGCTCCAAGGCGCTGGTTTTGCTGATAAACGTGCACGTACCATGACAATAGAACAGTTCCTTGCCCTTCTTCTCGCATTCAACAAAGCAGGCATTCATTTCCACTCGTAGATTCATGTCTTTGTTATTGTTCGTCACGTACTTGGACGTTGGCAATTCTTAATTTGTCTGTGGAAGCTGTCGAAATAGCACAATCTACACCTTTATAGTCTATAGTTTTATATTGACTTTCTAATTCCGCAGAACCATGTTGTTGTGTAAACCCAATTTAAAGAATAATAGGCTTATGTTACTCTTGTTATTGTGACTGTTCATCATGTTCCATTTGTTAGGTCTGCAAGGTGGGTGGGAAAGCAAAGCTGAAGATCCTTTTTCGCCACCACTTTGTTGAACGGTGTTTATATCTTATAAAGAGCTCTCTATTACTTATTATGAATCTTCAATCCATTTTGAAATTTAACACGGATAGTACAGCCTTTGTCTAACTGAACTCAGTACCGATTTGTGCTTCCCAATTCATTCTCGTTGATGGATGGTTGATGATGGCACAGTCACTGTAAAAAAAAAACTGACTGAGAGAGCGCAAAGCAAGGACTTCTGTGTTGTGCTAGGTAACACATGAGCTCCGAACAAGATAATCGCGGGTTCAAATCTGGCATGAGGTCCAGATTTTGCAAATTAGCTTCTATGCTATATTGAGGTAAACACATCAAGTAGTGTTTTGTAGTACTTATTGCAGTTAGCATAGTCTTAGTTCAAAAACCCTGTTTGTTTTTGACGTTTGAAAACTTTATTAGCCCCATATTATTATTTTGTTGGTGATCTGAGAATAAAAGCTAAAAAGCTTTCGGCGTTGATCAATCCCTGAGTGATGCGCCACGCATTCGACTTCATTAAGTGTCGTTGGAGGTGATTGAATGCATATCTGGCCTTTACAATGACTCACCGTGGCCTGCCGATGTATCGAGCCAGTGCTGCTATCCTCCCAGACAAGTCTGGTACCAATTTGCCAACCCCGGAGGAATGGAAGGCTTGGTGGGCCATGGGCGGGCGCAGGATCGATTCCACGTGCGTGTCGCAGTGGCACCTCCAACCACTGCGCCACACAGTGATCTGAGAATAAGCTGCCAAATATATGTTAACGCTTTCGTAACCGTGCGCGTTAATTTTAATATGTACTGCGGCAGACTCTATGGATCATACGTATTGGTTTCGGTACACACATGTTTTGCCGATTTATTTCGTCGCACAGAGCTTTTTACCATGCTTTTTGTAATGGGTTGACAGCGTGTCAAACACACGTTTTATACTTCGTACAAGTCAAGGAGAGGTATTTTCTTGCGTAGAAGATTGAGAAGGACACTTCTACTACTAGTTGGCTCCCGTGGGTTGAATTGCACTCGGGTACTGTCATGTATGTCATAGCTACATAGTAAACTTTCGGGGCTTGGTGGCACTTTGTCTTCATGACAAGGTGACGAGGTACCGTAGATAGTTCCAGAAATGCGTTTGTAGTACATAGAAGGCCTATACGTGCACAAAGCAGTTTGTCAGTGGGTGAACTACTTTGTTAGGAAGTGCACATTTCCAACATTCTTTGCACGTTCTCTCACCAAATTTGTAAACATCTGGCTCGAAAGTATTTGTTCTACAAAGTTCAAACTTTAGGGGAAACTTACATAGAGGTATTTGTAGTATGGAGTAAGCATTGGTAAAGTCCTCACAATTACTGTATGGTGCACAATCTTTGGAAGAGAAATATATAACTCATATCCTCGTGACATGTGTGGCGCAGTGGTTGGAGGCGCCTTGCAACACACACTAATCGATCGCAGCGCCAGTGGCTCACCAAGGCTTCCATCCCTTCGTGGTCGCAAATTGGTACCCGGACTTATCTGAGAGGATAGCAGAACTGGTTTGATACATCGATAGGCTACTCCGAGTCATTGTGAAGGCTAGATATGCATTCAATCACCTCCAAACGATGCTTAATGAAGTCGAATGCATGGCGCATCCTTCAAGGATTGATCAAAGCCGAGAGCTCTGTCCTCAATACTTTACCCTCGTAACATTTTACTGAAGTTAAAAACATTTTACTCGATAACATTCATTTATGAATCTACTGCTACAAATAACTCGTCTACAGTAGTCTACAAAGACCACAAAATTTGTACGTATAATATAATAAGGGGCACGTATAGCGTAGTTGTCGTAGGCACCCTGCAATACACATGAAATCGATCCCTGCGCCCCAGGTTCACCAAGCCCTCTATCCTTACGAGATAGGCAAATTGGTACCAGACTTATCTGAGGGGATAGCAGCACTGGGTCGATACATCGCTTGGCCACCGCGAGTATATGAGTATAAATATGCATTCAATCACCTCCAACGATGTTTAGTGAAGTCGAATGTATGGTGGCATCCCTCAATGATTGATCAACGTCGAGAGCTTTATCCTTTTTTCTTTTTTATATGTACTAAACGCTTCGTACACAGAATTTACAATGCTTACCTAGAGCTGTAAACACTGCATATCTCCGACGCAGAATTTATAATCATTAACAGCATTCCGTTTCTACATCGGATCTGTATCCTTACTTACAATCACATACATTGTATACGCCCTATAATACTAATACTAGCAACGTCACCATTTCTTTGATATTCGTTCGTTTTTTCTCCCGGAGCACGGTTAGTGGACGGCAAAGAAACTATTGTGTCCTTCAGGCATGGCTCCTATTAGAAATCGCTCAACCTAATATTTAGCACATAGTGTTGGGGAGATCCTTTCAAGCGGCCAATACACCAGAACTGTTGGGAACGGCTCGCTATTAGGTGAATACCAGGTAGTTGAGAAGACTCGATCGGAATAGTTGCTCGTCTTTGCTTGTGCCACGCGGGACTTTTCTTGATTGGCAGTCACAATGCTGAATACCTCAAACTTGGGTAATTAAACCGTTTATATACATATTATTTACACAACAACGCAATGAGATTATAAATGTATGTACATTATACAATTGTTCAATATGGAGGCGAGTGTGACGTCGTTAATGACATATACACATGACAGCACTAAACATGTTACGGTACTTTTATGCTACTTGCTAAAGGTGGGATTAGGCATAAGAGGCTAGATACAGATGATGGAGATCCGTAGGTTAAGGGAGTGTGGCGACGTATAAGTATGGTGGGGAGTGCACTAGCGCCATAATAAGGGGCTAGCATAATGCATATGTGAACTTGCGATACTGCAAAATGGTCATAGTAATGTGATGAGTATATGAGTGATTAGCTAATACTGATTGTGTAAGAATAACGCTACGATTATGAAAGAGTTAAGATTTACATGCTCACAATGCAAGAATGTGAACAACGGTTGCGAGAATGTTTCAGCAATGGGAATGAAGAATTGTTGCTTAGAGTGCCTGTGAGCGATGATGGAATTTACTAAAAACTGTTACATTAACAACACTCAGTAATGGCAAGAGTATCTGTGACAACATTAATCTATTGGAAGTGCAAGCTACAGAATCTGGTTAACATTATTTGTGCCTAGGTAAATTGAGAAAGCTGTAGAGTCTGATGAAGAGGAACGACGGCGATGTCCACGTGTCGTCAGAAGGCAAATATCCCTGCTAAGAGGCGTGGCTAGATCCGAACGAGTGGCGTGGGTCGTTGGGTCGCGTCACGGTTCGCAAGGTCTCGCCCCTAAGCAATGTGTCGTGCCTAGTATTATTCCCGGTGGTGTCTGTTGGTTATAGTTGCCGTGCTTACTGGCGTGCCCGATGGTTAGAATTGGATATGAATGTAGGGCACCCAGCACCATCAGAACACATAAAGTTGCAAATAGAGAACATTATTTTCCATTTGATGATATTTATTTGGTCGACTTGTCGACACATAGTGTCTGTACATTCTCCAGGCTCTCAACAAACATCTTTGCATGACGAAATGGAAGAACAACGGCATACATCTAAGCAATGAATAAAAGTAGATGTGCCAAGTTAGTGAAGAACCAAAAAGTCTATACCACTTAGTTGCTATCCTAATCTATGGAGGAAGGGCCATTATTGGTAACAGACAAGTTCGGCCTTTCCTTGCTTCACATGCACGCGCGACTCAAGCCTTATGCAAACGGAATACTTCAACATCACAACGACATCAATCAAAGGGTAAGATTCAGTAGGCCACTACCTCCACTATCTTGAAGGCTTCTTAATTGTCTCGTCATCATCATCAAGCTTTTCATTGCTACTGTCCGTGAGGAGTTGGCCGAAGAGTGACACATTCAGTGAAATGACAGCACTAACACTACACCTTTTGAATAATTCCCTAACACATACAAAATAATGGTAGATGGAAGACTACGATGAAACAAAGAAAGGGTGTACAGGAAAGTACTAATGAGCACCCAAGAACAAAAGCCGGTGCTTTAGAAAAGGAAGGAAGGGATAAAAAGGTAGAGCTCTTTGCGTTGATCAATCCCTGATGGATGCTCCATGCATCCGACTTCTTTAAGCATCGGTGAAGGTGATTGAATGCATATCTGGCCTTTACAGCGACTCGTGGTGGCCTATCAATGTATTAAGCCAGTGCTGGTATCCTCGCAGACCGAACAAGTATAGTACTAATTTTCCGAACCCTGTGGGATAGAGGGCTTGGTGGACCTCGGTTGTGAGGATCAACCCTATGTGTATACAGAGAGCTTCCTACACATGCGCCCAGCTTGACTACTGAGTACATATAAAGGTGAGGAAAAGAACAAAAATATGGACTCTTTGTATATTAATTTTGGTCTTTTATATTATTATTTTTTACTACATGACCCGACATGCACCGCTTTGCGGATCCCAGCACTACTTGCATTCGATTCACCTTCCCGCATTCATCTTCAAAAGAGGTCCTCAAACTCTTTTCGTACGAATCGGTTGTTGCTTGAGGATTTCCATTCCGTTGTCAATGTCATCGAGTGTTGGTCGGTTCGATTCTGCCTGGGATCCTGGGATAGCCGCGATAAAGCGTCCCACATGGATCAGGAGAGCGAACTTGTCCCGAAGAAGTCTGGTACCAATTTCCCGATCCATAATCGATTACACTAACTGTACTAGTAATTTTAACCCTCTTCATCGAACACCGTACATTAATGATTTGTGAATTTCGTTTTCCACAGTTTCTTATCATGTATTTTAAAATGTTTCATGGTATACGTTTTCGCACTTCTTAAGGAACTTAATCGGAAGTAAGTCACGTACCAGGTGAGTTACAAATGGGAAGAAAAATTCGAGGGCTAATAGGATTTCCATGTTTTCAAACTCAAATTGTCATAGTACATTTGAAGATTCAGCGATTGACAAAACATCATCTACTCGACCAATCTACATATTAACAAATATAAACCTATTCGCTTCGTGCCCATCTATCCATTGCTTCGTTTTTTCTTCTTTATCCTCAACTCCGCTTTCTTCTTGATGTTTGTTCTTCTCACTGTTCCCAATAGTACATTTTTATACCTCTTCGTTTGTCCCTGAATTTTTTTCCTTCCTAGATCTCATTCTCTCTTTATCTTTCTCCTTTAGTTCCCTTTCAAACATTAAGTTATCCGCACTCACATGATTTGCAAAAATGCATTAAATCATCTGGACTACTTATCACTTGTTAAATAAATGTGACTTTCGCTTTACCCGGAGTAACTTCAATTAAGCGATCTAACACCTGAGTGAATTTAATTTCCCATCCATGCATCCCACGGATCTCACTCATATGAGGGATCTCGAGCCGGTTAGTCGCGAGGCTACGTGGCGCGTTCCCAGGTGGTGGATAGGCGGTTAATCGCGGACCAAAAGCGACCTTCGTTTCCCTGAGACGCAGGTGGATCCAGGTGATGGACTCCCTGTTGCTGCTGCTCTGATTTGGCACGTACTTTCTATATTTACAAGGCGTATTTATGCATGCATGAGTGGATGCGTTCTCGCATTATGCGGATTGTATTCTACGAGTCTAGTGGGCCAAATGCTTGCAATCAAGTGACAGGGAAGTACATGGGAGGCGGTTAGGAGTCGCCTTCAACAAATAAGCTCCATGTCCACTCCGGGAGAGCCTGGCAAGCTACCCGTGAGTATAACCAGCCCCCACGTTCAGAGCACAGCAAGCTGTAAGTGGGTATGAAAAATGCTAAATACAGTTAAAAAAAAAAACGAGACTCATTCCCCTGATCCCGAAAGATCCCCCGTTTTCGCAGCATTGGGTAGGCCGAGTACGGAGAGGCTGCTAAAATCTTAGGGCCAATGGAAACTGCCTGGATCAAGAACTATCGTGACAATCTGTACCTACAATGCACGTACACTTGCATCTGAGTCTTCGATAGAAGACTTGCTCATGCAATCAAGAAGGATAGGGTGCGACGTCATCGGGTTGGCCGAGACGAGACGACACCACCCATTCAACGCCGTCTGTAACACGGGAGAAGAACTGTTCCTCGGAAAATGCCACCGTAGAAGATTCGGCGGCGTCGCCGTTCACGTCAACACGAGTTTGTCCATGAACATCCACTCATTCGAGCACCTTACAACCCTCATCGCACGTTTACGATTAAAAAGATATGAATCAATACCGGCTTTGACAATCTTCATCGTTTACGCCCTGACATCATACTATGACGAAGAAAAAGTCGAAGCGTTCTAAATGGACTTTGAGAAGTTCTACAGAGAAAAACATACATTCTTCAAGGTCATCATTGGAGATTTCAATGCCAAGACTGGACCAAGAAGAACGTCTGAAGAACGTTACATTGGGACTCATGGATTAGAATGGAAAGAACAGGGTGAGCGGCTATCTAAATTTATCATGGCGACTATGCTCATCCATGGTAACTGGCAATTCCAGAAGCCCCACCCTAAACGCTGATTGTGGGAGTCTCCCAATGGAGAGCACCATAACGAATTAGACCACATCATAGTTATTAGAAGGTTTTGCTTAACCGATATCGCTGTTGTCCTAAAATTCTACACGGGATCAGGCCACCGTCTCCTTCGTGCTAGATTCCATTTCTCGCGGAAAGGAGAAAAAGCCACTAAATTCAAAAACCGAAACTTCAGAACCACCACAAACTGGGACTTATTCAACTCACTAGTCGGTTGTTGGGAAGATGCACACGATTGACTCATTCAACATCTTCACATTAGCGATATGAAAGCTGGGATTTCAAAAGTCACCAAGAGAAGTGTGTCTCCAGAAACACTCGAGCTGATGCGCCAGCGTGGAATTGCACGATCTCAGATCTCTTCGATAGCCACGTCCACCTCTCGTCGTATGTAATAAAAGGGGATGGATATGATGTGCCACCGGTTCCCCCTTCCGAAATCCGACATGCTATTTCGTCGATGAAAAATTGAACATCACCAGGTCCGGATATGATAAGATCAGAACACCTGAAGAACCTTCCATGAGTCCTCGTAAGCACACTGGCCCTGCTTTTCACACGTTACCTGTCTGAATGCAAGATTCCTACTCAGTGGAAGACCAGCAAGATCGTGTTATTGTTCAACAAATGGTGGCCCACACTATATCGACAACGATTGCCCAATCTGCTTGCTGTCTATCGTCTACAAACTTTTCACTCGAGCCATCCTAAACAGGATTGAAAGAACACTGGACGACGGACAGCCATGTGGTCAAGCAGGGTTTCGAAAAGGATTTAGTACGATAGACCACGTCTTCGACTAGTTTTCACAAAAACGATGTTCATGAGGAACAGATTCGTGTCGTATGTTCACGCTCAACATAACGAATATCTCCGATTGCTCCAGTTATGTCTATCTAGGTCGGGAAATCAATATGATGAATGACTTAGATCTAGAACTGAGCAGAAGCTAACGAGCGACTTGGGGAACTTTCAAGAGCATCGAGGACATAGTGAAGAGAACAAAGAACACCCGACTCCTTGCACACCTTTCCGACTCAACGGTACTTTCTGCCCTAATGTATGCGTCAGAAACCTTGTCGATGCGTAAGTGAGATGAAAGATCACTCAGCGTTATCGAACGCTTAATCGAAAGGACGATGCTATGAGTATTCTGTATTCACACAAGTAAGGGAAGCGATGGAAAGCTCAGACCTACATCAACGATCAAAAATTAAAGATGCCGTTCTGTACGCTAAACAGTCGAAGATATGTTGGACCGGACACGTAATGCGTATGAATGATAACCGCTAGACATGAGCCACTAGTGACTGGATTCTTCAAGATGTTAAATGTACTGCAGGAAGACCACTGACTCGATGGTCAGAGTTCTTCACGAGGAGCCTAGAAGAAAGATATGATGCTCGACGAGTTCCTGGAGCGAGCAGAATCCACTGGGCTACTCTTGCACACGACAGGGACAAATAGAAGATTTACGGGCGCCCGCTGGAGTCTCTTGATGGTGAGTGGGATTACAGGTACTATAGGTGACAGGTGATCGATGCGTCGAGGAACCGGGAACATTTTATAGCTATGAAATCATTCTATGGAGTTGTTAGCGGGCATTTACACCACTATGCGTTCTCTGCCCGTAACATTTATCCTTTAGAACCTTCCCAAGAATAGTACCCAGGATCGACTTTCTATTAACGTCGGCAATGAGTTATGAATTCCTCCTTTTCTCCTTCAGCAATCGCGGGGTTGTTAAACAGCATTGCATTGCATAAACATTGCGTTTATGTCTAGAGTGGAAGCCCCCGTTCTCGGTATCCGGCCGTTACTCTACTGAAGATATATAGACGATTGTTTCGTCGTCTTCTCTACACAGAAGGAGATAGACAAATGCTTTGAATTATTGAACGAGCAGTCAGAGTACATCAAGTTCACCCGGGAGAAACCGAAGGACGACTGGCTCCCCGTTTCTAAACGTTCAAATTAACTTGTCAAGTAGCGGTTACATGACAATGTGGTACCGAAAACCAAGTAACAAAAACATCCTGGTTCATTCCCTTTCTCGTCACCCTTCGCACACAAAGATGGCGCTTGTGAGAAACATGTTTCAAGCAGCCACCTCTGTGTGCAGAAGTAGGGAACTAAGGGAAGAATCGCGCGACTTGGCTCGGCAAATAGCCATCTCCAGTGGATACGAAATTGTAACTCCACGAGATAAGTTTCGAGGGAGAGCGACGCTCCAAAAGTAACGGTTTAGCCAGAACAAGGTCCCGTTTATCTCACCCCTCATTAGCGATGAAATAAGTGCAGCGATGAAACGATGCTTGAGAAGGGCAGATCTAGAGAATTTGGTAGCGATAATTGAAATCCCACCGAATACTCTTCGTCGCCAGTTAGTTCGTAACCGCTTGTATGACCGTCTATGTGAAGCACAAAATTGCGTAATTTGCCCTTGTGGAAGGGACGGTGACTGCATGAGTTCAAGCACGATATACCTGATCTCTTGTGGTACTTGCGGAGACGAATATATTGGCGAAACGGACAGACCTTTATGTATCCGCATAAAAGAACACCTAGATGGCAAACGAAAAGCAAGACAAGGCACGCCACTAGGCACGCATAGGATACAAAAGTATAGCGGAGACGATTTTGATATAAAAGTCGCTATCCTCTCACGGGAACCTAAAACACCAACGAGCAAACTCTTCGAGGCTTTTGGGATAAACGCCAAAAATCCTACAATGAATAGCAGGGAGGAATGTCCCGAGATCACGCGTGATCTCGCCCCTTACCTTCGCATCGAGCGTTGACGGGGGTGCTGCAGTCGTCAGCCATGTGCGACTCTGAGCGGCTGTTCTTCCTCGGTGAAGGACAGATGAAAAAAGCGCGGGTTTTTTCCAGAAGCCGTAGATCATGTGATTATCGATCAGATTTTCATCTTTCTGTTTGTGCTGTTGAAGTGTTTGACCTAGTAAGTTGCGTATTGGTGTACTCTTCCAGGCTCTGAAGAAGGCGATTCTGCCGAAACGTCAGTTACGATTGTGTTGTATGTGTGTTATTGTATGGAAGTAAACGTATGCTGTTTAACAACCTCGCGCTTCCCAAGAATATTCTGACATATTGTCATCTGACTATCGTTACAAGCTTTTATTTCCTTGTTGTCATCTCAGCTTTATTGCCTGCGTAGGTTTACAATGCGATCCATTGAAATCAATTCCCACATTCTCATGGCCAAATTAAGACATTGGTTAAGATAAAATAAAGATAAAGTAAACAGATTTCTATTTAAAAAGTCAAGGTTTATCTCAATCTGCTATTTCTAGAAAATCCTATTTACATTCGTGTGTAACGATTTCTACGAAGTGGAGTTTAATTGCTTGTGATTTCCAACGGTGACTATTGTTGTTGTTCGTGTGGGGTATTTTTTACTGGAGTGTAAGTTCGCTGTAGAATAGTTCGTCACCATCGTGGGGTCAACCGGTGCCATACGGCGAGTGGCGTTTCTGGATGTTCTATCACCTCCTTCCATTGATGTGTACCAGCTTCACCACCTAATGGACCAAGAATAGCGTGGCCAATTTCGTCGTTACTCGACAAGAGATCGTAGTCCATAACCTAGAAGGTAATGTTAATATCACAGCGCTGGTTAAAATGTCTGTAATACTATCGATAATAACAACGGTAGATAGAAATTGCTGCGAATTTGAAAAGTTTAACTCTATCAACAGTTTTGAAATCAAAAACTGGGAAATGTGATAGGTTTTAATTGATAGATTAGTAACACTCAAAAGCTTACATTTCTAACCATCAATTTATTTTAATCGTTCTTCTAGTTATTCACCAAGTAGTTGAACCTGTTACTTGGTGCTTGATACTTGAATGGCCCATCCTCACTGGCTGTGCGGGCCCCAGCATAATTTCCATTTTTCGGAGATTTGCTGGTTAAGCCGTTTTGACTCCTTGGAGTCTCTAAGTCAGCTTGGCCAAAGTCTCGCACAGGTCTTCACCACAACAGGCGGTCATAGCCCCTTTGGATCAAAGGAAGATTTACCACTATGCGACTTTGATGCCAAGACGGTAGTGGATCCCGGTATTGGTTTACTCTTAGCTAGGCTTCCTGATGGAAACACCGGACTTTTTCTTAGCTTGGGAGACCCTGGCAGGGGATGAATCCCACGCTCTACATCGCAGTCCGACACGCAGGAACACGTCCCAGCCACGGTAAACCGTTGGGAGGGTCGAAATTGTTAAATATTTCAAACCAAATACTCGACAATATAAACCTTCTTACATGCTTAGACCTCAGTTGTGCGAACCTCAACACTTCTTTCACTGTATTGGTTGTCTTACATCGTCATGAGATGGTCTTCAGATTTGCGCATGGATCCAACTGCTAATTATGAACTTTGCGCTCATAATGAATGTTGCTGAGTACAAAGTACAAGGACGAACACAGGTCTTCACCATAGAGACGGTCACCGACCTTTATAGATCGGAAGGAGCTCCTCAGACTGGTAGCGATAAGCCACCGCTGGTGAAGAGTGGTGGGTCGAGTACCGGGTGTGGTCGAAACAGAACCTTGTGATTTTTTTTTATATATATATATAAAGGATAGATATATAACCATATGAGAATTAGGATGCTCGAGTAGCCGTGAAATTCCTCCCATAATTGATTAAGATTAACAGTTGATAAATAATGAATAATGAAAAACTATAATTTAATTGAGAAGCATATGAGGGAAGATTGGAAAATGCTAGAAAATTTTCTTGGAACGTTAGTAAACACATGGAGGAGAAGTCTTCTGTACTTACCGTCACCACCAGGTTTACGTGCTTTTCAAGTACTTCTTTTTCTGGAACCGTGAATGCGAACGACTCGTTGAAGACTGGCGCCAACGTTTGAGATTTCACCGTCGTCTTATGCTTTTCCAGTTTATTACCTTGTTGTACTAACCATAGCTTCACGTATGGATCTGAACAGATAAACTCTTTTGGGAGAAAAATTTTGAGAAGCACTTAAAAGTTCAGCTTCACTTTAAACTGCGCTGATTGAAATTTGATTTCGTTACGGTTCTTCGAAAGGGCGCGTGTTGCGCAGTGGTTGGAGGCGCCACTGCGACACACACGTGGAATCGATCTCTGCGCCCATAGCCCACCAAGCCTTCCATCCCTCCGGGGCCGGCAAATTGGTACCAGACTCGTCTGGGAGAATAACAGCACTGGCTCGATACATCGGCATGCCACTGCGAGTCATTGTAAAGGCCAGATATGCATTCAGTCACCCCCAGCGATACTTAGTGAAGTCGAATGCATGGCGTATCCCTCAGGGATTGATCAACGCTGGGAGCTTTATTTTTTATCCTTTTAGGGTTCTTCGAAAGGGCAGATATGCATTCAGTCACCCCCAGCGATACTTAGTGAAGTCGAATGCATGGCGTATCCCTCAGGGATTGATCAACGCTGGGAGCTTTATTTTTTATCCTTTTAGGGTTCTTCGAAAGGGCAGATATGCATTCAGTCACCCCCAGCGATACTTAGTGAAGTCGAATGCATGGCGTATCCCTCAGGGATTGATCAACGCTGGGAGCTTTATTTTTTATCCTTTTAGGGTTCTCCGAAAGGCCAGATATGCATTCAGTCACCCCCAGCGATACTTAGTGAAGTCGAATGCATGGCGTATCCCTTAGGGATTGATCAACGCTGGGAGCTTTATTTTTTATCCTTTTAGGGTTCTTCGAAAGGGCAGACACTAATCTCCACCTGTTCGATTTTTAATTAGGTCTTATTATTTTATATCGTTCTGTTGTTATAATCATTTTTTTATCATTATTACTAATGCTATCATCAATCATTTTTATTAACCCTTAGTTCATATCGATAAAAGTAGTCAGAAAGAGAAAAAAAAACTGGTGAAGAAAATATCTTGTAAGTGAACTGAGCTGCACGCACGTGATTTCAGTGTATGCATTAAATATAGGCGATGTTCAGCTTCTGTCGCCGATTTCTGTATAGTCTAAAAATAGGCGCGCGGAGCGCAGTAGTTAAATGTGAATTGCAAGACAAATGTGGCTGTTGGTTCGACCCCGCACCAGGTGCTAATCAGTACCTTCATCGCTCTACAGAAGAAAAATTAGTACCAAATTTATAAACAAAACATTGATTTGGTACTTCCACGACCGACTTTCTGTTAACCTCGGCATTGATCAAGTAATTCTTTGCATTCTTGTTGAGCATTTGGAGGACCGCCTCTGGAGGAGAATAGTGGGTGGGTTAGTGTTGATTTGCAACTCTATTAGGTCTAAGGCTAAAGTAACTTTACAAAGAAAATTCGAAGACCTTTTGAGTGAATCGCATAACACGGCTTCAAGAGCGCACAGAAATATCGCTAACGAACACCAAACAGGTCACAGTATAATGTGCAAGACAATGCAAGGCTAACCGTGTTAGGGGGCATGACTCTCCCTGACGGTGCGCGCTCGTTATTAGAATTGGGACCGAGTTTTTCACCATCTGAACCCATTTCTAAGGTGCGTAGGGTCGCATGTGGTTCACATGAACTTCAAGATAGACTCCGCAAAAAAGCTAGGGATGAGTCGATAAATGTAGACATAACGAAAAAGCATCTTGAAGATGCTTCACTTTATCGGCCATCATCTGAGAAGGAGTTTAAAAGTAAATACCGAAAATTGAACCACGAATGGGCCAAAATGGCAAGGGCTGCTGGTTTACAACCATCGATTATCTCTCAACTTAAAGTTGACTTAGCAACATGTCCTGTCTTGTACTTACTTATAAAAACTCAGCCTCCAAACGACAACTCTAGTGATAAAAAGGTCCCGTTTTTCCTACCCTTCATCTCAAATGATGTAAGCGCAGCTATAAAACGCTGTTTAAGAAGGGTAGGTCTACCGAACTCGGTAAACGTAGTTGAAATGCCACCGAGTAATCTGAGGCGCCAGCTAGTTCGTAACTGCCTATATGACAGTCTATGTGCAACACAAAATTGCATAATTTGCCCTAATGGAAGAGACGGTGATTGCATGAGCTCAGGTACAGTTTATCTGATCTCATGTAAGGCGTGCGGAGACGAATACATTGGCGAAACGGGCAGACCCCTCTGTGTCCGCATAAAAGAACACCTAGTCGGCAAAAGTAAACCAAATACCCCACTAGACACGCATAGCACCCTGAGACATGAGCAGGAGGACTTTGAAGTACGCGTCACGATCCTCGCACAGGAGACGAAAACACAAGCGCGCAAAACACTGGAGGCGTTCTGGATTAATTCCAGAAATCCGAAAATGAACCGCAGGGAAGAATGCCTCGTTATAACGCGTGATATTGGGCAGTACATAAGCCTATTATTTTGAGGGGAAAGGCACATTACGATTCCATGTGAGTTCTGTGCGGTTGGTCTCCACTAGACATATTCAGTGGAAGCCTCATAGAAAGCGGTGGGTGCGCAAAGTTATGTTCATTGTGGTTGAAATCTTGGTTTAGCGTTTTCTTTGTTTGGTTATGGAGGCGTTTGACCGAGTAGATTGCTGTCAACTTGACCTTTCCAGGCTCCGAGGAAGGCGAGGTCCGCCGAAACGTCAGCTTATTTGTGAATGAAGAGTAATAATAACACCTTGCGTTTGCTCAACAAGAATACAAGGAACTGCTTTGGTACATCACTATGTCATTTCTTAGGCCACAATACCCATTCGATCATTTCTACGATGCTATGGGTGGAGTTGAATGGACGTGGTCTCCGGAATGGATTGGTCAACACAGGATATATGCCTATCATTTTTTCAAAATTATCCATACAATGAGTAGCCATTTTAACAATGACTTAGAGAACTGTGAACCAGTTTTCTAAATTCAGGTACAATATGCCCATATGGTGATATAATTTCAGAGAAACATTCACTTACCGGAGCTTCCCATTTTGTCCTTTGCCTTCAAATCTCGCGCCTTTATCACGCTTACGGTAATCTTATTCACATCGGGAAGATAACACAAGGACAGCATCAATTCACCGCATTGTTCCTAAAATACTAGTAACACTCAATTATGCTATGCTTTTAGTATTGCAGAAATGAATTGTTTGTATTGTATTACGGTGAATAGATAGTGTCGTTTTAAACAAAATAAGCGAGTTAAGGTATAACAGGAGAGTCTATCATAGCTAAAACTTCACTCTCGACACGGTGGGACGCTGTAAGTGTTTCCAGTAAACTGGACTGTTTGCAAATTTGACATTCTTCATTGGAAGCAGTATTTCTCCGATTGGATCGTCAGATGTGAAGCGATCATAGTCCATGACCTGAGAAGATATAGTTTGATATTATTTATCACAGTTACCACACTTTTTTTTCCAAAACATTTCCATAAAGTTACACTAATCTCACTTATTTGGATATTTGGGTGGCCTATTTTCACTGATCCACGGATCTCCCTCATATGACTACGGATTTCCCTCATATGGCTACGTGGCGCGTCCCCAGGTGGCGGATAGATGGTTAATCGCCCACCAAAAGCGACCTCTGCTTCCCCTGAGACGCAGATGGATCCAGGGGATGGACTCTTTGTTTCTAATGCGCCGATTTGGCACATACTTTCTGTATTTGCTAGGCGTATTCATGCATGAGTGTGTGGGCGCGTTCTCGCTTTATGTGGATTGTATTCTACGAGTCAATTTGGCCAAAAGCCTGCAATCAAGTGGCAGGGAAGTATACGGGAGGCGGTTAGGAGTCGCCTCCAACAAGTAAGCTCTATGTCCACTCAGGGAGAGCCTGGCAAGCTACCCGTGAGTATAACCAGCCCCCAAGTTTAGAGCCCAGCAAGCTATACGTGGGTATCAAATATGCTAAATACAGTGATAAAAAACGGGCCTCATTCCCCTGACCCCGAAAGAGCCCCAAATTTAGCGTTGGCAAGGACGAGTACGGAGAGGCTGCTAAAATCGCAGCGCCAATGGAAACTGATTGGATTACAAAGAACTATGGAAACGATCTGTACCTACAATACACGTGCGCTTGCATCCGAGTCCTCGATAGGAGAATTGCTCATGTAAGCAAGAAGGATAAGGTACGACGTCATAAGCCTAGCCGAGACGAGGCGACGCCACCAATTCAACGCCGTCTATGACACAGTAGAACTGTTCCTCTGAACATGTGACAGAGGAGGCGTAGGCGGTGTCGGCGTTCTCGTCAACACGAGACATTGGCGTCGTTTAAGCACCAACTTCAAACTATGACGAAGAAGAAGTCGAAGCGTTCTACATTGACTTGGAGAGGTTCTACAGGGAAGACCATACATTCTTCAAGGTCATCATTGGAGATTTCAATGCCAAGATCGGACCACGAAGATCGTCTGAGGAACGTCACATTGGGACCCACGGATTAGAATGGAACGAATAGGGTGAGCGGCTCTCTGAGTTTGTTTTGGCGACGAAGACCATCCATGGTAACTCGCAATTCCAGAAGCCTCACGGGCAACAATGGACGTGGGAATCTCCCAATGGAGAGTACCATAACGAAATAGACCACATCATAGTAAATAGAAAGTTTTGCATAACCGATGTCGCTGTTGTCTTAAAATTTTACACGGGATCAGATCACCATCTCCTTCGTGCAAGATTCTATTTCTCGCGGAAAGGAGAAAAAGCCGCCAAATTCAAAAACCGAAGTGCCAGAACCACCACAAAATGGAACTTATTCAGCTCATTAGACGGCTGTGGGGAAGATGCCGTTGTAAACAACATCGACGAGGAATACGATCGGCTCCTTGAACATTTTCACGTTAGCGCCATGAAAACCGAGAGTTCGAAGGTCACCAAGAGACGTCTCCCTCCAGAAATCCTCGAGCTAATACGCCAGGGTGGAATCGCACGAGCTGCAGGCAACCGCGAACTAACGTCCGAGCTTGCGAAACAATGCAGACAGGCGATAAAAGAAGATCTTAAAGAGAGAAGAGCAGCAGTAATGGTCGAAGCTGCAGAGGCTGGGAAAAGCATTCGCAAAGCCCGCCGAAGCTTCGCCAATTACAAGACCAAGATGATTGCACTCCGACTCCCAGATGGAACAATAGCAGCGTCCAGGAAGGCAATGCAGAAAATCATCCACGATTACTACTCAGATCTCTTCGATAGCCATGTCCATCTCCTGTCTTATGAAATAAGAGAAGATGGATATGCTGTTCCACTGGTTCTCCCTTCCGAAATCCAATATGCCATTTCGTCGGTGAAAAATCGAACAGCACCAGGCTCGGAGAGGATAAGATCAGAACATCTGAAGAACCTTCCGCCAGTCCTCGTAAGCACACTGGCTAGGCTTTTCACACGTTACCTGTCTGAATGCAAAGTCCCTACTCAGTGGAAGACCAGCAAGACCGTGTTGTTGTTCAAGAAGGGCGACCTACACGATATAGGCAACTATCGCCCAATCTGCTTGCTGTCTTTCGTCTACAAACTTTTCACTCGAGTCATCCTAAACAGGATTGACAGAACACTGGACGAAGGACAGCCATGCGAGCAAGAAGGGTTTCGAAAAGGATTTAGTACGGTGGACCATATTCACCCGCTAACAAGGCTCATTGAAGTAACGCGAGAGTACAAAAGACCGCTCTTTCTCACTTTCATCGACTTAGAGAAGGCTTTTGATTCAATTGAAATGGAAGCAGTCATGGAAGCCTTTGGTAGTCAAGGAGTCCCTACCCAGTACATAAAGATTCTTCGCGAGCTGTACAAAAATTTCACAACCAAGATTTCACCACTGCACAACGATATTAACGTTGATGTCAAAAGAGGAGTTAGGCAAGGCGATTCAGTTTCGCCAAAATTATTTACCGCCACCCTCCAGAACGTCATGCGAACATTGGAATGGGATAATATGGGAGTGAAAATCGATGGTCGGCAGATACATCACCTTCGCTTTGCTGATGATATCGTTCTTATAACACCAGACATTAGTCAAGCTGAACGTATGCTTGTGGACTTTGATAAAGCGTGTGGAAAGATTGGCCTTCCACTAAATCTCAAGAAAACAATGTTCATGAAGAACGGATTGGTATCGTATGACCCATTCACGCTCAACGGAACGAATATCTCTGAGTGCTTCAGTTATGTCTATCTAGGTCGTGAAATCAATACGATGAACGACTTAGCTCCAGAGCTGAGCAGAAGGAAACGAGCGGCTTGGGGAGCTTACAAGAGCATCGAGGATGTAGTGAAGAGAACAAAGAACACTCGACTCCGTGCCCACCTTTTCGACTCAACGATTCTTCCTGCCCTAACGTATGCGTCAGAAACCTGGTCGCTACGTAGGCAGAATGAAAAATCACTCAGCGTTATCGAACGCGCAGTCGAAAGGACGATGCTAGGAGTATCCCGTTTCATACAAGTAAGGGATGGGATCTGAAGCTCCGGCCTACGTCAACGATCGAAAATCAAAGATGCCGTTCTATACGCCAAACAGTCGAAGATAAGGTGGGCCGGACACGTGATGCGTATGAGTGATAACCAATGGACAAGAGCTGTTAGTGACTGGATTCCTCGGGATGTCAGACGTACTGCAGGAAAACCACCGACCCGATGGTCAGAGTTTTTCACGAAAAGCCTAGAAGAAAGATATGATTCTTGACGGGTCTCTAAAGCGAGGAGAATCTACTGGGCTACTCTTGCACGCGACAGGGAAACATGGAGGATTTACTGGCGCTCTCTCGAGTCACTAGACGATCAGTTGGACTACAGGTGATACAGGTGATCTTCACTGGTAAAGGGCGCGTTACGGTTCTTCGAAAGGGGGCGTGTGGTGCAGTGGTTGGAGGCGCCACTGCGACACGCACGTGGAATCGATCCCTGCGCCCATGGCCCACCGATTCTTCCAACTCCTGGTTTCGGCAAATTGATAGCAAACTTGTCTAGGAGGACAGCAGCACTGGCTCGATACATCAGCAAGCCACCGCGAGCCATTGTAAAGGACAGATATGCATTCAATCACCTCCAACGGTACTTAATGAAGTCGAATGCATGACGCATCCCTCAGGGATTGATCTACGCTGAGAGCTTTATCTTTTTTTATCTTTACTGGTTGTGCGGTCCCCAGCATAATTTTCGTTTTTTCGGAGTTTTTCTTGCATAACCATTGTGGCTCCCTGGAGTCCAGAGGTCGGCATGGCCAATATGTCTCAGGTCTTCGCCAAGACAGCCAGGCGGAAGTCTTTGCGGAACAGAGGGAGATTTGCCACCATGCGACTAGTTTCACACCGGGACGGTGGTTGATCCTCGTATTGGCGTACTCTTAGCTGGGCTTCCTGATGGAAACGCCGGATTCCTCGGTTTGGTAGACCATGCTGGGAGGACGAATCCACCCTCTGTACATCGCAGTCCGACACCCAGGAACGCCTTCCAGCCATGATGAGGCGGTTAATCGTTTGGAGAGTTAGACTAATCATTGTGGAATAATCTTTTTTCGTACAGCAACGAATCTGAGCTGCTTCACACGAACTTTATGCACTTTTAGTGCAATCATTAAACTTTTGCTTAGCACACATAATCCAGAAAAGAAAACCTCATAGTCCAAAGAATCACCTGCAACACTAAGGTCATGTCATGGAGCTTCTTTAAAGAATTCCCTGAAAAAGATTCACGTAATGAGTAGCAAATTAAAGTAGTTTTCAAGAAGTCCATATCTTAAAATACTTCCATAATCCTTTACTAAGTGGATTAAACTAATAGGACACGTGGACTGCTTCTTTTTTCTTGACGTAAGTCTCTCTTTTGCAAACTTTCCCATCAATGATATGAATCATTTCATAACCAGCTCGTCACTGGTTCCTACTTTTTTCTACACAATAATTTGTAACAGTAACCTAGAAGAATCCCTTATGAGAAGACAATTCTTAGATTCCTAGACTTGAACCCATAACCTATGAAGCCATTTATTTAGAACAATATTCGCCAGAAAAGACATACTATTGGAAACAACCGGATTATATAGAGTAATAATCTAAATTGCCAACGAGAGGTTGATAACCACACTACTTATTTAACGCATCCTTTTAACAGTAATGCGTGTTACTTCCAACCAACGAGAATCATTTGTTTTGCTGAATCATCTGCAAGATATCTTTTCTGAATAACTTGAATGAAAGGAGGGCGGAGATGAATAGAAAATGCGAAGTGATGGATATATATGTATGGAGCTGATTATAGATGACCGAGAGATAAAATATGCACAGGAGAATCATTAATAGTGGATGGGTGGAATGAGTGAGTGGATAATGCTAGGTGCCAATTAAAAAATCGTAGGAAGAGATTCCTGTCTTAAATGATATAGTCGAAATGGCACTAGAAATATAGAACTGGATATAGAGATGTTGAGCTTAGACACCCTATTAGATGTGAAATTTGAAAAAACTTTCTTTACTTGAAAAACTAGAAAGTCCTAAATAGAACATCTAAATTACGAAAGAACATCTTTACGGTACCACTACATTTATCCCAATGATAGAGATGCTGTCCTAGTCAGCTCGGAAGGTGCTGTCTACTTCATTTTGTGACGAATGTACTGACAGAAACGAAAACACCGCCTTTTCTTCGTCTAAGTTGAAAATTAAACTCAGTGGGGAAGTGAAATCGTGGTAGAAGACTTCATAAGGTATTCATCATACTAAAGGCGTAATGCTGGAGGTCTTCAGGTAGAACGCAGAATTCGAGAATATGGAGTAGGAGAAGAAGCACCATTATGGAAATGCCTAAGAGCTAAGTTTGATTTCAGCAAAATGAACTAAAGATTTAAATTGCTTACGATCTCAGCAAGTGCAACAGTTGAATTGTGAACTAACCACTTACTTGAGATACGATAGATATTGATGGATACTGATTTGCCTACGTGCAGGTTGCAATTATCCATAACAGTGCCAAGATCTAAAGGTTTCGAAATCCATCAGGACATCACATCTGAAGCCGATATTCGATCGGCTGTTACAATAATTTACTGGCTTGCTTCTTTATTAGGTAAGGAATAGAAAAAACAATGGGAACTGGATAGAAAACTCAGCCCTTTGTCTATTCGTTACATCGTTAGAGAAGCGGAATCACTAGAAGCTTTATTGTACACGAATATCGAGAAAACCACTAAAGTTGCTAGAACTTTATAGGGCTCTTGGAAAAACATTCCATACCCTTACAAAACCTGTCCTCACCTATGAGAGGAACTTCGGTAATGAACAGATATGACAATGGCTACTATGAATTTACTCAGCACTTCATAAGAAGTGTAGCTTAGTCGCCTGATATCAAGAAGGCCGGAAAATAAATCATTCACAAGGTGATGAATGTATTTGGCAGAAGCTAAAAACTCTGGTGTCGAAGCAAAACTATGCACTTCTTACGAAAGGATTATCCGGAAAATTCTACCCAACTTCAATAAATACAATGTTTCTTTTTGCCACGTATGCATGTCATTTTGCAGCTAAAGACTCGTAACGCAACTTTAGCCGTATTTGCTCCAATGGGTCAGTTCTTTAAGTGTTGGTACTGTTGGGAGTAGCTAGTGTTTACCACTATATGAATCACTAAGAAGTTATTATTACTGCTAAAACAAGAGCGAAATGTAAAGCGATAGAAATTTAAATTTAAAGGAAAAATTTTAGGTAGTTATAACAAAAAAAAGGCCGACTTTCTATAAACCACGGCAGAGATAGTTGATATGTTTATTTATATGATCTTATAAGCCGATCTTCTTTAGCTGATGCGAGCTTGGTATAGGTCTTCGTTGTCGTTGTTATTGTTTTTGGTGTTGTTGGTCGACGTTTCGGTGATTTCACCTTCCTCTGAGCCGTGATGTTACGAGTGGGAAAACGACACCGAAGACCTATACCAATCTCGCATCAGCTAAAGAAGATCGGCTTATAAGATCATATAAAAAATTAGGTAGGTGTATTTTTTTACATGATTCATCTTCATGTCTACTATACTGATCCCAAAATTTTTTTCACCTGATTCGTTTCCTTACACCGTTTTATTCACGAAGCGCTTCGAACTTTTCACATGTTGGTTCGGCTACTAGTTGAGGATTGTCGTTTTTCTTATGAAACTCGTTGAATAATGGTTGAGTCGATTCTTCCCGGACTCATAGCACATTTGTGAATGAGCGTGATTGTTGGGATTTCAGAGAGTGAACTGTTTCCGGACATGTCTGGTACGCATCTTCAGACCACGAAATAATGAAGGCCTTGGTGAGCCCGGTGCGAGGTTGAAGAAGCACCGTGCACTTGATGAACGGCACCGCTACTACTGCGTTACTCGTCTCCGCAAAAGACTTATGAATTCCTCGAAAAAAAAAGAAAAGCGGACAACTATAGAAGAGTTCTTATTATAATAACGGAATTTGTACACCAAGTGAATGTTTTGCGTTGAAACATAGAATAACACATGAATGAAGGAATGTGGACTTCCTAGGTAGCGCTGAAAAATGATTTCAACACCTAATTCTTATTCACTTTTCACCTCCTGTTTCCACCATGTGAGCACCGGACACATGATTCAAATCGTTGAGTGAACTCGCCCGAAAACAGGTTTTGTACATTCTCACGTGCAGAATCAAGCTTTCCCGTCCACCGCCTGCATCGACTTCTTCACTGGCTAAGCTGCCAAACGGTTACAAAAATTACAGCAAAAGGTGTATGGGTCAAAGTGAAATTACATGAGGAGAATAAGTCAAAGTGACGAATCCAGGCTAGTTTGCCCCATACGCATGAGTTATACATGGCTCATATCCAGAAATAGTTTGCAATTTTTTTGTCCGCTTCCTACTTAAATTTACACCACATTGCATTTGAAATAGATTTTGCTACTTATTGCAGTCAGCTACACTTACTGGCCCTCATCGGCAATGGAGAAACGGTTCCACGAGCTGGAAATCGTTCTGGTGAAACAAGTCCTCGTCTCTCATTTAAGGAAAGTGACCTTCCTGGTCTTGAACAGCTTTTCTTTCTACTTGGAATCATTAGAAAACCGTGCATTGAATGCGCAGCCGCCAAACGATCCATTACTATCTAAACTGTTTAGATAAGACGAGCGATATAAGAAGAACAATAAGAAGCCTTAGAAACAATTAGTATGTTGAGAAACTGAACAACATTTGTAATGTAACAGCTTCGAGAAGTTCGCTGAACTCAATTAGAAAAGCGCATAAACAAGAACAAAGTGCGAAGCAAAAAGAACTGCACAGAATGTTTTACCGAACTTCTCATCATAACTACATGGAAAGAGCCTGTTGGTTCAGGTGCAATTCGCTAATGGAAATAAATTATTCATGCTAGTAAACGAGGAATTCGTGTAAGAGTTAGGTGAGCTGAAGCATGGAGGTTCCCGAGATCTAAGCTTAAATCGACTAGAAACGGTAGAGTAGATGGCCAAAGAGGAGGCGTGACGGAAATTACTGTTTACTGAGAAGATTCTCTCACCCTAACTGATTTGTATGCATCTAATGAGCTTTATTTAAGTTGTTATCGAAAGTCGTATCCTTCGTGAATGTATTTATGAGGTTCTCAAGCTTTACTTAGTGTTCTGAATGGTAATCCCATATGCGTTTCTGATACGGAAAACAACATAATGAAACTAATAGAGTTCGCGTCGTCAAGAACACTAAAGTGAAACACGAAAGTAAATAAAAATAAAAAATAAAATAATTCGACAACGGAAACGAAAGCTACATTCATGGAAAAAAGGCTAGAATTTCCTATTCAATACGTCATAATCAGCGAAAACTCTGCGCGAATACTTGTGCTCCGAATCGGAGTCTACATGGGATCTTTGGAACTGGATGATAATGGGCATTATGGAATTACAAGTGCTGATTAAAAATGGTTTTAGATGCTTTTGAAATAACGGAGGTTCCTGGTGGTCTTTGCTGAGTAATGCGCCCTGTGGCTTTCGCATATACGTAATTATATTCATGTACATATGCATGAGTGCATTTGTGTGTATACGGATTCACTGCATCAAGCGGCTTCGAACAAACGATTTCAGTCAAGTAACTGGAAAGTATACGGAACAAATCACATATACGTAATCATTTTCATGTGAAAAACATTACCTTCCACAATTAACCTCCATCGTACATATTTAAATAGAAGCATCGGAGAACATACCCACGAGTCTATTCAGTAATACGGTGCCAATAGACTATTTTCATGAGCATGCATAGTGCTGTTTTTATTTTTCACTGGGGAAAAACAAGAAAAAACTACGGAGCCTTAAAATCTAACTTACCATCTATTCCGAGTAGCAAACAACTGCTTTTGGAAGGAATTATCACTAGCAATAAATAAAACCTTGTTTTGCAACAATAGACATTGTTCAACCTATGTTTTCCTATCTTTATTTTTCAATTGTTTTCCATCTTTCTCGTTTTGTTTTATTTCAACAGTTTAATTTTCCTCCCAGCGGTTTACCATCTTATCGTGGCTGTGAGGTGTTCCTGGGTATCGGGTTGCGATGTACAGCGGTCAGATTCATCCCTTAGCAGAGTCTCCCAAGCTGGTAAGTAGTCTGGCGTTTCCATCAGGAAGCTCAGCTAAGAGTAAACCAGAATCCACTTCTGTCCTGGCGTGAAACTAGTCGCATGGTGGCAAACTTCCCTTTGATTCACAAGGGTGACGCCTGCCTGTGGTGGTGTCGAGCTGGGGCAGACTTTGACTAAGATGACCTGGTGACTCCAGGAAACCACAATGGTTAAACCAGCAAAACTCTGAAAAAATGGAAGCTATACTAGCCCCGCCCCCACAACTGGTGAACGGGGCCATCCAAGTATCAAAGTAAGTGAATATTTTATTTCATCTAGTTTATTTTTGCTTCATGTTCAACATTCATGGCGATGGAAAGCCACTGCACATGTCGTAACCGATGTTGCCATTCAAGATCTTAGAAGATGAACGTTTGTGATTACACGTATAGACTGGCTGTCTTTTTAGAAGATATTGCAAAATGTCTAGCGTTTTTGTGGTTGCTGGTCAACGTATTTCTCAAGTGTAAACAACTTCGTCTCCAGATTTTTCTTCGGAAAGTTCGTCGAACAATAAGCTTCATTACTGATTGACTCGACTCAACTGAGAAGCTCGATTCTGTTGCAGCTCTCTAAATGCGCTTCCCTGAATGGTGGTAGAAAAGCAATCGAGCTGGAATGCAAAACAAAACAGCTTATTGGGTTTTCTCAACAAAAACATTCTGATATAGAATAATCACTTCTTCAAGAATTTGGACAATTCTTTTGCAGGAAGATATTTAGCATTGAGGAGATTGTAAAGAAGCCCTTTAGCTTCGTATCAACTACAGATGCTAATTGTTAGTGGCTAAGTAAAGTTTACAGCTCCAAGAAGCAGTATTAATTGTAATCGGCCTTATTTTGACTAAAGAATCTAAATTCAAGTAAATTATAGCATTTTCAACTATCTGTCGGAAGTCTGGGTGATTCATAAATTCTAAGATTTTTTTCTTGAGTAGCAGATTAAGACCTTGCACAAACATTTGATAAAGACATCTCTGCCGTTATGAGAACAGATGATATTTGGCATGATATGGTTTCTTAATATCTCCTTACATTTCTTTTGAGAAAGAACCTAAGGTTGTGTTCTGAGTGGAGAGAAAAACAAAGCTAAAGTGAGAGAATGATTTGTTTGCATGTAGTTTGTGATTCTTCCCAACGGTTTACCGCCTCAACGTGGCTGGAAGGTGTTTCTGAGTGTCGGACTGCTCTGTGCACCGGGGAATTCATCCTCCTAGCAGGGGTCTCCCAAGCTGAAAAGAAGTCCGGTGTTTCCATCAGGAAGCCTAGCTAAAAGCAAACCAATACCAGGATCCACCACTGTCCTGGTATAAAAGTAGCATGGTGGCAAATCTCCTTCTGATCCGCAAGCACTGCGACTGCTCATGGTGGCGGAGATCTGGGGCAGACTTTGGCCAGGCTGACCTCAGGATTCCAAGAAACCACAATGGCTTAACCAGCAATCTCCAAAAACTGGAAATTGTTCTGGGGCGCACACAACTAGTGAGGACGGGCCATACAAGCATCACGTAAGTAAACTAGTGATTTTATTTAAGTCAGTCTCGCCTCAGCAATATCGCTAATAGAAGTAAGACTCAGTTAAAATCATTGTTTAATTTTTTTATTTCATTTTAAACGACCTGTCTTCACATCTACTGTGCGGATCCTAGCACTACTCATATTCGATTCGTATCCATCATCCACTAAGGTTTTCCAACTCCTACATGTGGTTTCGGGTGCTGCTTGTGTATTCCCATTTCGTCTTGAGTGTGGCAGAATGCTGGTCGAGTCGATTCTCCCTGGAGTCCTGAGATACCCGTGGTCGAGCGCTTCCAGCTGGCTTACAGGAAGTTTTTTTTTCGAACATGTCTGGTAGCAACGTCCCAACCGTAGAGGGATGAGAGGTTTGGTGAGCCTGGAGCAAGACCGAACCAGCACACTTCTCGTAATGAGCGACTTCACTACTGCTATGCTGTCCGCCCTTCATCGTCGTTGCTATTTAGGTCATTTCAGTAGCTATTTTTTTATTTAACTATCCTATTTACTTAAAGATTTAAAGTTTTACACAGTTAATATCACTGTAGCTGTATTATTAACAGCGTCATAGTAAAATGTTTGCGTGATGAAATCCTGTCAAATTAGTCAAATTAACTGAGGATCTGATATGCTTCTGGTAGATATGATATAATCTGTGAAAATACGAAACGAAAAAACCAGGTGACAAAAATAGACTAGAACGAGAAATGAAGGAGGAAACCTAAATATTATGCATGTATGAAGAGCGCGTGTGGCGCAGTCGTTGGAGGCGCCACTGCGACGCGCACGTGAAATGCGCCCATGGCCCACCAAGCCTTCCATCCATCCGGGGTCGGCAAATTGGTACCAGACTTGTCTGGGAGGATAGCAGCACTAGCTCAATACATCGGCAGGCCACCGCGAGTCATTGTGAAGGCCAGATATGCATTCAATCACCTCCAACGATGCTTAATGAAGTCGAATGCATGGCGCGTCCTTCAGGGATTGATCAACGCCGAGTGCTTTATCCTTTATCCTTTATGCATTTATGAAAGTAGGAAAAAAGTCTCACACTAAATAAGAGCATCTTTTCAAAGAGAGAAATGAGCTTGAAATGCGGTATTTAAAAGATACAGAACGAGGCCTTTAGAACTGCCGGCGTAAGAACTATATGGCGAATAGTGGAGTGCTGTCGTAATCTCATTGGGTGCTGCAGTTTGAGATTTCTTGTTGAAGTAGAATAATTGGCATTACCGTATGCAGTAGTTTACCCTATCAGTGAAAGCAGTAAAAGCAGAAAGCATTGGTTTATGCAGGTAAGGAGCCAAAAACTCCTATTTGTTATCGGTTGCCTGTTATGTATATATTGACTAAATACACCGACACACATGGATACACATAGACATACACCACACCACCCTTGCCCACATATCCAGCGACAGTTGTCTTGAAAATAGTGATTGTTCCTTATTTTAACTTGTTTTACTCGACTTACTCGAAAGAAATGAGACATGACTTCTCCATGTGTGTGGCCTTAAGAACTCACCTGTTATTATAGAGAATCAATCAATAAACTAAAATTTTTCGCTTTTATTCGACGTTTTCTAAGTCGAATAACGCTTAATTTGGGTGGAGGCTTCATACAGTGATTTTGGCAAATTCACACAAATTTGGTAAACGCTTTTTATTATGGGTGAAGCTTTGTGGGGTATCGTTATCTCCAAATTAGCTTAATTCGAGAATGTACCGTATACTTGAAGTTCCGTCTTCCACTCTTTTGAAGAAAAGCTTATTAAGACAGAAGGAACGCCGGAGCGTCAACTGCTACAAAGGTTTTTGAATAAGCTTATCGAGAAATTAGGAGTTTAATGGAAACATTTCTCAGCCTGTTCCATTTGAGAAATGATTAAAATTTTATGCGACAATATGAGAGCTCTACACTTTTAGCGCTTCAAAAGTCTATAGAAAATGTTACATGCTCTTCAATTGTACCTCTGCAAAAGTTATGACGAGGAAGTCTTTAGGGCAAACTGGAAAATTACTGCACTGGACGGAAGACTTGAAAAGCAACCACAAGAACCACAAGTAAGGCAACAGCAAGTAAAAAAGTGTGAACGCTAACCAACTGGTTTTAAGGGCAACCTAAAGTGAAATCAAAGCGGGTTCAAAAGCTCCATATAGAAGAAGATAGCCGTGAGGACGAAAAGGATAGACAGTGACTTCACCCCATCGACTGCCGATACTAACTAGCCGATGATGTTAACTGAAGCAGATCCATATTTAACAGCTGGAAGGCCCATGGAAGTATGTGCTAAAAGAACGGTTTTGGAGCTCTTGCAAACCGACTTTCCTTTAATCTCAACATGAACAATCATTGTCTTGTTACGCTGATAATCTATCGAGATGTTTTTACAGAACTCTCTCCTAGCTAATATTTCGGCTCTCTCATTTTAATACAGCCGTAACGATTTGAACCCAATGACCACGACTGTACACTCTTATGCTCTCGATTTCAGTAGTCGCATCAAGGCGAATTCACTCGAGTGGAATTCGCAATGCTTTCGCAAGAACCACAGCAGCACTGAATTCTATAAAAGCCGAACACGTTACAATGTTATCCACAATAAAATTTTGTAACAATATTGTGTCAGCTTATGAATAGAGTAAGTTCGTGAACTTCTCAGTGAAATGGCGATTCGAAACTATTGGAGATTTGCATGCTTTTGGATGAATGGATGGTAAAGCGACCATCGCTATGAGGTCTCTTCCGTATTTCTTCTACATACAACAAAGCGCTTCGTCTATTTTGATCGCATTATGAAGATTCAATTTGCATTCGTCAACTATACAGTTAAACTGATTTAAAAATCAGGTCGCCTCTGTGAAAGCAACCAATTCGCTCCTGTTCACCACAGAAGACTGATATGAAAGAATTTGGCAAAAACTCTAGAAAAGAGGAGGTCACCACCTCGCTTTTTGTGCAGGTCCTACTGTCTATTAATTCATTTGGAAAAAAGAATATGCATAGACATCCATAAGAATAAATACAATCCAAATATACAGATGTAAATCTAAATGTATACGCATACGAATATATCTATACACAGGCACACGTACATATCAATATGGATACACATAAATACAGATATATACATGTGCAAATAAATGTTACCTACTTGAATCTTGAATGACCCACCCTCACTGGTTGTGCGAGCCCCAGCATAATCTCTATTTTTCGGAGATTTGCTGGTAAAGCCATTATGGTTCCCTGGAATCCCGAGATCAGCAAGCCAAAGTCTGCCCCAGGTCTTCACCACCACAGGCAGTCGCAGCCTTTCTGGATCAGAAAGAGATTTACCACCATGTGACTTTGATACCAGAACGGTGGTGGATCCTGCTATTGGTTTACTTTTAGCTAGGCTTCCTGAGTAAAAATATGTATATATATATATATATATATGTATGAAGTTTACAAAAAACAAAGACTTTGATAAAGCTTGCGAAAGATTGGTCTTCGACTAAATCTCACAAAAACGATGTTCATGAAGAACGGATTTGTTTCGTATGCTCCATTCACGCTCAAGAGAACGAATGAATATCTCAGAATGCTCCAGTTATCTCTATTTAGGTCGGAAAATCAATATGACGAACGACTTAGCTCCAGAGCTGAGCAGAAGGAAACGAGCGGTTGGAGAGCATTCAAGAGCATCGAGGTGGTAGTGAAGAGAACAAAGAACACCCGACTCCGTGCCCACCTTTTCGACTCAACGGCTCTTCCTGCCCTAACGTATGCGTCAGAAACCTGGTCGCTACGTAAGCAGGATGAAAGATCACTCAACGTTATCGAACACGCAGTCGAAAGGACGATGCTAGTATTCCATATTCACACAAGCAAGGGAAGCGATACGAAGCTCAGACCTACATCAACGATCAAAAATCAAACATGCCGTTTTGTACGCCAAACAGTCGAATATTACTTGGGCCGGACACGTAATGCGTATGAGTGATAACCAATGGACAAGGGCTGTTAGTGACTGGATTCCTCGGGACGTCAAACGTACTGCACGAGGACCACTGACTCGATAGTCAGAGCTCTTCATGAAGAGCCTAAAAGAAATACAAGATGCTCGATAAGTTCCTAGAGCTAGCAGAACCCACTAGGCTATTCTTGCACGCGACAAAAAAAAGTGGAGGATTTACTGGCGCCCGCTCGAGTCACTCGACGATCGACGGTACTACAGGTGATACAGGTGACGGGTGAAACAAAAGACAGAACAAATCAAGGGGAAATTGTTCTGTAGTTCTTCGCATTCCTGTTGAGCAAACGCGAGGTGTTATTTTCATTCTTTATTCAGGAATGAGCTGACGTTTCAGCAGACTTCGCCTTCCTCAGAGTATAGAAAGGTCAAGTCGACAGCAATCTATTCGGCCAAATACCTCCATAACCAAACAAAGAAAACGCTGAACCAAGAGTCCAATCACAATAAACACAGCTTTACACACTCACCGCTTTCTAAGAGGCTTCCACTGGGTATGTCGAGTGGAGGCCAACCGCACAGAATTCACATGTGCCCTTGCCATCAAAATAATAGGCTTACATGCTGCCCAGTATCACGTGTGATAATGAGGCACTCTTCCATGCCGTTCATTTTCGGATTTCTGGAATTAATCCAGAACGCCACGAGTGTTTTGCGTTCGCTTGTGTTTTCGATTCTCGTGCAAGGATCGTGACAGGTACCTCAAAGTCATCGCTATGTCCCTGAGTCCTATGCGTGCCTAGTAGGGCATTTGGTTTACGTTTGCCGACTGGGTGTTCTTTTATGCGCACACAGAGTGGTCTGCCCGTTTCGCCAATATATTCGTCTCCACTCGCCTTACAGGAGATCAGATAAACTGTAGCCGAGCTCATGCAATCACCTTCTCTACCATTAGGGCAAATTAAGCTATTTTTCGTTGCACATAGACGATCATGTTGGCGGTTACGAACTAGTTGGGGCCTAAGAGTAGTTGGTAGCACTTCAACTACGTTTACCGAATTCTCTAAACCCGTCCTTCTTAAACAGCGTTTTATAGCTGCCCTTACAACATTTGAGATGAAGGGTAGGTTCATACCAAATATATGAAACTGTAGCTCGGGATAGGTTTAAAGAAAATCCTAGGTCTCCAAACGACAGCTCTAGAGATAAAAAGGTCCCGTTTATCCTACCCTTCATTTCAAATGAAGTAAGTGCAGCTATAAAATGCTGTTTAAGAAAAGCCAGTCTAGAGAATTCGGTTACGATAAATGAAATTCCACCGAGTAATCTAAGTCGCCAACTAGTTCGTAACCGCCTATACAACCGTCTATGTGTAACACAAAATTGCATAATTTGCCCTAATGGTAGAGACGGTGATTGCATGAGCTCGGGTACAGTTTATCTGATCTCCTGTAGGGCGTGCGGAGACGAATACTTTGGAAAAACAGGCAGACCACTCTGTGTCTGCACAAAGGAGTACCTAAACGGCAAACATAAACTAAATACCCCACTAGGCACGTATAGGACCTAGGAACATAGCGGGGAGGATTTTGAGATACTCGTCACGATTCTCGCATGGGGATGGGGAACACAAGCGCGCAAAACTCTCGAGGCATTCGGAACTAATTCCAGAAATCCGAAAATTAACCGCAGGGAAGAATGCCTCATTATCACGTGCGACATTGGGCAGCATGTAATCCTGTTATTCTGATGGGAGGGTCATATTACGCTTCCATGTGAATTCTGTACTGTTGGTCTCCAAGCAACATACTCAGTGGAAGCCTCTTAGAAAGCGGTAAGTGTGCAAAGCTGTGCTCTATGTGATTGAAATCCCGGTCTAGTGTTTTTTCTGTTTGGTTATGGAGGTGTTTGGCCGAATAGATTACTCTCAAATTGACCTTTCCATGCTCTTAGGAAGGCGTAGTACGCCGAAACGTCAGTTTATTTGTGAATTAAGAATAAAAATGACACTTCACGTTTGCTCGATAAGAATACGAAGAATTTCACTTCATTAAGTACCTTAAAACTGGCCTATTTAACCACTGGTGGAAGTTGACTACAAAGAGCATTTTTTTGGCCTCCTTAACAAGTTTGACATCAGTTTTCCGCCATCAGAGCTATGGAAGGTTTGGTGTGTATGGAGCGCAAAATCGAATTATCGGCCCTGATGTGTACTACTGCTCACCTCCACCTACTGTACAGCACTTTAACTTAAGGTTACGAAAATATTATTCCTAATACATTGTACACGTCGCTACATATTTCGTTAGGTATTCCAAACTCTTGTTGTTGTGCATATAGTGGATCGAAAACTATGTACTATAAGGGAGTTGGCATGAATTTGTTACTGGTGTTGATTTAGAGGAGTAATTTAATCAAATTACAAGGCCACTGCCTTATAATTAAACTTAGAAGATTTTCTAGCTGTGGTAAGGCACAATGTATGTTCCAAATCGATGAAGTGAAGAAAATCATGCTAAGTACTCAGTAGCAGAAGGATTTCAGCACCTTAGACGATAAAGGCATTAGCATCGATGTAAGCCAATGCCAATGCCATTGCACTTTTCTACACACACATTTATTTACTAATTTTACTTATTTATTAGGGCGCGTGTGACGCAGTGGTTGAAGGCGCCACCATGCGGAGTCGATCCTCTCGCCTATGACCCACCAGCTCTTCCATCCCTCCGAGATCGGCAAATTGGTACTAGAGTTGTCTGGGAGGATAGCAGCACTGGCTCGATACATCGGTAGGCCACCGCGAGTCATTGTGATGGCCAGATATACATTCAGTCACCTCCTACGATATTTAATGAAGTTGAATGTACGGCGCATCCCTCAGGAATTGATCAACGCCGAGGCATTTCTTATCTTTTTTTTTTACTTATTTATTCAAGAAGAACTTGGAAATTTGAATGAAATCGGCCAGAAATGTGATATATTCATGTGCTAAGGCTTATTGAACTTCATTAAACCATTCATTACAATTCATAAATACTTCTTTTTTCAAGTACGAGAAATTATATTTAGTCTGATATTTGGAGTTTCTTTTCTATTGCAATTAAATAAAAAAAATTTTTTACTGAATTCAGAATTTCACTGGCAAAAAGCCTAGAGGAAGGATATAATGCTCAAAGAGTCCCTAGAGCGAGCAGAACCAATTGGGATACTCTCGCACGCGATAAGGGGAAAATGGAAGATTTACTGGCGCCCGCTCAAGTCATTCGTCGATCAACGTGGCCACAGGTGATACAGGTGATAACAGGATTCGGAAGATATCGTAGCAGCATCGTATACTCTTTATGTCAAAGTTTAGAATAAATTTTAATGTAGAAAAAGTGCTGCTATTTTCTTAGAAAATAAACACGTACGCTAAATTGACGATCTACTGTCTTCACCATTAATTATGAAATTTTTACGATCTGTTTTTGTTCACGTTGACTTACGTGGTTCAACGAATTCGTCTCTTTAAGTTACTGTAACTTTTCGCTGAAGATAAGAAATGCCCAAGCAAAACGTAGCATAAAAGTTTCATATACGTTCGTAAGGAGCGGCTCAAAAGCTTGTCAAACCTATCAAACTAGTTGGTTCGTGTTAACGGCGACATTTGTGATGATATCGTTTAATTTTTTAAAAAAAATGTTTCATCTTTAAAATCTAAGTGCTCTCTATACAACCAGAAAAGAGGAATTTCATCTCTGGTCGAATCAGAGAATCAGAAGCCGATATCGTCGAAGAGCAGAAGCGGAATACGCTTCCTTCTTATGGAAATGTTATAAAAAGCCGTTTGAAGGGTTTAAAAGTGAATTAAAGACGAGTTCTGAACTTTGTGTCAGCTCATATGAAATGACTCTTAAGCGATGACAAGTAGAGAAAAAAGTTGCTACATTCAGATATGATATCTGAATGCTAACATTGATGGCAAATAATAAAATGAGGCGTATCAGCTTTACTCGACAAGATCAGCAATGTCAACGGTGGGAGTTCTTGACCAGGCCAGAACAATAAACGTGTTTTCGAATAATGAAAGCTATAGAGCGGAAGTCCGGTCACGAGAGATCCCCAACCACATGCCGAGAACAGCAAAATAGACTGTTTCTCAGCTTTATTGCCGCTTGAACTGTTCAAGATGGGGTTCGTGGATAAGTTGAGGTATGCGGAGAGAAATGCGCTTGGTGTTTTGATATGGTAGTTGTTTTTGACGAAAGAAACACTGAATTAAAACTCTTATTGGCCTGATGATAAGTGCCAAATTATAACAGTGGGTTAAGTGAAGATATTAGCTTTATCATAAATCGTTTAATGAACTCGATCTCGAGGAGGTGAAAAAACTCTTGCCAATCTATCAAGAAGTCGGTCAAGAGGAAAATGTGCGAGGAATCGCGATTTCTCGCGATATTCGAGCATAAAATAAGTGAATGGCCCTAATGTTATAATATCCCTAAATTTTTTAATAGACAGATAAGCCGCGTATGAATTGATTGGCGAGTAGAAGCCCGCTTGAGGGAAAATAGAGTACGGATGCTTCACTTAACAGTCATTCATAGAGTGTCTGCGCCGTCGCATTTAGAAAAGAATTCCAATGGTAGGCTAGACTTTTTAAAAAATTAGAAAACTGCTGTTCAGATGAAGTTTAGATGGGTCCGTATTTTGAAAGGAACACTTTTTTGTGGATTTTACAGTAGCAGCAGTTGGCCTATGTTGAAGTGGTGGAAGGATGCATGAACAAAATCCGGTTTGTTAATTGACAACATTTTATGTGTTTTTCATTCTTGAATAGTAAAGAGGGAAAGAGATAAAGAGAGGAAAAAGATGGAGAGAATAAATACGGACGGAGAAGAAGGAGGAAAGAGGTAGGCAGACAGAGAGAAGGCGGGAGAGACAAGATTTTTGTCATAAACTTAAAAAAACGGGTAATGAAATGTTGCGTATGTCACAAAATGTGTCCAGCTTCTCAGAAACAACTACGAGTTTCAAAGTTGTTGAAAGAAAGCCCGTTAAAGTTCCAAGTAAAAGAGCAAAGATAATAGCCACATAAGGTTTTGAAAAGGAAGATAACGAAAATGAGAGCTGTTACCCGGCATGATTTGAAATTCTGTTGAAAATGTCTCATCGATTCCCGAATAATATATGCACAATTTTATGAGATATACTAAATAATCGACGTACTTCTAATATGAAACACTTCACCGAGAACAGTCGCATTGTTCATGGGTCTATGGAAATGTGAAACTCTTACCCACATGAGAAACTCATACGGACAACACTTAGAACATTTTTGCTGTTCTGGAATCAGATTTCTACAAAACTGTTTAACCAGAGGTTGAGCGCTCTTCATATAAAAGCCGAAGGAAGCTGAATTGTTAAACCATTTGTTACGAAGAGGATCGATTGGAAGTGTTCCACTGGGTTTGAAATCATCAGATTGACCTTACTGTATAACAAAAAAGACGTAAATTAGGAAATCAAACCTGGAAATGAGAGTGTTTGCTGAAATTTCGGATTAAGATTACGTCGATGAACTTTGGTACGTGCACTTTTTGACGGATCTTCCACAAAGAACGCTCTGACGTAAGGATCAGAACTACCTGAAATTCCAAAAGCTCTATTGTGTCAAATTCTTAGATGAATCTTCCACAAAGATAAAAATAAAAAAAGTTAATGAGTTTTCGGAGGACATACTTTCCGCTTCTTATTTTGTCCGTCTATTCTCTTCACTTAGAAACAAAGACCTTCAAATAACCATCAGCGATCTTAGCGACCACAACTGTTGTTCTATTTTGCAGTATTCATACTCATACGTGCTTGGTGGTCAAAGAAGCTAGCAAAATTTATGTTAATGACAGGATAAAATGGTGCAGGTAGGGCTGTGGCTGGAAACCCCGTCGAATACGATGGGATCGATCCGTTGCCGCAAGCTCATCAAGCCTTCCATCCCTCCGGAGTCGGCAGATCGGTACCAGACTTGTCTAGAAGGATAATAGCACTCATTCAATAAATCGGTAAGACACCGTGAGCAATTTATAAGGTAGATATGCATTCAATTTTCTCTAACGATGCGTAATGAAACCGAATGCATTGCGCAGCCCTTAGGAATCGATAAGCGTCGAAAGCTTTATCCTTTTATCCTTTGCTTACTTGGATACTTCAATGGCCCGTCCTCACCGGTTGTGCAGGCCCCAGCATAATTTCTATTACGGAGTTTTGTTGGTTTTTGTCCAGTAATTCCCTGGCGTCCTGAGGTCAGCTTGGCCAAAGTTTGCGCTAGGTCGTCACCACCGCAGGCTGTCGTCGTCTTCGTAGATCAGAGAGAAATTTGCCATGATGCGCCTAGTTTGGTACCAGGACGGTGACGGACTTTCGTATTGATTTACTCATAGCTGGGCTTCGTGATGGAAACACCGGACTCCTTCTCAGGTAATTGTAAAGGCAAGATATGCATTCAGTAACAACCTCTAACGATACTTAATGAAGTCGAATGCATGGCGCATCCCTCAGGGATTGATCAACACCGAGAGCTTTATGCTTTTATCGCTTTATTAGCAACATAATCACTAGGGTTAGTAAGTGCCATAAGTTCTTCGGAGAATTGAAAGCAAGGTAATTATGTACGCAGAGATTCTTTTCCTTTCATTGAATGGAAGGATCCTGCTTGTGAATGTCAAAAATTACCGTTGTCATTAGAGTACAGGCAACTGCAATATTTATCTTTATCTCGAAGCCCATCTTGAAGTCGGGAATCGCAGCATTTGATTGCGATGACTGTAGGAAGTCAGAAGTGAGGAAATATTGAATGAATAAAGTAGAAAACAAAAAAAAGCTTTCGGCGTTCATCTGAGAGATGCGCCATGCCTTCGATATCGTCGAGTAGCGTAACAGGGGATTGAATACATATTTGGCCTACACAGTGACTCGCGGCGGTCTATCGATGCCAACGCTGCTATCCTCCCAGACACGTCTGGTATCATTTGCCGATCCCGAGAGTATGCAAGGCTTGGTGAGCCGGGAACGGGATAGAACACATGCGTATTTCTGGGTAGCTCTAACCACTGTACTACACACGCCACTTGATAAGGAAAACTTTTAATGAAATTGCTGTTTATGTTAGAATAATGTTTCTTCACGAAACACCGCATGCAGAGTATTTTGAGCTTGTCAGCTGTCCGATGATGAACATAACTACGAAAACAATTGAACGAGTCATCCTGAATGACTTCTAGCATTCTCCCTAGACTGGCCAGTACTAATTATGTAGAGCAAAAAAGTGTAGCATTTACAAATCAATCAATGTTAATAACTTGAAATAGAGCTAAGTCATTAATAGCTCCAAAAACAGAAACCCCTTGATCGCAAGGAAGAAGGTGAAACCGAAGGCCATAGAAATCCAGTTCGAAACTAATACTATTATCATGAGCTTATCATAACGGATAAAGGATAAAGCTATCGGTGTTGATCAATCCCTGAGCGATGCGCCATGCATTCGACTTCATTAAGTAGCGTTGGAGGTGATTGAATGTATATCTGGCTTTTACAATGACTCGCGGTGGCCTGCCGATGTATCGAGCCAGTGCTGCTATCCTCCCAGGCAAGTCTGGTACCAGTTTGCCGACACCGAAGGGATGGAAGGCTTGTTGGGCCATGGGGACATGGATCGATTCCACGTGCGTGTCGCAGTGGCACCTCCAACCACTGCGCCACACGCGCCGTTACGAGCTTATCATAAGCTAACATAAATTTTAACTATAAGGGAACTAAATTGTACCTCATTATCGTCCGTTATTTTGATACTTTCTCTTTTTGTATTTCTTCCAAAGGAGAAATGCTGTCTTACCGCGCTCTTCCATGGTGAGAGTTTGTGACGAAGTGAATGAGGTTGTACTGGTCGAGCACTCGTGTCAAAGATGAGCTCCGGAGGCAACATTTGAGGTCTAGGACAATATATCGTATTCTCCGGTTTCTATAATTTCCTACAGCTTTCTTAAATAATTATTGTCTATTCCCAGGACCGACTTTCTGTTAACCTCGGCATTGATTGATAATTCGATGTTTTATTTTAATAAGCAGACACGAGGCTGTTATTATAGAATTTATCAGGATACAATAGCTGACGTTTTGGCGGTTTCGCCTTCTTCAGAGCTTGGAAAGGTCAGATTGAGATGCGATCTTCTCAGCCAAACGATTTCATAACCCTAGCTGATGAAAATTAACAAATAAATTTGTATTCGCATGAGAAACAGCTCTGTTTAAACACCTACCGTTTATTTCTTGTAAAGTTAGTTGATGGATAGCAGCCGCACAGAGTACTAACTGGGTGAGAACTGTGCCTGTGTCAGGTTATTGGATTAGCCTGAGGTATGGCGCCAGGTCACGCGTGATAACAAGACACTCCTCCATGCAGTTCATTTTTGAATTTTCGGAATTGATCCAAAGCGTTTCAAAAGTTTTACGCGCTGATGTTTTCGATTGGTGCGTGAGGATAGCGACTCCTACTTTAAAATCTTCTTCGTTGTGTTCCTGCATTCCACGCGCGCCTAGTGGAGTGTTTGGTTTTAATTTAGACTTACCGACTAGGTGTTCTTTTACGCGGACGCAGAGCGGTCTACCCGTTTCGCCAACGTATTCGTCGTCGCACGCTTTACAAGAGATCAGGCAGATTATAAGAATAAGATTTATTCAGTACAATAGTGCCTCATATTTCAACGGTTTCGCGTTCTTCAGATTCTGGAAGAGTCAAATTAGACCCTCAAGGGGCTCAGTCGAACTCCCATAACCTCGCCAGATAAAACTTTATATATAAACCTTTATTGACATAGTCAATAGTTTTCATTAGACACTCATGTTTTTCTGGATCACATGTTCACTATCGATTCAGATCAACCCGGCTCTGAAGAAGACCAAAATGTCTAAACGTCAGCCGAATAAATCTTGTGAACCTCATGGCTGCTTATTATTTGAAGAAGATACTCACTGTTTTGTTGCTTATAACTCCTCCAGCTATTATCGCAAACCATCCGCACAGAGTTCCAGATAGGTAAGAAATGTGCCTGGCTCAAAACAAAGAATTCAGTCGATATGTAGGAAGATCGCATGTCATCATAAAGCACTCTTCTGCGCTCTTCATTTTTGGATTTTCGGAGTTTATCCAGAACGCTGCAAGACCTTCACAAGCTGAGGTTCAGATTCCTGTGTGAAGAATATGACTTTTACTTCAAATTCCTTTCCATTATATCTGTGGATTCCATGCGTGCTTGGTGAAGTACTTTGTTAAACTCTATTTTTAAGTTCTAGGTGCTCTTTCTTACGAAGGCCTGTTTCGCAACGTGTTCATCCACATACGATTTACAAGAGATTAGGAATGTCGTAGCCGTACTACTGTAACCATTGTTTCTTTCGCTAAGGTGTGTTGTGCAGTTTTGCGTCTCGTTGAAGTAGAACTCATAAATTTCGTGCAGGAATTTAAAACTTTAACACGTAAAACTTTTGGAGCGTTCTGGATAAACTGCAAAAATTCAAAAATGACCCGTAAGGAAGGGTGCCTTGTCCTCGCATATGATCTTCGCGCCATATCTCAGATCAATTTTCGATCTGAACCAGCGTAAACCGTTGTGAGGCTGGGCTCCGACAATGTCTTGGAACTTGTAAACAACAAATCGGTTCTAGGATAGACTGACAAACACTTATCCTTTTAAGCTTTTATTTTAAATTTATTTGACGGCAAAAGATCTATAGAACTAGCTGAGAGACGGGCAAAAACGAAGGACCCGTATAGCGTGGTGGTGAACGCGTTACTCCTCGGAAAGGACAATAGCGCGTTCCTTCTCCACCGCAGACACCTGTGGTCCGGAGTTTTGTAAATATCTCAGTATTATTAACTTATCGATTTAGTTTTCTCTGCCGAGCTTATGAAAGTGTTTGACTAAGTGAATCGCTTGTCAATTTGGCGCTCTGATGATAATAGCAGCCTCGTGTTTACTCATCAAGAAAACGGCTTTACAGTATTTTCTGCTTTCATATTAATTACTTGGCCTCACATGCGCAGATTTTTGCACTTTCGTGGACAAAGGCAGCGTCAAATTATTCCACCTACCTAGTCGTTTATCTCTAACTAATGTATTATGCATTATTTTGTCTCGTGTCCGCTTTCGTCTTAAATGACTGAATTGTTTACCACTTTCTGGTGAACATTACACCTGCAGTTATGTTAAATTAAAAACAGACCTCAAATTCTTCAAGTTTAGAACCAAAACTGCCACCATCGCCGTAGTTAGATGCATCATATAACAAAAATAGTCAGGGGTGGTAGTGCAATGGTAGTGTTGCTGTTCATCACTAGCATGACAGTGGTTCACCATTTTCCTGTCTCATTAAGCCTGTCATCCTTTCAGTTTTTGGAAATTGTTACCACGCTAGCAAACTTGTCTGCAAAAAGTTCGCTCTGTGCATTTCAACTAGGAACGCTATGACCTGTCTATCTCCGGACTCCACGATAAACCGACTCGATTAGCATTCAACGACAAGCATGGCAAGAAGAAAATCCTTAAGCAGCAGCCGAACCCATGTGCAAAAGTTGGACGACTTTTATAGAAGATGGAGACGAATCGAGTTCAAGAAGTATTGGGATCAACACGGTTGAAGCAAGAGATGAGTCGTGCAAAAAAAAGCTACATGGAGTTGTTGTTCAGTTAAACACCCAGGTGTGACCAAGCCATCCATTCCTCTAGAATCGATAGCAATCATTTCATACATCGATATGATGATATGAATCGAATCTAATGCTCCGCGAAGTCCTAAATGGTAGAATAACATTGAAAATACTTTTCCTTCATGCTTCATAATATACACTAACGACCATTCCGTTAGTCACTGCATTACTCAAAGAAGATCCATTACCACTCTCCCTTTACGCCTGCGATGAGTTGACAATTGGACCATATCCATTGATAAGTGGACAAATTTTCCATGTGGAACCGATCATTTTCAGTTTGACTGCCACGGTACTAAAGATGGCTTATGGGGCTGTGCCATCATAACGGAACGAGATGCTAACAGCTTCCGAGATATTGAAGTGAGGTGATTTTGTAGGAGATGAATTCGAAACATTTCTTACTCGCTTCTTAATTATTTAATTGTGGAAGTTTATCGAGGGCGACTTGCAGGATAGAGCTTGTTTTTGTTAAGAAAAAAAGCTCTCGGCGTTGGTCAAATCCTGAGGGATAGACCATGCATTCAACTTCATTAAGTATCGCTTGAAGGTAATTGAATGGTTACCTGGCCTTTACATTGATTCGCGGCGGCTACCGATCTATCGACCCAATGCTGCTATCCTCCCAGACAAGTCTGGTACCTATTTGCCGACCCCGGAGGAACGGAGGGCTTGATTTCCCATTGGCGTGGGGATGCATTCCACGTGTGTGCTGCGGAGCTCCCTTGACGACTGCGCATTTATTTTTATTACGTATCATAATACGTAATACAATACGAAGGCGTGTTCAATTTTGCAGAATTTTTTGGTAAAATAACGGCATGTGTCTTATTTTATTGAAAAGACTGTAGGTTAATATTCAAACGTTCCTACCTGAACAGTTTTGCTTGTTGTTCACAATCCAACTTGTCGAGATCGATAGGTTTACGTGACCTGTGCAAGAGGAATTTTTTCGCTACAAAAAAAAACGATGGTAAATGCAATTAAATAAAAAAGAATAGGCTATAATGAAGGCAAATACATCGAGACATCAGCGAATAAATGTTGATTATCCATTTCGTGTAGGCCTATCATAGAAAGAATACATATTGATTGGTCATGCTGAGGTTAAAGGAAAGTTGGTTTTGAAAAACAGAAACAAAACTTTTGTAATGCTGAGATACCTGCAAAAGTCCGAACCGCAGGTGTCTGCGGTGGAGAACGAACTCGCATTTTTGCTTTCCAGGAAGTAACGAGTTCACCACCACTCCATGCGGGTCTTTCGTTTCGCATATCTCTCAGCTGGTTCTATCGATCTTTACCATCACCAATCCTGCGCTCCGGAGTTTTACAAGTATCTCAGCGTTATAGAAATTATATTTCGCAACGTACTCTGCCGTTAAAAAGAATAGGCAGTCAATAAAAAGATTAAGAAACAAGACTATTCAATGTTTCCTAAAGAACAACTGTAATGTTAATAACAACAATTTCTGATAGATTTTTAATGACATTGTAAACAAATACAAATACAAATAAAGGTACCGAATTTAAGGTAATCAGCAACAGATGCTCTGTTGGTTTGATTGCATTTAGTGCATCATGAAACATAAACATTATACTATTTTTGGATTAGAACTAAAAAAGTTATTAAAAAGGTGATTTTGAAAGAAAAACAGGCTAAATTCAGTCGGTAAAAATGGATAAACGTGTAAAGGAATTGATCTCGCAGAGAAACTACATTAATCCGTAGACCCTCTTCGTTGGGTTCAAAAATATCCTTTCTAGTTCGCATCGCATATGTCGGTGCTATAGTGCATACATTTGCTAGAAAAAAACAAAACAAAAAAACCAACTAACTTGTAGAAAATAGCGCCAACCACTACAAGAGCAGACAGAATGGCGGCCATTACAATGTAGAGATAGTAGATTGGTATGGTAATCTGGTTGGCGTACGCCATGGATGAAAGTGGCGGGTAGCGCCTGACAATAAACTAAACTTGTTTGATTTCCGACCGTATATTGGAATACGGTATACGGTTGAAATCGAGTGATATACGATAATCAACTGTGAGTGTAAGGACTCCGAGACAAGAGCGAAATAAAACGTTGCAGTTCATGCACACCATATTCTATTCGGGTACGAAATTATATTACGAGAAGAAGTAACATCGCTGTTGAAGAGAAAATACACTGTGGAAAGGCCATTGCACTCAATTCTCTGGATTAATAAGGTGTGTTCTAATGAAAACGGCTAATTAATTAGAGAGAGGGATCCTAAGATCACCTTTCTATTAACCTCGGCGTTGGATTAGGTATTTCTACTATTGCATTCCATTCCTCCAACGAAAGTTCGAGAATCTTTTGAGTAGCTCACGCATCTCGGCTTTAGTGCTCCTGATAGCACTCAAAATGCGGTTGACAGTGCACCAAGAAAATCCAGGGCCACCATACTTGGGGGTATAACCACACCTGAAAGGGCGCGCTCACTATTAAAATTGGCCCAAGCTTTGCATCATCACAACCCATTTCTAAGGCAACCGTGCGTAGGATCGCATGCAATTTGTATGAGCTTCAAGATAGACTCCGCAGTCAGGCCAAGCAGGAAATATTGAATAAGAAAGAAGGTCAAGAAGCGGCGAGACTACCACCATCTCCTTTTTTTAGAGCGTTTTTTGGACAGCAGGACCCTAACGCGGAAGTTGATATAAAATTCCGCATGTTTTCGGACGATGTTCTCAAAACCCTGAGTGATTATCCCGGTAGAAAGTTTGCCTCTAACCTCACAGCCGCACAGAAATGTGGCCTGCGAGAAATTAGAGAAATAAATGATTCAAAGACTATTAGACTATCAGTTAGTGATAAAGGAGGAGAGTTTGTAGTTATTCCTCGCCAATTAGATGTTGAGATAAAAGAGGTAAATCTTAGTGATGCTACCTTTTATCGCCCATCATCTGAAAAGGAATACAAAAAGCCAATACCGAAAACTTAACGATGAATGGGTCACAATAGCAAAGGCGGCGGCTTAAAACCATCCGTTATTTCGCATTTTAAAGTAGATCGGCCAAAATGTCCCGTTTTATACTTACTTATTCAAACACGTAAGTTAGTATCAGCTGGTGATCTTGCGTCTACCAATCCACTCTCCTACAGGGTTAGACCCATTATCAGCTGTGTAGACGGGCCAACCGATAGAATAGCATGGTTTTTAGGCCAAATACTTACCCAAATGCTTAGCCATATTCCAGCCCACCTCACGAACACTCAAATGTTTCTAGAACGTCTACGTAACGCGTCTCCTAACAACGCGTACGTGATGGAGTCTTTTGATGCTTCCGCACTCTACGTCAACGTATCGAATGACTCCACAATGCAAGCCATCCACGAACTACTTGTTAAACATGAAGGAGGAATACTAATGCATGGCTTGTCTATTCAGCAGCTTATGGCTCTGAGTGCCTAAACTGCTCGATCTTCAGATGGTCTGGGAAATATTACCCACAAATAAGAGGAGGGCTGGCAATGGGACAGCGGTTGACAGCAACTCTCGCCATTGCATTCATGTCTGAATAGAAGCGGACAGCGGTTGACAGCAACTCTCGCCATTGCATTCATGTCTAGAATAGAAGCCCCGGGTTATCGACCTCCGGCCACGACTCTACTGCAGGTATATAGATGATTGCTTTGTCACTTTTTTCTACTCAAGAAATGGAAAATGCTTTGAGTTATTGAATGAGCAGTCTGAGTACAATAGATTCACTCGGGAGAAACCGAAAAAACCGGCTTCCGTTTGTAAACGTTCAAATGAACCTATCGAGTAGCGGTTATATGACGAAGTGGTACCGAAAACCAAGTAACGAAAACATTCCTATTCATTTCCTTTCTTCCATCCTTCACACACAAAGAGGGCGATTGTGAGAAACATGTTTCGAACGGCCACCTTCGTGTGTACGAACAAGGAATTAAAGGAGGAATCGCGCTACTTGGCTCGGCAAATAGCCATATCCAATGACTACGAAATGCTTAGCCGACAAGATGTGTTTAAAAGGAAAGCGACGTCCGAAGACCAAACACTTGGCCACAAGAAAATTCCGTTTATGCTGCTCTTTATTAGCGATGAAGTAAGTATAGCTATAAAACGGCGCCTAAGAAGGGCAGGAGAAAAACAGGCTAAATTCAGTCGGTAAAAATGGATAAACGTGTAAAGGAATTGATCTCGCAGAGAAACTACATTAATCCGTAGACCCTCTTCGTTGGGTTCAAAAATATCCTTTCTAGTTCGCATCGCATATGTCGGTGCTATAGTGCATACATTTGCTAGAAAAAAACAAAACAAAAAAACCAACTAACTTGTAGAAAATAGCGCCAACCACTACAAGAGCAGACAGAATGGCGGCCATTACAATGTAGAGATAGTAGATTGGTATGGTAATCTGGTTGGCGTACGCCATGGATGAAAGTGGCGGGTAGCGCCTGACAATAAACTAAACTTGTTTGATTTCCGACCGTATATTGGAATACGGTATACGGTTGAAATCGAGTGATATACGATAATCAACTGTGAGTGTAAGGACTCCGAGACAAGAGCGAAATAAAACGTTGCAGTTCATGCACACCATATTCTATTCGGGTACGAAATTATATTACGAGAAGAAGTAACATCGCTGTTGAAGAGAAAATACACTGTGGAAAGGCCATTGCACTCAATTCTCTGGATTAATAAGGTGTGTTCTAATGAAAACGGCTAATTAATTAGAGAGAGGGATCCTAAGATCACCTTTCTATTAACCTCGGCGTTGGATTAGGTATTTCTACTATTGCATTCCATTCCTCCAACGAAAGTTCGAGAATCTTTTGAGTAGCTCACGCATCTCGGCTTTAGTGCTCCTGATAGCACTCAAAATGCGGTTGACAGTGCACCAAGAAAATCCAGGGCCACCATACTTGGGGGTATAACCACACCTGAAAGGGCGCGCTCACTATTAAAATTGGCCCAAGCTTTGCATCATCACAACCCATTTCTAAGGCAACCGTGCGTAGGATCGCATGCAATTTGTATGAGCTTCAAGATAGACTCCGCAGTCAGGCCAAGCAGGAAATATTGAATAAGAAAGAAGGTCAAGAAGCGGCGAGACTACCACCATCTCCTTTTTTTAGAGCGTTTTTTGGACAGCAGGACCCTAACGCGGAAGTTGATATAAAATTCCGCATGTTTTCGGACGATGTTCTCAAAACCCTGAGTGATTATCCCGGTAGAAAGTTTGCCTCTAACCTCACAGCCGCACAGAAATGTGGCCTGCGAGAAATTAGAGAAATAAATGATTCAAAGACTATTAGACTATCAGTTAGTGATAAAGGAGGAGAGTTTGTAGTTATTCCTCGCCAATTAGATGTTGAGATAAAAGAGGTAAATCTTAGTGATGCTACCTTTTATCGCCCATCATCTGAAAAGGAATACAAAAAGCCAATACCGAAAACTTAACGATGAATGGGTCACAATAGCAAAGGCGGCGGCTTAAAACCATCCGTTATTTCGCATTTTAAAGTAGATCGGCCAAAATGTCCCGTTTTATACTTACTTATTCAAACACGTAAGTTAGTATCAGCTGGTGATCTTGCGTCTACCAATCCACTCTCCTACAGGGTTAGACCCATTATCAGCTGTGTAGACGGGCCAACCGATAGAATAGCATGGTTTTTAGGCCAAATACTTACCCAAATGCTTAGCCATATTCCAGCCCACCTCACGAACACTCAAATGTTTCTAGAACGTCTACGTAACGCGTCTCCTAACAACGCGTACGTGATGGAGTCTTTTGATGCTTCCGCACTCTACGTCAACGTATCGAATGACTCCACAATGCAAGCCATCCACGAACTACTTGTTAAACATGAAGGAGGAATACTAATGCATGGCTTGTCTATTCAGCAGCTTATGGCTCTGAGTGCCTAAACTGCTCGATCTTCAGATGGTCTGGGAAATATTACCCACAAATAAGAGGAGGGCTGGCAATGGGACAGCGGTTGACAGCAACTCTCGCCATTGCATTCATGTCTAGAATAGAAGCCCCGGGTTATCGACCTCCGGCCACGACTCTACTGCAGGTATATAGATGATTGCTTTGTCACTTTTTTCTACTCAAGAAATGGAAAATGCTTTGAGTTATTGAATGAGCAGTCTGAGTACAATAGATTCACTCGGGAGAAACCGAAAAAACCGGCTTCCGTTTGTAAACGTTCAAATGAACCTATCGAGTAGCGGTTATATGACGAAGTGGTACCGAAAACCAAGTAACGAAAACATTCCTATTCATTTCCTTTCTTCCATCCTTCACACACAAAGAGGGCGATTGTGAGAAACATGTTTCGAACGGCCACCTTCGTGTGTACGAACAAGGAATTAAAGGAGGAATCGCGCTACTTGGCTCGGCAAATAGCCATATCCAATGACTACGAAATGCTTAGCCGACAAGATGTGTTTAAAAGGAAAGCGACGTCCGAAGACCAAACACTTGGCCACAAGAAAATTCCGTTTATGCTGCTCTTTATTAGCGATGAAGTAAGTATAGCTATAAAACGGCGCCTAAGAAGGGCAGGTATACAGGAATCGGTAGCGACAAAAGAAATACCACTCGGTACTCTCCGTCGTCAGTTAGTTCGTAACCTCCGGTATGACCGTCTATGTGAAACAAAAAATTGCGTAACTTGCTGTTTTGGCAACGAAGGTGATTGCATGAGTTCAGGTGCGATACACCTGATCTCTTGTAATGATTGCGGAGATGAATATATTGGCGAAACGGGCAGACCCTTGTGTATCCGCATAGAAGAACACCTAGTTGGCAAACAAAAAGGTAGACAAAGTACACCACTAGGCATGCGTAGAATACAAAAGCATGACGAAGACGATTTTGACATAAAAGTCACTATCCTCGCACAGGATGCCAAAAGACCAGCGTGCAAGGTTCTTGAAGATTTCTGGATAAATGCCAAAAACCCTAAAATGAACAGCAGGGAAGAATGCCCCGAGATCACACGTGATCTCGCTCCGTACCTTCGCATCGATCCTTGAGGAGGGGAGGTGCAGTAATCAACCATATGAGACTGTGAGCTGCTGTTCTTTCTTGGTGGAAAACGAATAAAAAATGGTGGGTTTTTCGAGAAGCCGTTGATTGTGTAATTATTGTTCAGAATTTCATCTTTCTGTTTGCGTTGTTAAAGCGTTTGACCTAGTCAATTACATATCAGCGTACTCTTCCAGGCTCTGAAGAAGGCGCTACTGCCGAAACGTCAGCTACCGTTGTGTTGTATGCCTTACAATTGTGAGGAAGTAAACGTGTGCTGAATAACAGCCTCGCGATTGCTGTAAAAAAGAGAATGAATATTAAGAGCTTAAAAAACTTTAAAAGACATCATGTACCAACAATGTATTACTGCCGCAAGTAGAATACTTCCACGGACCTCCCTCATATGAGAGTTCTCGAACCGATTAGTCGCGAGGATACGTAGTGCATCCCCAGGTAGCGGATAGGCGGTTAATCGCGGACCAAAAGCGACCTTTCCTTCCCTGAGAAGAAGGCGGATCAAGGGGATGGACTCCCTATTTCTGCTGCGCCGATTTGGCACATACTTTCTGTATTTGCTAGGCGTATTCATGCATGCGTGTGTGGGTGCGTTCTCGCTTTATGCGGATTGTATTCTACGAGTAAATTCGGCCAAAAGCCTGTAATCAAGTGACAGGGAACTATATGGGGGGATGGAGCTAAGAGTCGCCTCCAACAAATAAGCTCCACGTCCACTCTGAGAGAATGTGGCAAGCTACCCGTGTGAGTAGACCAAGCCCCCACGTTCAGAGCCCAGCAAGCTATACGTGGGTATCAAACATGCTAAACGCATTTAAAAAAACGGGCTTCATTCCCTTGACACCGAAAGAGCCCCCAATTTCACAGCGTTGGGTAGGACGAGTACGGAGAGGCTGCTAAAATCTCAGGGCCAATGGAAACTGCCCGGATCAAGAACTATGGTGACAATCTGTACCTACAATACGCGTACACTTGCATCCGAGTCCTCGATAGGAGAATTGCTCATGCAAGCAAGAAGGATAAGGTACGACGTCATAGGCATAGCCGAGACGAGGCGACGCCACCCATTCAACGCCGTCTGTAACACGGGAGAAGAACTGTTCCTCGGAACATGCGACAGTAGAGGCGTAGGCGGTGTCGGCGTTCTCGTCAATACGAGTTTGTCCATGAACATCGGTTCATTCGAGCAGCTTACGACCCGAATCGGACGTTTACGATTAAAAAGATGTGGATGAATACCGGCTTTGACAATCTCCGTCGTTTACGCGCCAACATCAAACTATGACGAAGAAGAAGTCGAAGCGTTCTACATTGACTTGGAGAGGTTCTACAGGGAAGACCATACATTCTTCAAGGTCATCATTGGAGATTTCAATGCCAAGATCGGACCGAGAAGATCGTCTGAGGAACGTTACATTGGGACTCATGGATTAGAATGGAAAGAACAGGGTGAGCGGCTCTCTGAGTTTATCACAGCGACCAAGACCATCCATGGTAACTCGCAATTCCAGAAGCTTCACCGTCAACGCTGGGCGTGAGAATCTCACAATGGAGAGTACCATAACGAAATAGACCACATCATAGTAAATAGAATGTTTTGCCTAACCGTTGTCACTGCTGTCTCAGAATTCTACATGGGATCAGACCACCGTCTTCTTCGTGCTAGATTCTATTTTTCGCAGAAAGGAGAAAAAGCCATTTAATTCGAAAACCGAAGTCCTAGAACCACCACAAACTGGGACCTATTCAATTCAATTACTGGCTGTTGGGAAAAAGCCATTGTCGATCATAACGACGACGGATGCGATCGGCTCATTCAACATCTTCACGTTAGCGCTATAAAAGCGGAGAGTTCGAAGGTCACCAAGAGACGTCTGTCCCCAGAAACTCTCGAGCTAATACGCCAGTGTGGAACCGCACGAGCTGCAGGCAACCGCAAACTAACGTCCGAACTTGCGAAACAATGCAGACAGTCGATAAAAGATGATCGTAAAAAAAGAAGAAGACCTACACGATACCGGCAACTATCGCCCAATCTGGTTGCTGTCTATCGTCTACAAACTTGGGTCATCCTAAACAGGATTGACAAAACATTGGACGACGGACAGCCATGTGAGCAAGCAGGTTTTCGAAAAGCATTTAGTACGACGGACCACATCCACGCGATAACAAAGCTCATTGAAGTATCGCGAGAGTGCGGAGGACCGCTCTGTCTCATTCTCGTCGATTTACAGAAGGCCTTTGATTCAATTGAGATAGAAGCAGTCATGGAAGCCCTTGGTAGTTAAGGGGTCCCTACTCAGTACATAAAGAATCTTCGTGAGCTGTACAACATTTTAACAACCAAAATTTCTCCATTCTACAACGATATTAACGTTGACGCCAAAAGAGGATTTAGACAAAGCGATGCAATCTCGCCAAAATTATTTACAGCCACTCTCCAGAACGTCATGCGAACATTGGAGTGGGACAACATGCGAGTGAAAATCGATGGTCGGCAGATACATTACCTTCGCTTTGCTGATGATATCGTTCTTATAACACCAGACATTATCCAAGCGGAACGTATGCTTGCTGACTTTGATAAAGCATGTAGAAAGATTGGTCTTTGACTAAATCTCACAAAAACGATGTTTATGAGAAACGGATTGGTTTCGTATACCCTATTCACTCTCAACGGATCGAATATCTCCGAATCTCCCAGTTATGTCTGTCTAGGTCGTGATATCAATATGATGAATGACATAGCTCCAGAGCTGAGCAGAAGGAAACGAGCGGCTTGGGGAGCTTTCAAGAGCATCGAGGATTTAGTGAAGAGAACAAAGAACACCCGACTCCGTGTCCACCTTTTCGACTCAACGGTTCTTCCTGCCCTAACGTATGCGTCAGAAACCTGGTCGCTACGTAAGCAGGATGAAAGATCACTCAGCGTTATCGAACGCGCAGTCGAAAGGACGATGCTAGGAGTATACCATATTCACACAAGCAAGGGAAGCGATACGAAGTTCAGACCTACATCAACGATCAAAAATCAAAGATGCCGTTCTGTACGCCAAACAGTCAAAGATATGTTGGACCGGACACGTAATGCGTATGAATGACAACCGATGGACATGAGCCATTAGTGGCTGGATTCCTCGGGATGTCAAACATACTGCAGGAAGACCACCATCTCGATGGCCAGAGTTTTTCACGAAGAGCCTAGAAGAGAGATATGGTGCTCGACGAGTCTCTAGAGCGAGTAGAACCCACTGAGCTGCTCTTGCTCGCGACAAGGAAAGATGGAAGATTTACTAGCGTCCGCTCGAATCACTCGAGAATCAACAGGACTGCAGGTAACAGTTGACAGCAGAATACCGTAATCAGCCAAAAAATACTTTTCAATTACAGAAACTTTGGAACTCTCCACTAAAAAATATGTTAATGCCTAAAAATGACATGACGGTGTGAGGAGTCCGAATGTTGTTGTAGCTTGTGTTCGAGAGAATGGTTGCTTAAAGCCGTGATTCTCTGTTGCTGTGAAGGAATTCGAGTCGAAAGGCAAGAAGGTGCTGTTCTAAAAGAGCCATCCACTTTGAAGTGAAGAAGTTCTGAGAAAGTAAAAAATAAAAGAACTGAGGATTCCAAGAGTAGTTATGATCAACAGCATTTGTAATATCACCGAGAACTTAAAGTAACAGATCGTCACGCCATAGTTGAACCTAGTGTGGAGCTCCATCAAAACCTCGCGTAATGGTGGTAAGGCAATGAAAGGATTGGAAGTGCTGCAAACATCGGATATGTGGAGATGGGTATCCAAAGTAGCTAAAGAAACATGATGTCGCAAAATCTTTAGAATATTTGACCTCGTGGCAATGATCATGTTGATTTCAATAGCGAAGTAGAACAATCAATAGAAAAGAAGAACATGAATAACAATATCTTCAAAATTACGATGATCGAGGCCGAATCAATAAAAAGAGCAACTGGGTCTCGAAATGAAGTGAAATGATGTTTCCCCATTCGTTATGGAAAAGTGCGTAGATAAACATGAAACACTTTAGATATTCTTTCTTTGATGAGCATGCCGAGTCTCGGATCATCGGCTCTGATGAAGACGAAGGCGTCGAAACGTTAGCCGAAAATAAATATACTTATCAACCTCGTGCAAGTTCATCAAAGAAAGAATACATATTGATTTGTCACACCGAGATTAAAGGAAAATCGGTTTCGAAATATTGATACATTTTAGATGATTAGTTCCGTTCGTATTTCATAATGTCGTCGCATTTTTATTTGAATAAGTGGGGAGAAACCGGACGCTGTCACTGTTGGGCTAAATCAACCACGCATCATCATTATTCCTGCAAGCCTTTTTTTTTCGGAAGAGATACGCACAATCCATTATTCATTAGTCGAAAGGACAGTGACTGCAAAGTAATCATCTACCGTATTTCTCTTTGTCAAAAATTAGTATGGTTAGTTCCCAATGTAGAACAGTTGAATACTGATGAAAACGCCGTATCACTTTTGAAGTTGAATCTCAACCTTGCCGGAAGAACGCGTAAACTTACGGTTCGACACTTTAAAAAAACAATTCTTCGAAACAATAAGCGGTTATAAACTATAGATTTTTTGTACATTGCAAATAAATATGAAGGTTTTAAATCAATAATGAACCTTGAGAGTTGTTCGATTCCGTGCCGCGGGCTCACCGAGTATTTCAGTTCTTTGGGGTCCGGTAACTGGTAGCAGATCTGTCTGGAACGATAGAACCCTGACTTAACACGTCTCTCAGTCACCGCACGTGGTTTCATTGATGAAATATACGTTCAGATGTCGCAACGATATTTGTCAAAGTCGCTTAGGATAATTTTCCTACAATCGAAATATCCGATAGAGTAAAGTTTTCAAAGTGTTCAAAAACCACCTGCACAGTAAAATCTCTAGAGAAACGATAGGATGCGTTTTCAAAGTCTCCTGCTTCTTTCTGTCGAATACCAAAAATGCTGATTGATTTCTTTTCTCTCTGAGAACGAGAGCAGTATAATAACTATTTCTAGGATCTTCGTGAAGCCACATGTGCATTTAATCAGTGGTCTTGGATTTAGTCATTCGCAGCTCTTTCCCAGTATTTGTCTTCATCATGCGTGCCATCGCGTTTCCTGCTCACCTAATTCTTGGCATCTTGGCGTGTGCTGTGTCATCTCTGAACTTTGATCGTCACAGTAGATCTGACTTTTGAACTCCTTCTTGGATATAAGTGATGGAGGACATCCTACAATTTCTGGCTCATCGGACTATTAAACAACATTTTCTGGCCTTTCATTTTGATGATCTGTATCAACGGTGATGTACTACTCGTACAATGAAAATGTGATTCGTGGTTTCCCAAACGGCATTAAGGTCAGCTTAAATGGACAATTTTACTGTCCACCGTTTTTAAGAGCTCCGTCGCCGTAGAGCCTATATTCGAATAAGGAACAATGAGCCGTTGTGTACTGCATCTATAAATAATCTTGCGCGCAATCGATGAAATATGCTACGTAACTATTGGATATGAGTATAAGAGTTGTACTATGTCAAGATTTTCGAACTAGTACATAGCCTGTTAGTATGGCTTTTTGCTTTAAACTTAAGTTCCTGAAATTTTCGATGAAGGTAGTTTCGGAGAAACAAAAGGAGAATGTCTTGGGAATCGCCTTCTTTCTTGGTATAATAACGCGGTTTTGCCGGCTTTCCATTTTGTTAATGTTTACCCTCCATTCGGCGGATTATGGAAAATGGACCTCACTTACTGATGGTGAAGTGCAGTAGACTTTTCAAACTTTGGAATTTAATCTATTCGGAAACGTGTGATGTGTGATCTTTCGCCGACGTTGTAGCATGCTGGGTATCTGGAATAAGAACCACTGGGATGACGTATTTATCTAAACTAAAATTATATAAGACTAGTTGACGAGGATGCGGCAGTGCGCAAGCAAGAATTACCTTCTCTACGTACATATTTGATTTAGCCCGTACACCGCATTGATGAAAAACAGCTGTCATCATAGTTGCCTCATTAACTCAACCCAGACTGGCATTGTGAATGCTTTTTATCCTGCAGCTTTAACCAGTATTGCTGCCCTCCATTATAAAGGTCTCTTACCAGCTCTGCTCAAAGCTTTTCAATTTCAGGGGTGAGTCGGCAAGGTGGTAGCCTCACTCAGATTATCGAAGAACGACAGAGTTCCGTGTGGTCTACATTCTTCTTCAAATGTGTTAATTGAGACTATTACATTCCTATTTGCTGCACGATAATAATATTTTCAAAAAACTTTCGCAAATAATTTTCCTTTACAGTGATCCTTAAAGTTCACTTAAGTTTTATTCTTTTTTTATAATTTCTGCAGTGCAGAGGATCCCACGCCATGGAAGGGATTGCCGAACAAAGATGTTGAATGAACAAAAGTGCGATGCGATTTGTGATGATACGGTCAACTATGCTATTTATCAGCTGGTTGGTTCCTACCGTTTTAGAGCCACTTCTGCTGTTGCGAACGACAACTCATTGTAGCTCATAAAAACAGAACTATGAGAAATTTTTGAACTGCTTAGTATGAGGAATTCAGACGTCTTTCACTTTGTTCGGCAATAGAAGTGAGAGTAAATCACAGAAACTGACCTCGAATTTCCTTTTGTGTGTTTTGTTATAATTTGATTGACTGATGCACTTGAGTCAACATTCAAAATAGAATAAGCATAAAGATAAGTACAACCACACATCACCTGTATCACCTGTAATCCCTTTGATCGTCGAGCGACTCGAGCGGGCGCTACTAAATCCTCCATTTTCCCTGTCGCTTGCAAGAGTAGCCCAGTGGGTTCTGCTTGCTTTAGGGACTCGTCGAGCACCATAGCTTTCTTCTAGGCTCTTCGCTCTAGGCTCTTCGAACTCTGACCATTGGCTCGGTGGTCTTCTTGCAGTATGTTTGACATACCGAAGAACCCAATCACTAGCGGCTCTTGTCCATCGATTATCATTCATACGCACTACGTGTCCGGCCCACCTTATCTTCGACTGTTTGGCGTATAGAACGTCATCTTTGATTTTCGATCTTTGACGAAGGTCGAAGCTTCGGATCCCATCCCTTACCTCATCCCTAACCACACATGCGTACATTAATTTGCTTATGTACATGAGGAAAACACTGAACTGATCTCTCTTGTATTCTTTCTTTGATGAGCTTACACGAGGTTGATAACAATATTTATTTTCGGCTAACGTTTCGACGTCTTCGTCTTCACCTTTCTTGTTTGAGCGAAAACGCCTCTGGTTTACCCAAAAGTACACGTTGTTTACCAGACTTAACGATTAGGTCAACCTCATTCAACGGGGCTATTTCACCGCATAGACGAATTGCTAAAGCACTAAAGCATAGCCTGTTTTTGGAATGACCGTAGCCTAATAATGGAAGCAGAAACATTTCTTTCGGTAATGATTGGTCTAAAAATGACTTTATGTTTGCTTTCCAGTACTTTCTATTTCACAAAATTGTGGGTGGTGTAGAAGAGAGATGTTTTGTGCAAAAAGATGGTCGTTGGTTTGATCCAATTCCACTGACTATCCAAGCCGCAGCTCACTTTTGGGCAGTAGATTGTTGCCAGCTTTGTGTGGAAGGGTGAAAACACTGACTTGTTACATCGGCACTTCTCCGCAAGTCAGTCCTTTCAGTCATTTCTATGTCCCTTAATTAAAATCGAGTGCCTAGTGCTTAAGAAGTGGATCAGGGCAGAACGATTTATTCTTCTTCCCAGTTTGCTTACAGAGTGTTCCACACATGTTGATCTCGAAAACTGTTCGTGTACTGACGTTGGAAAAGCCTAAACTAATTTGCAAGCGGGAATTCCACAGCGATAACAGTACACTGTTCACATCCAAATCGTCGTTAACGTCGCATAAGTTAAATAAGTAGGTTTCAGCACTTTCTCGCCCTATTTTCGCTTTGCTATGAAGACATAAAGTTCATGTCTTCATTTCTTCACTAAGTATCGTTTGGAGGTGATTGAAATTAGCACAGACTTGTCTGGGAGGATAGCAGCACTGGCTCGATGCAACGGCAGGCCACCGCGTGTCATTGTAAAGGCCAGATATGCATTCAATCACCTCCAACGATGCTTAATGAAGTCGAATGCATGGCGCATCCCTCAAGGATAGATCAACGCCGAGAGCTTTCTAGAGCTTTATGAAGACATGTCTCATTGCTATTATAGTACTGCTATCCTCGCAATTCTTACAAAGCAAGGAGTAAACTTGAGACAGGCTTATATCAACCTTCGAAGAAACTTCGGCCTGCTTTTGAAGCTATCGTGGTACAATTATAGAGCTCGTAATATCCACAAGAAAAGAAAATGGAGAATATGCTAGCATTCATTTGAAGGTGGTTCCTAGCCCATCACAATGAATATTAATATTGTTGAAGATTTTGATCAACAGCATTTCTGAGAAATCGGGAAGCTATGCACCTTGTGTGCACAGCTGTGCACCTTGGTCTTTCCATATGTTTACTTCTTATTCTCAATTTTTATTTACCGCTTACTATTTTAATGACAGGGTACTATATGCCCGCAATGTTGCTGAGATATTTGTGAAGCTCCGGTCCGCTTGTGTGTGTGTGGTAGGAACCGAACACGCTCTTTCCGAAGGCTAATGCGTTCACCACCACACCATGTGTGTCCTTCGTTTCGCCTGTCTCTCAGCCTTTACCATCTTATTTTTGCATGTCAAGCAATTACGACATCTCTCCAGTTTCGGAAAAGCTGAAATCCACCAAAATATCAGCTGTTGGGAATAAGTAATATTTACTAACAGGCTCGTTTATGCTAGTCAGGAAAACGGCGAGTAATTAGTATTATTGTTTTAAAGCCGTTTAAATAATATCAAAGCGGTAAACACGTCTGTGGACGGATTTTTTGAAATCCTTTAATCTCGTCTCATTCCGTTGCTGAAGAGAAAATACTGCTAGCTTTTGAAGAAATGAAAGGATGATAGCATTTGAAACTACATGGGAAAGTCGGATTGCAATCAAAGCAAAGGACTTCATTCATTAAGAACCTCGTGCTGCAAGAATCAAATCGACGTGTATGCTTATCGACTAGTACACCAGATTTTTTGTACACATACCTCGCTCGCAATGGAAAGTTGTACAGTTTGTGAACTTCTTATAATTGCCATCAACCGAATGTATATTTTTCTGTTGCACTAAGACGTGTCCTGGAGCACTAATGAAGAAGTCAAAGATTTTGTGCCGAGAACGAAAAGAATTTAAACGATGCCTTCCAAATGAGAGCTGATATGTGTATCAAAAAGAACCTCAAACTTTAGACATTCGACAATTATTCTATCATATTTCATCCAAAACAACAGGCTTGCAGCTGATCACATCATAAAGAAGGAAGGATAATAAACGAAAACAAAAGCCAGTGTAGCTGATGGGAAGAAGATTAAAGCGTCGTCAAGACAGACGATCTACAAAATGGGTGCAGGTGTTCGTAGTTCATATTATTCAGCAATCGTCTTCAATCGTTCTTATTCGTGCTAGGGCGCTATCACTTCACCATCAAGGACAGTCTACTGTTTTTTGTGAATTGGTGGATGCATTCTCACCTTGTGAATATGCTTCAGCACGGACGACGGCAATATTTCGCATTGGCTTGCCTTTTAGGAGAAAAATATCCAACATTTGCTAGAAGCAAGAATCAAATCGTAGTTCAACACTCATGAAAGCTTTCCAGGAAAAATGAAGAGGTTAACATTATTGGAAATAAGTGTAGTAAAAACATGTGAATTATGACTTCCATGATGCTGAGATATTCGCAAAACTCCGGACCACAGGTATCTGTGATGGGGAACAAACGCGCTATTACTCTTTCCGGGGCTAATCATTTCCTCTCAGCTAGTTCTACCGACCACTGCAATCAGCACTCACCAGAGCCATCGGAAACAGTAATAGCGCGTTTGCTTTCCACCGCAGACACCTGCGATCCGGAGTTTTGCAAGTATCCCAGCATCATAGAAGTTATATTTCGCAACATGCCATTAAAAAGGATAGGCAGTAAGCAAAAAGGTTAAGGTAGGAATTGTAGTTTTGCAGAACAAAGTGTATAATAATATGGAAGATATAACACCGAAAACAAAGTGGCAGATATAGTAGCATTAGCATATTCATGACAGAAAAGGACGAGCATTTCAGACGCAATCCGATTAACTGAACACGCTGCAGAAAAGCAGTAAGATCTATCGTACTTATCAATAGCTTTCAAAACTGGAGAAAAGAACCTTTTGTCTTCTGTTGATTTATTTTTCCCACTATTTCTTAAAATTTGATTTTCCAATGATCTTTAGATGTGATCGGGATCAGAGCTGATAACAAAGACTAATAATGGTTTCAAAAGATAGTTTGTAAAGTGTTCGGTGGTGTTTGTGCATGATCAAGCATCGCAAAGGTAATTGACACCACTTCTGATCTATATGATGACTTACGATGCCCTTCCGATATGCCAAGCAAGTGTTGCTGTCTTCTCAGACAAGTCTGGTATCGATTTGCCAACCAAGGTGAGATCGAAGGCTTCTTATGCCTAGACGATTGGATCGATTCAGCGATAATTCGGCGTGAATTGCAGAGAAACTAATTCAGGTGAACAACTGGAATATCGAGAAAAGTAATGGCGTAATAAAGAGAGTAGGAATAAAAGGGTAGCAACCACAGAATGAAAGGACAGCAGCCACATTTTGTTCGACTACAACTTGACTTATGGTGAGGAAACCTAAATCCGTTGTTTTCTTGTTCAGCAATCGCGAGGTTGTTATACAGCATACATTTACTTCCACAGAAAAACACACAATACAATACAACAGTAGCTTGTGAGAAATATGTTTCGAACCTCTACCTCTGTGTACACAACCAGGGAACTAAGGGAAGAATCACGCGCCTTGGTTCGGCAAATAACCATCTCCAATGGCTACGAAGTAGTTACCGCAGGTGATAAGTTCAGAAGGAGAGCGACTCTCCGAAACGAAAAATTTGGCCAAAAGAAGGCCCCGTTTATGTTCCCCTTTATTAGCGTTAAAATAAGCACAGCTATAAAACAATGCCTAAAAAGGGCAGGTCTAGAGGAATCGGTAGCGATAATTGAAATACCACCGAATACTCTTCGTCGTCAATTAGTTCGTAACCGCTTGTATGATCGTGTATGTGAAACAACGAACTGCATAATTCGTCCTGGCGGCAGGGGCAGTGATTGCATGTGTTCAGGTACGATATACTTGATCTCTTGCAAGAATTGCGGAGATGAATATATTGGCGAAACGGGAAGACCCTTGTATATCCGTATAAAAGAACACCTAGATGGCAAACGAAAAGTAAGCCAAAGTACCCCACTAGGCACGCAAAGGATGCAAAAGCATGGCGGAGACGATTTTGAAATTAAAGTCAATGTCCTCGCAGAGGAGACTAAGACACCAACGCGCAAACTTCTTGAGGCTTTTCGGATAAATGCCAACATTCCCGCAATGAATAGCAGGGGGGAATGCCCAGAGGTTACACGCGACCTGGCCCCGTATCTTTGGATCAATTTCTGATGTGGGGAGGCGCAGTCATCAGCCATGTGTGACTACAATCAGCTGTTCTTGCCCTCCTCATTGGAAGTCATGTAGAAAAGCGGTGAGTTTTTCGAGAAGCTGTTGAACACGTAATTGCCATAGAGTTTTTCGTATTTTTGTAAGTGTTGTTGAAGCGCTCGGTCAAGTAAATTGTGTAGCCTTCAAAGCTCTGAAGAAGGCGATTCTGCCGAAACGTCAGCCGCTGCTGTATTGTATTGTGTTTTTCTATGGAAGTAAATGTATGCTATATAACAACCTCGCAATAACTGAACAAGAAAGCAACGTATTCATATTTTAATGCTGAGGTGAATAGAAAGTCGATCCTGAATACTTTAATTGTTGTTACTGCTACATTTCAAGTGTGTGAAACAATGGAAGAACACAATTGTTCTGCTAAGATTTTTGTATTTTTACTTAAAATCGTGATTACGGCGATGACATCTGTAGCGAGTGAAACCCCTTCCTAGAACTCTTTCTTTACGAATATCACTGCATTTTCCAAAAAATGTCGAAAAGAAAAGAATTCAAAGTTATTAATGAATTCCAGAAAATTCGGTATGATAGATGTAAAACTAAACAAAGAAGCACACCGCAAACACAACGAGGTGGTGCCTTAGCTAAACGGAACGAAACGTTGATAAATAGATATTACTGACATTTGTCATAGAGTGCTATAAACAGCATAACATGAATATTACCTACGTTAAGATGTTACCTGTGTCACGTCTCTTCCCGTTGATAGGCGAGTGACTCGATCGGGGCCCAGTACATATTTTGTCGTGCGCAAGAGCAAAACAGTGGGTTTTGCTTGTTCTAAGAAATCTTCGGGCATCATACCCTTCTTCTTCTTCTAGGTTTTTCGTCAAGAACTCTGACTATCGGATCGGTGGTTTTGACATCCCGAAGAATCTAGTCGTTAACGGGTCTTGTCCGTCGGTTGTTATTACGCATTGCGTGTCCGGCCTACCTTATTTTCGACAGGCTGATTGTGGTATGAAACGGCGTCTTTGTTTCTCTGGAGCTAAATCGTTCATCATGTTGGTTCCCTGACCTAGACACACGTAGCTGGAGCGTTCAGAGATATTTCATTCCGTTGATCATGAATGGAGCATAGAAAACCAATCCGCTCTCCACGAACAGCATTTTTGTAAAATTTACTTGAAGCTGTTTCTCACGGGATTTGTCAAAATCGACAAGCATTTGTTCCGCCTAGCTAATACTTTGCTTTATAAGAATGGTGTCTACAATGCGAAGATGGTGTCATTGCTGACTATCGATTTTCACCTCCATATATTCCCATTCCAATGCTCGGACGTCGTTCGCGAAGGTGGCGGTAAATAATTTTGGCGAAGTGGTGTCGTCTTCTCTAACCCATACTATGATGTCGATGTTAATATCGTTGTAGAGTGGTGACATCTTGGAAGTGAAATTTCTATACAGCTCACGAAGAATCTTTATGTACTGAGTAAGGACTCCTTGACTGTCAAGGACCTCGATTACTGCTTCAATCATAGCTGATTCAAAAGCGTTCTTTAGATCGATGAAAGTTAGACACAACAGCCGTTTGTCCTATCGCGATACTTCAGTGAGTCTTGTAATCGTGTGGATGTGGTCCATCGTACTAAATCACCTTCGAAACCCTGCTTACTCACATTGCTCGCATAGTTGTCCTTCGTCCAGTGTTCTGTCAATCCTGTTTTGGATGACTCGAGTGAAGAGTTTATAACGATAGACAGCAAGCAGATTGGGCGATAGTTGCCGATATCGTAGAGGTCACTCTTCTTGAACATTAGCACGGTCTTGCTGGTCTTCCATTGAACAGAAAACGCATTCAGGCCGGTAAGCAAGGGCAGCCCAGTGGGTTCTGCTCGCTCTTTGGGTTCATTGAGCATTATAACTTTCTTATAGGGTTTTGTGAAGGACTGACCGTAGGGTCGGTAGTCCTCCCGCCGTTGCAGATTCGGTATCATAAACATCTTTAAATTGATAGCTTCTTGTTGTCTCAGCCAATCGGATTACGCCGCTGTTTACAATTCTTGCCCGCACTGTCAAGTCCTCTGTCAAAGACTTAGCTGCAACTGAACGTGCATTGTGCACATAAATGGTCACCTCATCCTTTTGTGATTTAAGCAGTATAGCATAACAGTGAGATTTTTGCAGTCTCTCTGCGCTCGGCCTTCTCTACACTGGCGTTTAGGGTACACTTTCGTGGTGAAGAAAAGGCATTTTACTGTGTTTACGTTTCACCCAAGTATAGCTAACTGAGTTCTCAACGTGGGGCCTGGATAAACTCATGGGTAGCTTGCCATCCAAAGCAAACAGCGAGCTTATCTAATGCAAGCGACTTCTAACCGCCTCGTATATACATCCGATTCACTTGATTACATGATGTTGGCCAAACTGACTTGTAGAGTACAATCCGCGTGAAAGAAAACATATCCGCACACCCATGCATTAATGCGTCGTCGTAGGCTCAAAAGATGTGTGTGTGCGCGTTCCTACTGCAAAAGCTCCTACTTCCTGCTATCTGAGGACACACTACATTGCCTTGTCACTCAGCTACATGAGATCTTCTCTATGAAGTACATCCGTGGACGGAGTTGGGCGAATGCAGTGCGGTACTTAGAAATGCTTTGAAATACACCAAGGATGGTTGGCTTGATTGCATCACTAATGCAGAAACAAAAGGATTTATGTCTTTGGAGCCAGCAAATTAGTACAATATTTGTCTAGGTGGGCGGAAACAGCGACCTCAAACATCGTTAGGCTAGAACAAGTTATTGAATGAACTAAATATGCATGCATTATATTCGTCGGTGCTAATTGGAGTTGAAAGTATGGCACATTTCTCGTGAGTTGAGCAAAGTCTAACTTTTTATCCTACGCCTCATTCCATTTATATAATAAACATATTAAGTACAAAATTTGAGGTACCATCGGGTGCTGTGAATGCAGTATTCTAGCCAGAGACGAATCGTATTCAATAGTAGTTGCCGTATTTGGACGTGGAGCAGAGAGAGAGAGAGAGAGAGAAAATGAAGGTGAGCGAGAAAAAAGAAAATGGAGAGAAAAGAGAGTGAGCAAAACGAGAATTTTTTGATTTTCTTTTGTGGACTGGTGCACTTTCTGGCAATTTCCATGGTGTGTTTAAAAAGTGGCTAGAAATGCTCGCTCGAGATAAATGTTGTAAAAAAAAGCTACGAAATCTTGTTTGTGTTTTCTTCACTGTTATCTGCAAACAGACCTCAATCACAATTTAGAAATCTACAACACTTTGTTTCACTCAAAAAATAAATGATATGCGCGCTCCGAAAAGACGTGGATGATTTTGACCTCTTCCGATGACTGTGTTCCGAAAGTTCTTCTCAGTAGCCGAATAAGTAATCTCTAGGCTCATTTATTGCTTCTTTCCACCTACCACACTTTAATGATGCTGAGATATTTGCAAAACTCCGGACCATGGTGTGCACCCGCATGGCGTGGTGGTGAGCGCGTTACTCCTCGGAAAGGACAGTAGCGCGTTCGTTCCCCATCGCAGACACCTGCGGTCCGGAGTTCTGCAAATATCTCAGCATCATTAAAGTTACATTTCGCAATGTATAACCTGCTATTTAAAAGAGTAGACAGTAAATAATAAGTTAAAATTATCACACTTTCCATCTTCTTCTTTTCCTTGGTTAACTGATCTTTCCTCTAATGCTGCATCACTATGTCATCATCACTGAATAATTCACTGTTTCAGATAAAGCATAAAAGTACATTTTATTGTCAAAGTATGTTCTTCCAATAGACGTCTCCAGTAACACATTCCATTGAGATCAAAAACCAAGTTGAGAAGAGCACTGTCACATCTACCCGGAAGCTCATCTAGGAACAAATAGTAGTTTCAGGAGATGACAACGTCACAGACGGAATTACATCGTATGAGGGCTTCCTCTTCTAACTAAATATACTTTTATCGGCAACTCCTCCGCTTCTGAGGAAATGCTATTGAGCTCAAGTCAACTGGAAAAGATTAAAGGAGTCCTAATGGGTGCCGACGATTTTCTTCTTTATTAACAACGACAATTTACGATTGCTAGGTGGTGATATCACAAAAATGTCTACATTATATCGTTATATCATAAAGTCAAGTGCGAATACCACAGTGTTAGTGATGCTGATGATCACGAGCACGGTGCTGGTCTGATCCTGCCTCTGGCGCCTCACTGGACTTCTCCGCGAAAAAGTTACTCTCTGCAATTGAACTGGGAACCCTCCAGCTCGGCTACTTCGGGACTCCAGGAAGAATCGACTCAACTATCATTCTGCGACAGTTAAGATAAAATGAAAAATCCTTAAGCAGCAGCCAAAGCCACACGCAAAAACTGAAAACCATCGTGGATTATAGATACTGGAAAATTAATCGAATGCAAGAAGTGCTGGAATCCACACAGTAGACGTAAAGACGGGCCACATAAAATCGGATGAAAAATGTCATAAGACCAGTTAACAGTAGGCAAATAGTAGGAATGACGGCTATTCGGGCAACAATAGCCCTTAGCTAGCAAATGGTGAGCATCTGGAAAAGCCACAGTTTTGGGTTTTGGAGACTACAAGAGGAAAAATTTTTTTTGCTGTATCATTAAATTCTGCTTAGGCATTCATACGACCGTAAAAGTAATAAAACGATGTACTGAAGTAAGTGAGAATTGTTTCACTACGTAGAGGGACCATCGATTCCATTAGCATTCTATGACATTCATAAAAAAGAATAAATCACCCACAAGCAAAAACGAGAACGGATTTGAACTACTTAGCTAAACCGACTTTCATTTGACCTTTGGGTGATAATTAAAAAATTTATTTGTCCAGCTTACACAAAGTACAACTTTTATTTGGCTCACGTTTCTTCGCCTTCATTAGAGCTCATGGTCCGAGCAGATGGTCCACAGTTGTTTTTCTTCTCGATGTGGCGCTTTCGCAGTCATACCAAGACGGATCTTCTTAAGTGGAGCACCTATCGAATGAGGCAAATGAGGAAAGTTCTCTCGGAAGCGCTCTTTTGTAGAGCACGGTTGTTCACCTTAGTGACTGCTTATTGATAGCAATTTGTTGCCCAACGGAGGATCCATTTAACAGCAGTTAGTATTATAATAGCAAGCACACAGCTTAGTGATTTCACTTAACTAAGCCGGCTTTTCAACAATTGTCCTTTATAAAAGAGCGCTGCCGTGTAAGGTCGCCTCATTCGACCGGTTCTCCACTTAGGAAGATCCGACTCCATGTGAAAACGAAGGTGCTATATCGAGTAGACAGACAACTGTAGACCACCGAGTTTTACCATCGGCTATAGTAAAGAAGAAGACGCCGAAATACTAGCCGAATAAATGTTGTATATCAACCTTCTCCGGGTTAAAAAATTCAATGAAATTCACCGAGCACTCGAAATGTTCGAAGACACTCGGAGAATGTGGTTGTGAGGAAATGAATAGGGTCCAAGATATCTTGGGATCCCCACAGTACATTTGATTACGGATCATATAAAGTAAAATAGAATAAATAGTACGAGTGAATACTGCCGCCCACTTATCCTTTTGTTATCAGCGTTATCTAACCACTTAAATGAACAATGGATTTTTGTACGCAAATCATACAGCTATTGTTATAAACGATTTCCATTGTTATGAAGGAATCAATCACAAAGAAAAAACATCTGACTAATACTATTATTACTACTTTGCTCCAAGGTTTATCCAAGTCAATCGCAATTGTCGATGAGGATTCCAATAAAAGGAGAGAAGTATTGAACGAGAAAGAAAAAAGAGAAGCATGAAAATGATTCGTCTACAAGAGTCTTTCTCTTTGTTACAAAAAAAATTGCTAACAACGTTGATGAAATCACAAAGCTTTTTGAGACGATCAGCTGATACGGTGTGTATAGGAAGTGATTTCGATTCGAGATAAATTAGCACCAATATGTCAGCAATCTTGTGGTTGTATTTCGTATTAGCCAAGCACCAGTTTTAAGACTATAGTTTGAATCTAACTTTAAGTGACTATGCATGGAGGCTTGATAGGCGATGACGTTCCCTAAGAGAATAAAAAAAAATATGCTCCTTTTATTCTTGCACGAAGATAATCTAGCAAAGTGTCCGACCAAACTCCTTTCAATTGTATTTATTTGGCTTTCTTTTCCACTAAACAACTGGTCCTAATGAATAATAACGGGCTTGGTGAGGATTTCGCTGTCACTGTTATCTCTAGTCATGTTTTTTATCAGTCAAATTACTGTACAAACTCGATCAAGCAGTATCAGAGCCTCAGTTTCTTCCTGTCACATTCCAAAGTTGTTCATGATATTTAAGCTAAGACGAAGTAGGCGAGGTTTTTTGCATGACGATCAATATTGTTACCGTTTTTGCAAAGCATATAATCATGCAGTAAGCCTAAACTTAATCTCAATTTAAATTTAGGTATTTCGCTTAGCTTAACCCCACCTCTATGCCTAGTTCTGCGAGTGAGCTCGTTAGCACAACCTTCAACCTAAGCGTAATCCTAAGTTCAACAGATTCTAGTGTGGACTGAAAACGTTTGAAGGCAGTCTGCTGGCTTTGCTGAAGCTGACAGGCGACTTATTTGTTTGAAGCGAATGCGAACCGCCTCTTAACACACATGCACTTCATTTCGCTTAGTTGAGAGCCTTTTTCTGAATTGATGTGAGAAATACGATTTGCAGACAAGTACAAAAACATCCATTTACGTATATAGGCAAGTATCATTACGTGTATGCTTTGCTGACGCCCACTTAGATCACTTGGCAATTAACTGGAAAGCAGGTGAAATAAGATTTGACAATCAGTTCATCTAAATTCAATTACCGTACTCTCTAGAAACCTCGAAAAGTGATATTTGTAGGGAAAGTGAATTTTGGTCTATTTGAAAGCAAAAGAAAAAAAAAGCCAAATCACAGATAAAGGCAGACGAGAAAAGCGAGTGCAATGCCATTTTCACAGGAAATATGGATAGAGTATTACACCAAAAATTTATGGGTGACAATATGACGAGTGCATAAAAGTAAAAGTTCTTTATTAGCTTGTAAAGGAATATTTACTAATGCAAGTGGAAGTATTGATTCGTATTAATAGTGGTCTAGTGCACATAGTGCTACTCCAGATTGCTGAGTAGAAAAGCGTCCTTTAGGTTTTTTCAAGAAAGTTTTTTTTTTAAAGAAACTTAAAGAAAAATCTAACCAAACTTGTCTAAAACAGTTTAAGTAAACATGAAGCTTGAGTCTAAAAGCACTTATTTTAATGAATACTCAAGCAGTTTAGGTCGACTCAAGTATTCATTACTTCCTAGCCTTCTGAGCAGCTAAACCACTTAACATTCGTGACATCAATGAAACTAATTCTAACGACAAGAAGTAAGGTGGTTTCCTTGCTATTTCCGAAAGCAAAATAATTTATGTGCTCGTTTATGGTGAGCAACAAAAATTTTTTAGATCATTACAAACTCTCATAAAGGCGCGTGTGGAGCAGTGGTTGGAGGTGCCACTGCGAAACGCACGTGGAATCGATCCATGCGCCCATGGCCCACAAAGCCTTCGGTCGGCAAATTGGTACCAGACTTGTCTCGGAGGATAAGAGCACTGGCTCGATACATCGGCAAGCCACAGCGAGTCATTGTAAAGGCCAGATATGCATGCAATCACCTCCAACGGTACTTATTGCGTCTTTGAGCATGTTTTCAAATGGTAACAAAAGTCCCCAATCCAAAGTGTATTAAATTGCCAGCAATTAATATTAAGCCAAAAGATAATTCGCTATTGTATCGAGACAATCCTGTCCATGAAGACTTCTGCGGTAGTCCATCCTCATTCAGTAAGAAACCTTTGTTTGAGTTTGGCTGAACTCAATGGGCGAACTCGACAAAAGGATATCTGACATTGTCCTGCACCATCGCGATTTTAACAATAAAAAAAGCTCTCGGCGTTGATCAATCCCTGAGGCATGCGCCATGCATTCGTCTTCTTAAGTATTAAGCATCGTTGGAGGTGATTTAATGCATATCTGGCCTTTACAATGACTCCCGCTGGCCTGCCTATGTATCGAGCCAGTGCTGCTATCCTCCCAGACAAGTCTGGTACCAATTTGCCGACCCCGGAGGGATGGAAGGCTTCGTGGGCCATGGGCGTAGAGATCGATTCCACGTGCATGTCGCAGGGGGGCCTCCAAGCACTGCGCCACATGCGCCCTTATATTAACATTAAAAACTAAAATTAGGTATGAGTGCAATTGAGGCGCTGTCGTTTATCAAATGGTTAAAAAACTGTTTGAGGAAAGCATGTGAACAAATTTTCATCTGAAGCGAAATCTCTGTATTTAGGAAACGAATTCGCTTCAAAACGCATTTAGCGTTTTGAATAAAATTTATTGAAGAAAAAAGAAAACCATCTCAGTTCTTCTCATACTACTATGGACGGTTAGTAATCGTTGCTGATGTGACGGTAGCTTTCGGTGAACTATAGAGGCTTCCTCCATCGTCACTATGGAATAACAGAGTCCTGAAGATGAGTGGTGGCCTGCATGCTATGCGGGTGTCAGCATTCTTTATGGTGTTTCCAATTTCGAATGGAAAAGAATAACAGATACGATTTTGAAAAACATCTTCTACTTAAGAGAATAAGAAACGCCACGGTGAAATAAATCTTATGCTTGAAAGACCGTTTATAGATGTGAAAACTTGAAAGACACCATTGACTCACGATATGAACACGTTAAAATATAGAGATCACTCCATGCTCAATCATATCGAACTTGTTTCATGAGTTTCATCGCGGAATGTCAGGAGAAAAGTGCGATTTGCAGCCTTCTTTTCTTTTGAAAGTCGATGGTTTCTTGCACTTAACACCCAGAAATTTCTGTCATGTACTCGTTCCTTAGCTTTCTGATTTATATAAACTCTTTCTCAATAAACTGCCATCAAGAGATCGGTCGACTAGTTGCAGGAATGGTGGTCGCCATGGAACCCAAAGAGTCTAAGGTAGAAAGGTATAAAGTAGAAAAACTTCTTCCAACCCTCAAACCCTGCAATTGTCGGTGGCAACGACTTGTGAAAATTTTACTTAGCTTGACTACCTCGAATTCTTATAAAACATGATACAAGATCACGGCAGAGGGTTCTAAGAGAACGAATTTAAGACGTGCTTAGATTCGTCTTACATATGAAGTCTGCAAATAGACATTTCAAAATGAAAATTGTTTCAGTCGCATCACTATGATTATTATTTTTCTAACTTTATTTTCGATTTGTAGTTTTTATGGTTTATGAGTTACAAGTGGGCGAGTGTACAACGTCGCGTGTGCGCAGTGGTTGGAGGCGCCACTCTGCGACACGCACGTGGAATCGATCTCTGTGCCCATGCCCCACCAAGCCTTCCATCCCTCCGGGGTTGGTAAATTGGTATTAGACTTGTCTGGGAGGATAGCAGCACTGGCTCGGTACATCGGCAAGCCACTGCGAGTCATTGGTAAAGGCCAGACATGCATTCAATGGCGTCCAACGATACTTGACGAAGTCGAAAGCATGGCGTATCTCTCAGGGGTTGATCAACGCCGAGAGCTTTATACTTTTATCCTTTTATGAGTTACAAGTAATAAAAAGGTATACGAAGTTGTAAGAAATTTGTGTAAAATGATGATGCATATCATGGGAATGCAATAGAACCCTGATCATACCACTCCCCATGATCACGCGGATGATTGACTAACCCGATAGGGAATTCGCAAGATCGAATTTCTATTAATCTCGGCTTTGTTCAGTAATTCGCTACTTACTTCATAAGTGCACGCGAGGTTGTTCCTTTATTTGTTGTTAACAAAAAAGCTGACGTGTCCGCAAATTTCGCTTCACTCCAGTGCTTGTTGAAGATATTTCAAGGGCCAAAGATCCTGAACCTCGTAGTTTTTCCGCGGTGGATTTGTGTAGAGCATAAAGTATTAACCGCCAACCAAGCACTCTGGGGTTCTTCATGAATTCGACTTCATTAAGCATTGTAGAGTTGGATGAATGTGTAAATAGATTATACATTTCATAGAAAAAGCTAGCAAACGCCTCAGATTGACGTTTTATGTTTTCAAACAAGTGTGGTGCCGATTTCCCGATCCTGTATAATATGACGCACGTTCCAGGCCTGAAGAGTGGGATCGTGTCAAAGACCGCTTATGAATTGCAGAGCACCCTTAGGCACCACATGCGTCTTCGAATGGCAGTGAGAACGAGAATAACACCAAAAATAGAAAAAGAATAGCAAAAAAAAAACAGAAAAAGGAGGATGAAAAATGACAGAAAAAGAGTGGAAAGATGGAGCATAAAACTTAGTAAGAAAAACTGCGTTTATAGAAAGGATTATATCTACGAAATGAATAGGGATTTGCAATGAGCATAGGAATTACTGCACAAGAAAACTTCCACTAACACTGCGTGCAAAGGGCACACACTGAGAAATACCGACTGAGTAATGGATGTGCGATGTTATGGAATAAATCGAGATTATGTCGGATTTATTCCAGGAAAGGAACATGATATCACTAAAATGCTCACTAAAGTTGCTAAGCTTCTTTAACCCAATGGTCACGAAAATGCCGCAGCACTACTCAGCCAAAGAAAAGAGGCTCAGAAACCACTACAGATTACTTTTTCATGAACAATGTGGACATACGTAGGATTTTTCCTTAACAAATATAAACAAGAAGAAGAAAGCGAAGAGTAAATGCCGCGTTTATATAAGTGGCAATGGAAGCGAAATAATTTCATTATCGTGATTTCCACCTTATTTGTACTCTCGAAAAATCGAAGGAAAACGGGAAGCTAGGCCGAAGCAAAGATATTCGGCGAAAACGCTTGGTATTTGGGTAAAGCAAGTTGTTCGGTACTAACATGGCCCATTCACGGATGACATGACCAGTTAGTTATATTATAGCCTTTAATCTCTAGATGAACATTGACCGTTCAAAGCGCTCGGCTAATCCCTGAGGGATGCGCCATGCATTTGACTTCATTAAGCATCATTAGAGATGACTGATTGAATATTTGGTTTGTACAATGTTTCGGAGCTTACTAATGTATCAAACCAATAATTTTATCCTTCTAGACAAGGCAGCTGCTAATTTGAAGACTCTAAAAGGTGAGAGGGTTTGGTTTGCCTGACGTGATGGATTGTGTAAAGGATAGAGGAGAAAGCTCTCTGCGTTGATCAATTCCTGAGGAATGCGCTTTGCATTCGATTTCATTAATTATCGTTGCATGTGATTGAATGCACTCTTTGAATCTGGCCTTTACAGTGACTCGCGGTGGCCTACCGATGTATCGAGCCAGTGGTGCTATCTTTCCAGACAAGTCTGGTACCGATTTGCCAATCCCAGAAAGGTGGAAGGCTTAGTGGACCATGGACGCAGGGATCGATTCCACGCGTGCGTTGCAAGGCGCTCCCGACAACTGGCCTACACGCGCTCTTTATGGATATTTCTGTATTGCAAACCAATTACTGCCACTGTAGTAAACTTTCAGTAAAGCTGTGATATTCAGAAAACTCCCATCTTTAAGCCTGTATTATGATCTCGAACAAGTTCTTCAATAAACTGGATTAGTTTGATTGTTTTAGTAAACTTTTCACGTTGTTAACTCTTCAAATGCTCTTGTTATCAAAAGGTAATTAGCCGTTAACAATTACTGAGAAAACTTTGCGGTCTCCAAAATGTTTTCACGAAGTTTTAAAAGAAGCTATGATAGTTAAAAGGATAAAGGATAAAGCTCTCGGAGTTGATCAATCTCTGATGGATGCACCATGCATTCAACTTCATTAGGTATCGTTGAAGGTGACTGAATGCATATCTGGCTTTTTCAATGACTCGCGGTGGCCTACCGATGTATCGAACGAGTGCTGCTATCCTCCCAGACTACTCTGGTACCAATTTGCCGACTCCTGAGGAATGGAAGGCTCGGTGGGCCATGGGCGCAGGAATCGATTCCATGTGCGGGACGCAGTGGCGCCTCCAACGACTGCGCCACACGCGCCCTCTTTTCTAGTAGTAGTGACATGAAAATGAAATAAGTGTTAGCTATATTAATACCGACTGCTACAGGATAGATTGTCAACATTAAAAGAAATCATTACTAGTCAGCAGCGTGTCAACAATCGTTGTGTTTAAAAATACACCGCTGGTCGAGGTTGGTTCACTTGGACGGCGCTCTACCCAGGAAAATTCCACCCTCAACGCGACAAGAATGACCGGCTGTGGACAATGGAATCTGGTGATCGCGGTTCCGAAGAAGTCGAAGACGTGGAAACATTGACCAAATAAATGCTTGGTAACAATCTCATGCAAGCTGAGCAATCTAAAAAAATATAATTTTTTTATGGCTCAACTGAGGTGACACTCATATAAAAGCTTTATCCGGCTAA
>MQTX01000259.1:0-132929 GCA_009735665.1 Angiostrongylus cantonensis | reverse complement strand
GGGGGGGGGGGGGGGGGGGGGGGGCGATCATCAAACAAGGCAACTACATGATCAACAGCTTCTCGAAAAAAAGTAAGACAAAGCACGCGCGCACAGGATACAAAAGCGTAGCGGAAACGATTTTGAAGTTAAAGTCAATATCCTCGCACAGGAAACTAAGACACCAACGCGCAAACTCTTAGAGGCTTTTTGGATAAATGCCAAAAATCCGGCAATGAATAGCAGGGAGGAATGCCCAGAGGTTACACGCGACCTGGCCCCGTATCTATATATCAATTTCTGTTGTGGGGTGGCGCAGTCATCAACCATATGCGACTATAATCAGCTGTTCTAACCTTCCTCATTGGAAGTCATGTAAAAAAAAAAGCGGTGAGTTTTCGAGAAGCTGTTAATCATTTAATTGCCATGAAGTTTTTCGTCTTACTGTAAGTTTTATTGAAGTGTTTGGCCTAATAAATTGTATATCAGCATACCCTTCCAGGCTCTGAAGAAGGCGATACTGCGGAAACGTCAGCTACTTTTGTGTTGTATTGTATTGTGTGCTTTTCTATGGAAGTAAATGTATGCTGTGTAACAACCTCGCGATTGCTGAACAAGAAAAAAAAGTATTCATACTCCAATGCCGAGGTTAATAGAAAGTCGAACCTGAGAATGGGCAGTAAATAAAAAGGTTAAGATAGTGATGATTAAATCATAATAAAACTCACGAACGAAACAATACTTTTACGTTTGTGAAACAAAAGTTAATAGCTGGTGTACGTCCAAATTTTTTTCTTCTGAAGAGCCTGTGATAAAAAAATCGTAAGAATTGCTGTTGACTCTCTTTGCAGCCAAAAGGATTCGGTGACATGCTTCCTTACAAAGTAAGTGATTTTTAGCTAGTACAAAGCATATTAAAAGGATAAAGCTAAAGGATAAAGCTCTCGGCGTTGATCAATCTCTACGGGATGCGCCATGCATTCGACTTCATTAAGCATCGTTGGAGGTGATTGAATGCATATCTGGCCTTTACAATGACTCGCGGTCGGTGGCCTGCCGATATATCGAGCCAGTGCTGCTATCCTCCCAGACAACTCTGGTGCCAATTTGCCGACCCCGGAGGGATGGGAGGCTTGGTGGGTCATGGACGCATTTCACGTGCGCGCCGCAGTGGCGGCTCCAACCACTGCGCCACACGCGCCCACAAAACATATTAATATTTCGAAAACATCTTTCCTTTAATCTCGATGTGACTAAACGATATGTATCCTTTCTTGATGAGCTTGCACGAGGTTGATAAATATATTTATTTTCGGCTAACGTTTCGACGTCTTCGTCTTCACCAGAGCCGATGATGCAAGTGATCCGATGATCTTAATGATTTTTCCTAAGTCAAGAACGAATTGTGTTCTCTCTCACTTAACAGCTCAGTTAGGAGAAAAAGTACTCTATCTAAGAATGGGTGTTTATATAGCAACTTCTTGAAGCTATTAACCTAATACAAAGTTGATAGAAACATTTATTGGGCTAACGTTTTGACGACTCTCTCTTCCTCAGAGCCGATGTTGCAAAAATATTTATTTGCTTTCGCTATGTACTAGCTAACATCATATCGACTGATTCGGGATGATCTGTCTTTTAAAAAACAGATTATTATCAGCGGCCAATCATTATCGGCAGCAACTATCCTGTATAAAACAGTGCTGCCGAGTGAGGTTGCCTAATTTAGGCTTTGTTCCATTGAAGAACGGGTTCGATAAGACGTCGAAGACACCACATCAAGAATGCGAACGGCTGTGGACTATCGACTCGGATCGGACATCGAGCATTCGATGTCAAGTCGGCTAGCACATAGCGAAGAGCAAATAAATATTTTTCGTGTCAGCGGCTCTGAGGAAGACGAAGGTATCGAAACGTTAGCCGAATAAACTTAGCAGCCTAACTCGTGTTAACTAAACAGTCTGAGGAGGTGCTGATTACTGGTGTCGAGGTTAAATGACGGTCAGTTTGAAAAGCCTCGTTTGTTTAACCACAATGATGCTGAAATGCTAGCAAAACTCCTGACCACAAATGTCTCCGGTGGCAATCGATTCACCCTTTCCAGGGATAAGGCGTTCACCACCAGACCATGCGGTCACTTCGTATCAGCTGTCTCTCAGCTCGTTTTCTACCTAGAGGCGCCGCTAACGATCAACCGTCAACGGGATTGATCTGTGGAACACAAATCGGCATTGAACGCAGTTAAGCTGGAGCTGTAATCTATATAAATAATTAGCTTAAATCTAGCAATAAATCGAAATATCTCGGCATCATTTTGGTTGCATTTCACATAATAAAAATTACAGTAAACAGTGATCAAAAACGAAACGTTGTTTGTATAGTATTTAGATTTGTCGTGTCATACATAAAGAGAATAGAACTTGATTAACCCTTTTGACGAAGAGAAACTAAACAGCCTCAGAAACTAAAGAGTCCATGCCGAATGACTCCTTAGGAGAAATCGGCGAGATCTTGAAACTAAGAATTTGTTGGCTATTTGGATAAATACTTCCGATGGTTTAGAAAAACGAATTCTCAAAGTTATTATTGCTTATTGCATAGGATTATAACAGTTTTCATCCGAATTTCTAATACGGTTGAAAACAGAGAGGTGGACTTTGACCAGACTAGGCCCGTTCGCTTGATTATGGATAAAAACCCTTCCTATTTTGGTTAAAATTCAGAGTGAAAGGGAAGAGATAAAAATGAACGCACATGTATCTCACGCATTTTGACTCCAAAGGCTCTTGCAGAGATAAGAGGGCTTACGCGATTAGATACAGTTGGACATATATCGAATAGGAATGTACTTACGGAAAACTTGTAGTAATGAGCGCTGTAAAGGATTAATGACGATTCGAGCAGTCAACCGCCGATCTCGATAATATCTCCATAATATGTTTTTATGTACATATATATGTATACGGCGTAATATGACAATTCCTATTTAACTTCGTTAGAAAGCAAACCGACTTTGACTTTTTAGTTCTCACTTTTCCTAAAAGACATCAAGCTCTCGACTCTTCATAATTGACAAGAAAAACCTAAAGCTGTTATTTCAAAAGGTTTCGTGAAGAGCACTGTTTGGAACTGTCGAACAGTACACGTGTAGTCAGTCACTGGTTCAACCTAGATTGTGGCAACCGACGAAACCTTTAACCTTTCTCTGTTGAAAAGTTGTTACAAGACTTGCTCTGAAAGGGGTCTACTCAACTCGCTAAGCTGTAGACAATAGGCAAAAAATCGAAAGTGATTACATTCTGCGAGTGACGTTTAGTAAAAAACAAAAGCTTACAATGCTTTTCTTTTTCTCAAAAGAAGATTTCTTCTTTTCTAAGTGAAGCAATTTCTCACAGTTATTTTTCCTTGCGGGTAATATTCATTCCCTTCTGTACGTAAATTTTTGTTTTTTTTTCCTCTAAATTTTCTCCAAATTGCTCTGTTATTCCAAATTATTTGTACTTGTCTTTACATAAATTTTACTTTCGTACAGCTTGAAAACTTGAGCAGGCCACTTATACTGCAGATGATAGCGGTGTCTTTTCATACTCTGGATTGGCCGTTGGCTCGATTTTCCTTGTTCTGAATTTACGAAGCCGTTCGTCTTTCTAGGATCGCCAGCTCAATAGCCAACAAGTATTGGAGGATAAATAAGTTAAGGATTAGGGTGTCGAAGTAGATCAATTCTTGAGGGATTCGCTGTGCTTTTGACTTAATTAACCATCGTTGAAAGTGATTGAATGCATATCTGCTCTTTACAATGAATCGCGGTGGCCTTCCAATGTATCGAGCCAGTGCTACTATCCTCCCAGACAGTTCTGGTACAAGTTTTTCGAGCCTGGTGGTATGGAATTCATGGTAAGCCTGGAGCGTGGGGGTCGATCCCATTCGTATTTCACGGTGACTCCGACCACAGCACTAAACACGTCTACATCGTAGATGAAGGATAAAGGATAAAGCTCTCAGCGTTGATCAATCCCTAAGGGATGCGCCATGCATTCGACTTCATTAAGTATCGTTGGAGGTGATTGAACGCATATCTGTCCTTTACAGTTACTCGCGGTGGCCTACCGATGTATCGAGCCAGTGGTGCTATCCTCCCAGACAAGTCTGGTACCATTTTGCCGAGCCCGGAGGGATGGAAGGCTTGGTGGGCCATGGAAGCAGGGATCGATTACACGTGCGCGCCGCAGTGGCGCCTCCAACCACTGCCCCACACGCGTCCCTACATCATAGATAGAAACACCTATTTGATGGAACGGTAGAGCCCTTCACGTCACTGAGGTTCTTATTCACAAAATCCTACAGATTATTTCATCGAATGTTTGAGCTTTATCCCTAAATGAAAAGTGAATCTCCACGTATTTGCCAGAGTGTATGGTAGCAATAACCCATCAGACGTAATTGGGTGTAGTGGATTAACAACAATTCAAGGAGCCGGTTCACTTTCTCTATCAAGTCAAGGTTATTTGTGCCTATCCTAAGCTTAAATGCGCTGTCCGAAATTGTAGTTAGCATTGGAAATTAACGATTCTGTTCTGTTACTTTCTTCATAAATTTTTTTGTTTATCATCGGTCTCTTCACTATTCTCATTTGATAATTGCTTTCATCCGACGAGCACAAATAGCAGTTAGAAACGTTTTCACCATCAAAGATGAATGTATAAGCTACAGTTTTTTTACTGGGATACTCAAATTGAGTTTGGTATGAGGTAGAAATTGGTTGGGCACACTAACAATCGTTTGATTGTCGTTGAGTTAGGATTGAACTCTTGGCCTTCGCTACGTCTCTCTTTGAGCATAAAAAGCTTACGGCTTTAGCTATATGAATAAGAGAATAGTAATCAGCATTCTAAGTATGACATCCACCTTTGTATGTTGTACCACATCGCATTAATTTCATGTCTGTTTTTTTTCTGAATTTCCACATTCATCACTTCACACGAATTTTCTCAATCGTGCAGGCCAAGAGAGAATTGTCGAGGTATGTTGCACAAGGGTTCTCGAGTTATGATGAAGGAAACAGTGCGCTTACTTTCCACCGATTTGTACTAGCAAAGAGAGAAAAAAAATGAGAAAAAAAGAAGACTTGCAAGCATACGATTGGTTTTCGAGGACGACATGAAACAAAAATTAATCCCATTAAGATTTGGACTCATTAAAAACAACTTTCTAACCACTGAAAGGGTTACAACCTCGAGAAATAGCTGCAGGTCGTAGGGCAATTGAAGTAAAGGTTTTATTGGAGCTGGAAGCCACGAAAAACGACAAAACGATTGAGCAGTAACCTGTCATGCTTAGATGTGAAATATTAATGATGAAATAGAAGCTGTGGGGAGGGTTTGCGATAAAGAAACGGGATTCAGACTTTCTTCCAGTTAACGGCTGCGACATACATCCTTTGAAATGATCTACTAATTACATTGGACACTTTAGAAAAGTTTTAAATGGAAGGCAATTAGAAAGGTGTCAGTTGCGTTTCAAACCGACTAGACAGACGTAGGATTTTCGTTAACTATTCAGTAGAATGTCATGAATAGCACCAAAATTTCATTCGTAATGGTTCTATAGCATATTGCTTGGAAATATTCACTCCGTTTCCTCATATCCAGTTAAAAGTACTGCCCGGGAAAAGTGTTGAGGAGAATGTGGTTGATTACCTATGAGAAGACTAAGTCAACTGTGAGGCGTGTGAGAAAACTATGTCAGCTGTGTGGTGAGCTCTGGTGTCTGACTAGACTTCATCGGCAATAAGCGACACATATCATGAATAGGAAATGATTCTAGACGACAGCTGAGGGTGGTGTTGTTAGTGATGATCATCACACGATTGACGAAGAAGCTGTTTGTACTAGCCGTATTCTATTTAAAGGTGTCCACCTCGAAATTCAAGCGTTTCTTCACCAGTTTTTCGTTCTCACACCATCTTTTTGAGTCAGCAAAATGCCTCGAATGCTCTGAAGTTCAATATTTCTGGATGGCCCACACTCTTTTAAGTAGATTTAGCAACTTTTCCAAACTATTTTATTACATATTTAAGTGTTCTAAAATTAAAAAAGGGCCGATTGAGTTCCAGCACATGTTAGCTTTTTTTCAACTTTAACTAGTTGACGTCTAGCACAAGAACCCAGCACATCAACGTGGAATTTCGGATTTTTTTTGAACAGACTGCGAAGAAAATGTGTTGGGATAGCATCGACACCAGAGAGGAATACTCCAAAGTAATGTGATCACTTATATTCTTATGAAGCGTGGTGGTCGGCTTTTTGAAAAGGTTTCAGTAGATCTAATCAAACAAGACAGTAAATGGGTTTTTAAGGCTTCAGCGTTTACTGCCCGAATAGACAGGAAGGTTAATGAATGATATTTAAAATCACCTAATACGCAATGAAATAGAGCATGTTTTCACGAAGGACGCCTTCTTCGCCCAGTGGACGTGCTTATTTCAAACAAGCACCACTGGCGGAAAAGTGATGTACTCTGTTGCGTCTTCATCAAATCGTTCTCGAAAAGAGGATTTTTGAGCTCAGTGTTTGATTGTTTACGTAAACATTGAGCGACCGAACGAAATGCCTAGAAACTCACATCTCGATGCAATCACAAAATGGCTAGAAAGCGGTAACGGTTATCTTATCGAGCATCAGTGGACTCTATACTTCGTCTTAGACTTCTGTAATATTAGAGAATGGAACCAGTAGATTGTTCAAAACAGAACGTCGTTTAATTATTTCTTAGCGTTTAATATTAGATGCGGATTTTCTGGTCTATGTGAACTCCATTAATCGAAATAAGAACGACTACGCATAGTGTTTCATAAAGAAGCGAGTTTTATGAATATAACAGCGGAATTACGAGTTTGTAGTCCATGAACTAATGAAGTCATTTCCACGAGAGCCGGATAATTGCTGAGTTTCCTAGAAAGCACTTGTGAAGATCTTTGAAATTTGGCCGTTGATTGTTGGCAAGCCCCATAAGTGTCTTGGAAATAGCGTGGTATCCCAGCTAAATGATTTATCTCTCACATGCTTAACTGTGAAATGTCCAGTAGAGAAATAGCCATGCAATGGAGTTGGTTTCCTTTAACTCATCTTTGACTTTACCAGTTCCAGGTCGCAGCTGCTTTCTGTCAATGTTCTGAACCTACTGTTATGATCTAGCGAAGAACCATGTTATCACTGCGAGGATTTTGATCGGTGGAGCGCCAAGAAGCTACCATAATATCGTTATCAGGAAAGTTTGGAAGTTTTTCGGTGTTTTATCCTTCTCCAATGACGCACATTGCTCTATCGGCTTTCGTGCGCAATTCATTTTATTCGATTATCAAGTGAATGGCTAGGTGTGAATCACATTGTTCGAATTCTACTTACTGCCCACTGTTTTTTATAGCTAGGTATTAAGTGAAATGGAATCACAATGATGCTGAGATAATCACAATCTTAACCGTTTTTTGTTTACTGCCTACTCTTTTTAATGGCAGGGTATATTGCGAAATATAACTTTAATGAAGCTGAGATATTTGCAAAACTTTGGACCGCAGGTGTCTATGGTGGGGAACGAACGCGCTATTGTCCTTTCCGGGGAGTAACGCGCTCACCACCACACCATGCGGGTCCTTCGTTTCGCCTGTCTCTCAGCTAGTTCTATCGATCTTCTGCCATCAGCAATCCCCCATCTGCGGGATTGATCTGGGGAGCACAAATCGGCAATGAACCCAGTTAGGCTAAGGCTTTAGTTATAATCACAATCTTAACCGTTTTTGTCTACCGCCCACTCTTTTTGATGGCAGGGTATATTGCGAAATATAACTTTAATGAAGCTGAGATGCTGTCATTAAAGTTATATTTCGCAATATACCCTGCCATCAAAAAGAGTGGGCAGTAGACAAAAACGGTTAAGATCGTTTCCTTATTTTCAACTTTTTAAAATTCGACTTCAGGTTTAACTTTTGTTTTTAAATGATTAGTTTTCATCTACTGGCTCGTATTATTTTTCACCGCATGGTGTGATGTAGGACGCGTGTGGTGTAGTGGTTGGAGGCGCCACTGCGACACGCACGTGGGATCGATTCCTGTGCCCATGGCCCACCAAGCCTTCCATCCCTTCGGTGTCGGGAAATTGGTACTAGACTCGTCTGGGAGGATAGCAGCACTGGCTCGACACATCGGTAGTTTACTGCGAGTCATTACAAAGGCCAGATATGCATTCAGTCACCTCCAACGGTACTTGATGAAGTCGAATGCATGGCACATCCCTCAGGGATTGATCAACGTCGAGAGCTTTATTCTTCTTTAAGTGACTCTTCTATAACCTTCAGTTTCACTGACCACTTCATTTTTTTTTCTGGCATACATCAGTCAAGTAGTTGATGCTCAAATAAGCGCGAGCTAATTCAGCTGCGAAATATTTCAGAACCCTTTTAGTGTCTCATTGAAGTCTATTTCTAATGAGAAGCAAGCACTTGTTGTCTGATTGAATCATGAGGCTAAAACGTTAAGACTGAAGGAAACGAGACCTCATACAGCATTGTTCACGTCATATGATTCAGGAGGAAGAAAAGGAAAAATTTTCATCCATGATTTCACTCGAAGTGTTGGCATAAACTGATTTAACAGTCAATAGAAATGCTCGAAAAAAATCCAAATTGCCGACGAAGAGCAAGAAGAAAAATGTGAATTCTTCGGCTGCATTCATGAACTGTCTAATCTGCACTCAGCGAATACATTTCGTACTTATAGCCTCCTACTCGTGATGCTGATGGTTGTATAAGTCAGAGTGTAGAAAGGAATTGAGTACATTCACACAAATTCTTAAATCTAGTTCACACTTCCTCTTTCTGAACGGTAGCATAGAAGAATTTGAATCGGATTGAAAAAAACGAAGTTTGAGGTGGATGGGAAGAAATATGACCGGATGGTTGAATTGGCTTAGCAATGAGGTACGGTGTATAGACGCTAAGTCATCGGCTTTGATCAGTCGCTGACGATTCTCCATGCACTCAACTACATTACCATTGTTATTCAGAGCTCATTGAATGCACATCCAGCTCATGTAATGACTTCTGGTATCCTAAAAATTTATTAAATAAGTGCTTTTTTAAAGTCCTTTCGGTTCTCCCAGACAAGTTTGCACCAGATTTGCTGACGCGGGAATGATGAAAGGGTTCGTTGGCACGCGAAGCGTGGTGGAACCAACGAACAATGTATTCATTGCAGGGTATTTCTAACCACTTTTCGGCACGAATCCTTTGCGATAAGGTAGGCGTCACTATTAGCTAAACCTAAAGCTAAATGTTTCTAACTTCTTGGGCTTATAAATATAACATATTTGTAATGCTTATCATGCTTGCGCATTCATGTTTCCCTAGTAGATTCACCAAGACCATTTGATACAAATTGACTCTTTCTGAGTACTTGCAATAGCCACTCGTAGTCACGCTCGCGCTCTTTTTACCGGCAGACAATTTCCTCGCCGCTAGTATTTGCCTAGATTTTCAGTATAACATGGAGAAAGGGCTCAAGTGTCGAAATTTTTATTCGTAACCTTTTCTAACACTACTCATAAATTACAGCATAAATATGCGATAATACTTGCTTTGAAACTTGTGTGGCCCGCCTTCAAGTAGTAACAGACAAACGCGAACGTCTTTTTAATCGAAGTGAACCGTATTTGTAGTTGTAGATGTTTTATAGATCAAAGCACTATATTTAAATATGTCACCATTGTCGAAACACTGGGATGGGCACTACTGGTGAAGACGGGCCGTCCAACCAGCATCCATTTGAGCCAATAAATTCTTACAACAGGTAACTATAGTTTATCACACGACCGACTTTCTATTAACCTCAGCATTGATCAAATAATTCTTCGTATTGAGGAAGGAGGAATGCCTCATTGTGATGCGTGATATTGGGCAGTATATATGCTTGTTATTCTGATGGGATGGGCACATTACGCTTCCATGTGAATTCTGTGGAGTTGGTCTCCACTAGACATACTCAGTGGAAGCTTCGTAGAAAGTGGCTCTGAGGAAGGCGAAATCCGCCGAAACTTCATCTTATTGATGAATAAAGAATAAAAATAACACCTCGAGCTTGCTCAACAAGCATACGAAGAATGATAGCTTATGTGTAGGATGAGCTGACCTTGATCGAGGTGCGCATGCAGGATTGCTTGCATGCCTTGTGATTCTGTCAAATGCTTTTTAATATCAGACAAAAGTCAGGACTAGGAGAAAGAGATATTTCGACAAGCTTCTATGACGCTGGAAACGATATGCATTTTCTCCATGCAGCAAAATGACTAGCAAAATTTTGTTTCGCTCAAATGGTTGTGCATCACCCGATGTCTGTGATATGTAGCGGAATATTAAAGTCGCACAGAACTGGAGTGCTCTTCTCGAAATCAGGTCGTTTTTGAACTAGCTTCAAGAACTTTTCGTACTTGTATCACTAGTATCAACTATCGTTTCACTGATAGTTGAGTGACTCGAGTGGGTGTCAGTGAATCCTCCATGCAAGAATAGCCGCCGAGTCACCAATGGCTCTTGTTAATGGATTGTCGTTCACCTTATCATTCACAGTTTGGGGTATGACAAGCGCCTTTGACTTTTGATCGTTGACGTAGATCGGAGCTTCCGATCCGTTACCTCACTTACTTGACACAGAACATTCCTAGCATCGTCTTTTCGATTGAGCGTTCAATAATGCTTAGTGATCTTGCACACCGTTTATGCAGCGAGCGGGTTTTTAACGCATTCTTTAAGGCAGAAAGAATAGTGCAGTCGAAAAAGTGGGAACGGAGGAGTGTGTTCTTTGTAAGGACTTCATTGAGAAATAAGTCGACCAGCATTCTACGACAATCAAGACGAAATGAAATTCTTCGAGCAACAGCTGAAGTAACACGTAAGATTTGGAAGACCCTAGTGGACGATGGATGCGAGGAAACGAATAGAATGTAAAAAATGCTAGGATCCACACAGCAGATAAGAATGAGGGTCGCGTATAAAAACAGTGAAAAATATTTCTATTTTTATTTTGAGGATACCCTCATTAATATGAAAGAGCAAAAATAATGGTTGTATTTTATTTGCAATAAAAACAACAATGGGGTATGAAGCGCAGCGGTAGCGATGCCGAACATCACGAACGCGATATCGGCTCGACCCTGCTTCAGATTCACCAAGCCTCTCATCCTTCCAGGGCAGCGGAATTGGTTACAGATATGTCTCTAAAAAGCTCGCCCTTTGCAGTCAAAATGGGAATGGTCTGACTCGGATTCCAGAAAAAATCGACTGAACCAACGTTCGTCGACATTGACAAAGACGACGAAAATCCTGATGGAGCAGTAGAGTCCACGTGCAAAAAGTTGGAAAGACCTTTGTGAATGATGGAAGTAGCAAAAATGAATCGAATACAAGGAATGCTGCAATTGGCATACTCCATGGTCGTGTACAAAAAAAAGCTAATATTTCACTTAGAATGGCATGGTGTGCCGTTTACTATGAAGAAGACTGGATTCATCAAGAGAGTGCTCAAACGAGCTCCAGTTTGTTTTCCCACGGCAACAGTTGAAGAGCATGTGGGTTTGACGTTTTGAAAGCAGAAACGACATTACACCTTGCATATAACCCAGAAATTCTGTAATTCGAAGCATTCATCTTTCCAGGCTAAAAAATATCCACTTCTATAAATCATGGACTCCAGTGAGCTCAAATAAACTCCTGTTGTAGGCTTTGTTTGCGGAATGTACGGCGTAGGTTCCGTTCGCACGTGGAAATGGAAGAGCTCTAGACTTCCTATATTAGGCCTTTTACCCATGATCGAATTTCTATTAACCTCGGCATTGGATTATGAATTCTTCGTTTTCTCTCTCAGCAATCGCGAGGTTGTTAAACAGCATACGTTTACTTCCATACAATAACACACATACAACACAATCGTAGCTGACGTTTCGGCAGAATCGCCTTCTTCAGAGCCTGAAAGGGTACACCAACACGCAACTTACTAGGTCAAACACTTCAACAGCACAAACGGAAAGATGGAAATCTGATCGATAATTACAAGATCTACGGCTTCTGAAAAAAAAAACCCACCGCTTTTTTCATCTGTCCTCCACTGAGGAAGAACAGTCGCTCAGAGTCGCACATGGCTGACGGCTGCAGCACCCCCACAGGATGTTTTTGTTACTTGGTTTTCGGTACCACTTTGTCATGTAACCGCTACCTGACAAGTTAATTTGAACGTCTAAAAGCGGAAGCCAGTCGTCCTTCGGTTTCTCCCAGGTGAACTTGATGTACTCTGACTGCTCGTTCAATAATTCAAAGCATTTGTCCATCTCCTCCTATGTAGAGAAGACGACAAAACAATCGTCTATATATCTGCAGTAGAGCAGCGGCCGGAGACCGAGAACGGGGCTTCCACTCTAGACATAAACGCAATGGCAAGACTTGGTGCCAGTCGTTGTCCCATTGCCAGCCCCCTTATTTGTGCGTAGTATTTTCCAGGCCGTCTGAAAATCGAGCAGTTCAGGCACTCCTTTAAGAGAGCCATGAGCTGCTGGATGGAGAAGCTATCGGAACGGTTTGGCCTGAACAAGGTCCCGTTTATCTTGCCCTTCGTTAACGATGAAATAAGTGCAGCGATAAAACGATGCTTAAGAAGGGGAGATCTAGAGGGATCGGTAGCGATAATTGAAATACCACTGGCTACTCTTCGTTGCCAGTTAGCTCGTAACCGCTTGTATGACCGTCTATGTGAAACACAAAATTGCGTAATTTGCCCTTATGGCAGAGACGGTGACTGCATGGGTTAGGCCTTTTATTTTGACATCCATGAAGGTTACCATGGGTAACTAGCATGGCTCTCACTTACCATAAATTTATTTAAGTTGGTGTTTTAGGCAAATGCATTGAGATCCTTTTCTGCTATGGTATTATGAAGTGACTACTCAGCTACTCAGTGACTATTCGAAATACGACTACTCAGCGTTGGATCGCAGTTTGACACAGAAAAGCTCGCAGCGCATGGAGCAGTGGCTAGAGGCAACTTACAATCCACACACGTTCGCTGGTTCTATCCCACCTCCCATGCTAAACAGGTCGTCCATCCGTTCGGAAACGGCAAGTAGGTACGAGACTTCTTTTGGAATATAAGAATGCAAAATTGATACATCGCTAGGCTATCGTCGCTAGCCCTCCTATAGGGCAGACGTGCGCTCAACCTTTTCCATGATGCTCGATGATTTTGAACGCAAAGCGCACCCATCTGCGACTCATCAACACCAAATTTCCAATGTTTTCATCCTTTTAACCGTAAGAAATCCTATAACTAGAATTTTTGCAGAAACCGAATAGCTTTGATGAATTATTCCGTTTTCCAACCTTTGCTAGCAGCTTGCTTATTCACCAAGCACCTGTATGTAGCTTTCTGTTAGACAGTCGAACTGTACCCACTTCTGAATGATCTCATAGAATAAACTTCAGCTTCGTACTTATGAGGAGAAAATCTGGTGTTTGGAAGAGTCTATCTATGACGAACTCCCATAGGCAACAAGAAGATCACCTAATATTGGAGATAAGCCGCCATTATTTGTGGAAGAGCGTCGGTCTGATCACCTATGGATATTTTCGTAGGCTGATAGAGGTGGTTGTCGACTTCACAGAAACGAAAAGGCAATTTGATGCAATGCAATGATGCATTGATATAAAAAACAAGTGAAGAGAGACATGGACAAAACGAAATCCTTTAAAAAACTGAGGGCTCTCAGTCCACACTACTGAACGATTTGTGTATGCCGCTGATCATAGTGACGTTGGTAATGAAAACGGAGAAAAATTGATAAACATTGCTTAATAACTCAAAAAAAGCTGAAGCTAGTAAAGCTCTTAGAAACTAGCTACATACAAAATGGTATCGAAACCAAGTAATAAAAATACACTAGTGCATACCATATACCATATGAATACACTAGCTTTCCTCTAACCCTTTACCTATAGAAAAAGCTCTCATCAAAAACAACCGAACGTCTAAAAATGTGTGAACAGGAAAAGAAGAAAGGAAGGAATCGTTAAATCTGACACAAAAAATAGCCATTTACAATGGCTTCGAAGCAGCAAACACTTGGGTCAGACCAAAAGGTAGGGTCGTTTCCCAAAATAATGCTGAAAACCTAAATAAGACTTCTTTCAAGCTATCCTTCATAACAAACGAAATAAGTTACGCCACTAAGAGGTGCTTTAAAAGAAGTGGTCTTGAAAGTTAGGTGGCAGGTGTTGACCACCCATGCAATACCCTACACCGTCGGCTAGTTCGCAATTGCCTCTATGGTCGTTTGTGCAGTTAAGAAAATTACGTAATTTGTCCTAACAATAGGGACGAGGACTGCATGAGTCCAGATACAATATACTTAATTTCATGCAAGACATGTGGTAAGAAATACATATTAGAAACGGGTAGGCCAATTTGTGTCCTCATGACAGAATGTCCAGATGGGAAAGCTAAAATTAGACAAAGTACTCCTCCGGATAGACATAGGACGCAAAAGCCCAATGGTGGTAATTTTAATGTGAATGACCGGATTCTAGCGCAGGAATGTAAAACGTCAAAGAGCAAGTCTACTTAAGCGTTTTGGATAAATTTCAAAAATTCAAAGATAAACCGGGAAGACGAAAGCCTCACGTTCACATGTGATATAGCAGCTTATTTTAGAATGATTCCTTGGTGCACATTCCCACTGTTGGGTCTCAGTTATCATCACTCGTGAACAACACACGGGTGGTCCAACAAAACGGTGGGTAGTTCTCAAAAACTGGAGTCTATTCATATGCTGGATCTTCATTAATAATATGGAGTTCATCGATTATAAGGGTGCTGGTACACATGGTACGTCCAGACTCTGAAGAAGGCGAAGTCGCCGAAACGTCAACCATTGAATAACCATGACGACAACAACAAGAACGCCTAAATCAACCTCAGGTCAACTAAACGAAATAGCAGTTCGTAGGAACATATGTGTTGAAAAACGTTGGTTACTAATCCAGTATTGCTGAAAGCTACTCGTGTAGGAACCTTTATTTTTTCTATTTCGCTTATCTCTACTCTTTTTCTTTCATTCTGTTTCTGAAAAAAATTTTTTGACGAAAAAACTATTTTTTCGATACATACTGGATAACAAGGGCGGGCGTGGCGCAGATATTGGAGGCGCCACTGCGACATGCACGTGGAATCGATTCCTGCGCCCATGGCCCACCAAACCTTCCATCCCTCCGGGGTCGGCAAATTGGTACCAGACCTGTCTAGGAGGGCAGCAACACTGGCTCGATAAATCAGCAGGCCACCGCGAGTCATTGTAAAGGCCAGATATGCATTCAATCACCTTCAACGATACTTAATGAAGTCGAATGCATGGCGCATCCCTCAGGGATTGATCAACGCCGAGAGCTTTATCCTTTATCCTTTATACTGGATAACGGCCGAGTAAGATCGCTTTGTTGGAATGGTGTTTCACTACACTGAATTCGACTCGATGCGACTATGAAAACTCACATTGGAAAGATGAGTGGCTGTGGACAGTCGTCTCGAAACAATCTGGCTTTGATAAAGACGACCACATCGAAACGTTAGTCGCAGTAAAAGTCCTATGCTTATCATTATGATAGAATATGAGACGATAAGCATTTTTTTAAGTGGATTTAATTTGTTCCAAAATCTACAGAATACAGTATACAGAAGACTATTGCTAGTAGTATTCTTAGTAGTATCAAAGAGTATCAAAGTGAGTATACTGTAATCGTAGAAGCCTAATTTTTCAGACAACCACCATATGTTTCACATCCATTAAGCACCTTCTGAAATGCTTAGAGAAACTTAAGGCAATAGTCAGTTAAAACCAGGCGTAACAAAACATTTTGTGACAAGCAATAGCCTATCGAGTTTTTATTATTCCGTGTCATAGTAGAAAGGATCATTTCACAGTTGGCTTTTTAGTGTCTAGCTGAAAAATGATTGCCAATAAAAATGCGCTCTTGTCCGTGATCGCCACGCTACGCCACGTATCCTTAGTATTTTTCTTCTTTAGTTGACCAAAAATGCCTAGAAACGGAAACTGAGCAGCGGCCCTTTTGATTTGTTCAGTTTTTGACATATGTCTTTTCCCTTTTGTATTCGAATTCCTTCAGCACTGTTTTTTTCTGCTGATCATTCACATTTTTTCGAACTCATTGTTCACACAAGAGTCTTGGTGAGTGAGTACAAGCGGATACTTGGATACTTGGATGCTTGGACGGTCCGTCTTCACGAGTTGTGCGGACCCCAGCACATATGCCATTCGTTCCTTTCTCTCGCAATCGTAGTCCATGGAGGTGGTCTTTTTCGAGCATGGTAGCGCTTGCGAGTCGCAAGAGTACAAGCGGATAGTAAATAGAACTCGGTTTAGGGCCTGAAGCTTATATGGTAGCATCAGTGTGGTCGCATTTCACATAATACCTCGCCCTGAAAGAATAATAGGCAGTGAATATTAAATTAAAGCTCAATTTAGAAAATTGTTGGAAACTTTGGGATGCGTGTAGAGGAACGGGTTTATGGTTGACGCGCAATACAGACATTGCTTCAGTCCGGCAACCAGAAAAAATGAAGTACTCCATTCTTCTACGATCCGCAAACACTTGTTTGCTGAAAGCCCCCATAAATCTAAAGGGTTTGGAGCATATTAACTCGTGGTCGAAAGTTTTAAAAACACACGTGAACTATTCGATTGCAGTGTACTAATTGCTACAATGCTATACTTCTCCCATTAATAGCTTGCAATATTGTTTACACCCTACGATTCTTCCACCATAGATGTTCCTCGTAGATGTTTCCTGTGTCTGGAGAACTTTAAAGCTTAGCACTCAGAAAGAAACTCTTAGTCGAAAAAATGAACGCCATCCTTATTTTCCTTGTAGTTCACAGAATAACTAGCAAGCAAGCCATTTTTTATTTATTTATATAATCTCGTAAACTGATCCTCTTTAGCTCAGGCAAGGTTGGTAGCGGTCATCGTTGTCTTTGTTGTTTTTGTTGGTGATGTTGGTCGATGGATGACGCCTCGACGATTTCGCCTTCCTCAGAGCCTGGACGTATTTCATATTAGAGTGCTTTAATTATTCGGTGAAAAAGGTCAAAGTATTAATGAATGTCAAACTTTTAAATAGATGGTGGGTTAGGATGCTACGGTCAAATGTAGTTCTGCGCCATATTGAACAGAAACGGTACTCACCGTGATGTTACGAGTGGGACTCGCCAATGCGTTGTTCACGTGGGGGCGCGAGCAAGACACACCCCGTGGTCAAAATATTATTTTGAAATAGAGCGCCAGGTCACGTGTGATACTGAGGCAATCGTCTTTTCGGTTCATCTTTGGATTTTTGAAATTTGTTCAAAACGCCTCAAAAGTTTTGCGCGTTGATGTTTTCGCTTCCTGCGCTAGGATCCTCACAGTCACTTCAAAATCATCGCCGTTGTGCTTTTGTGCCCTATGCGTGCCTAGAGGAGAGTTTTCTTGGATTTTAACTTTCTCAACTAGGTGTTCTTTTATGCGGACACAAAGTGGTCTACCCGTTTCCCCAATATATTCCTCGCTGCATGCGTTACATGAGATCAAGTATATTATACCTGAACTCATGCAATCCCTGTCTCTCCCGTTGGGACAGACTGTACAGTTTTCTGAGCTGCACAAACGATCATAGAGACGGTTGCGTGCTAACTGACGGCGTAGGGTATTGGGTGGGATGCCAATAATCGCTACAAAATTTTTGAGACCACTTTTTCTTAAGCATTTCTTAATGGCGTAACTTACTTCATTTGATATGAAGGGTAGCTTAAAACGGATCTTATTTACGCCCGAAACATTATTTTGGAGAACTGCTCCGCGTTTTTGTTTAACCCGAGTGGCTTCTACTTCGTAGCCATTGGAAATAGCTATTTTCCGTGCCAGGTTTTGCAATTCCTTCCTTTCCTCTTCTCCTGTGCACACATTTTTAGCCGTGCAGTACATGTTTTTGATAAGCGCTTTTTTCATGTGTGAAGGATGAGAAGAGAGCTAATGAACTACTACATTTTTACTACTTGGCTTGCAATACCACTTTGTTATATAGCCGCTTTTTGAGGGCTTAACTTGGATGTTTAAGAATGGAAGAAAGCGAAAAACCGCCACTGCATTATCCTTGCGCTTTTATACGGTACTGCACATTGTTGGAAAAACTAAGCCCATGGAGAAAAAAAAATAATGGTTACTATCACTTCAGCTGAGCGCCATTGTAGTGCTTGAAATCTATTCAGAAACTTTTCGGAATTGAAGTGGTCACTTCAGCAGAGGAGACGCCTCACACATCATTTGGTCCTTTTGCCGATAGCTATCATTCCAGTGCGGATTATTTGCCCTCCTCCTGTTTGCTTAAGTTCTCAGAAGTATTTCATGTGAGGTTGCTTCTAGCAAAAACGATAGCAATGCATAAGCATTTTATTATGGTAGTGTTATCAAAGAACATTTCGATATACATTATATTGTGTACTGCTGCTGTACTCGTTATGGTACTATCCGTTGGAAAATTCGCACGTACGATGCTGACTTCGGAATTTCTGGAATAGCAAACTACCATGGATGGTTTCGACAGTTGTGGTAAAGATTTCTAGGCGATTGGTTTTGCTCTTATTCACCCCATTGTCAATTAAGCAGCCTAAAGTAGCCCTTAGAATTTAGCAGCTTCCTCGTAGTTTTCCTACTCAACGCTGTCGTATCGGAGGCTATTTAGGAGTCAAGGAAACGGGGCCCGTCTATTTTTCGGTGTTCAGCGCTGCTTTTCTACAGAGTTTCTTATCTTCTTGCAGAAACATTGGGTACTACTTTTTTTACATTTTATAACAAAGTCATCGTATATGATTCCATCGTTCTGGAATAGAAAATTTGCATTCTACTGGCTTTCCAGAAAAACATGTGATCCATTTGCAGTGTGAACGCACCGTGATTGTCACCATGGCTATGATTCATCTCATCGCTCAGCCCATATCAACTTTTTCCTGCTGTTTTATCGATGTTGTAAAAAGGACTCCCACATTTGCCAGCCTTCATTACCGGTAAAAGGATGGAATCGCGATTTGAAGTGTCTCTGCTTAACAAATTTCTTAGAGACGATGTTGTCAAATAAGATATATATATATATATATACATATATATATATATCCATGGAATCGATGCTTGCGCCCATGGCCCACCAGGCCTTCCATCCTTCCGGCGTCGGCAAATTGGTACCGGACTTCTCTGGGAGGATAGCTCGATACATCGATAGGCCACGGCGAGTCATTGTAAAGGCCAGATATGCATTCAATCACCTCCAACGATACTTAATGAAGTCGAAGGCATGGCGTATCCCTCAGGGATTGACCAACGCCGAGAGCTTTATCCTTTTATATACCTCCGTATTCTCACAAAATTAAAAATAAACTCTCTGATTAACTAATGACCACGTCAACATCTCATAGGATTCCTAGTACATTTGAAACAAGCAGGAAAAACAGTTGCCTCAATTCGAAACCTACCATGTCGTCGTCACCATCTGTCTGATTGTTGAATATGGCAGACGATAGAACGCTTTGTAGAACTTTGTTGAAAAAGGACAAGTATAAGGCATAGTAAAATTTTAAAACCGGCTATGCTTGAACCTTAGCATGATTGATGAATATGTTTTTTTTAAACCGACCGTGATTAAATCTCGGTAATAAAATAATTAGCATGGTCAAATAGTTAGAAGCGATCGAATGCATATCTGGCCTTTACGATGACTTGCGGTGACTCATCGATGTGTGATGTCAGTGCTGTCATCTCGTTAAAATAGTCTGTTGGCAATTTTTCGATTCCAGAAAGCCTACTTTATTAAACTAGGGAGTAAAACAATTGCCCACGTGTGTATTTCAGGCAATCTATGGTGCCGAATTAAGCGATTTGAGCCCAGGTCATCTAGATTAAAAATTAAGTGAATGAAATATGGAAGTAATGTTGCCCCCATTGCCTCACCATAAATGGTGAGCGCTCATAGGTCTCTGAAATTTTCTCCTAAACTTGCCGTCTTCCACACAAATTTTGCAGATCTCAGCACTTCTTGCAGTCGATTCGTTCCCGCGCATCCATCATCCACGAAACTCTCCTGGCTTTTTGCTTGTGTGTTTGGCTGCTGCTCGAGAATTTCCCTTTCGACAAGAATGTCGTCGAATGATGAGTCGATTGTCCTCGCAGATCAGAGATACCCCGACATGAACATTCCCACTTTGATTGCGCAGAGTGTGCTTCTTCCAGACTAATCTAGCACCATATTTTAGAATCCGTAAAGGTGAAATGTTTGGTGAGTCCGCAGCGCCGTCGAACTGGATTCGTCGCCGTAATGATAAGCTCCAGAATCCTAGAAATTTTTTTTAAAATAAAACAAGGAAAAAGGATCACTACGACTGAATATTTATCATAACATCGGAATTTATCACTAAGTTAATAGCGTCTTTAAATTGTTGAGCTTACACAAGGTTGATAGAGATGTTCACTCAGCTAACTTTTCTACGTCTTCGTCTTCATCAGAGCCTCGTGTAAGCTTAGTAATCCAAGAAGATATTAGCCTATTCTATTCTGTTGAGGAACATTTAGCCGATTACTTGCTGAGTATCATCGATTTAAAACAGAACTCAATTAGTAGATGGCTTAGCACAGCGCTTATCTTTGCTGCCACAATCACCAGTGTTTCCCAGACGTCCTCTCGAAGTCCACTATTTTTCACCCGTCCCCAGCAACTGACACCTTTACGGAGCAAAAAAATGAGGAACGAAGTTCCAATATATGTCAAGGTCCTTCTAGCTATCGTTTAGTGCTCGAAGAAAACCATTTAGTGAAACAGTACTGTTGATAGCCTTTGGTTCCCGATTTATGGTGTCACAGTTAAGCGATTTGTACTTTTTGTAACCCGTTTGTGCTTTCTATATATACACTAGTGCTAATTTCGACATTTAAAGAACTTTGATTTGAACTTTTTAAAGGTCTAATGATAGCTGAGTGGTTTCGCGCCGGTTAAAGGTGAGTTTTCACGAAGCGTCAAGTTGGGGATAGAGAGTCAAATAAGAGTCACAAATTGATCAAGTACTTTGATTGATGTGTAGTCGGATTCAGGAACCGCTTAATTCTGCTTGTACCTTATTTCAGATTAGCTTATACTTTCCTCTCTACCATATCGAATTACTCATACACGTTTTCTTGGACATTTTTATGGGTTGAAAGATTGTAACCTGCACATCGATCCATTTCGAAACGTGCAATTATTTAACAGGAAGGTATATGAGAGGCTGTTCGAGATTCGCTAAACCAACCCGACTTGAGCATCAGAAAAACTCGACAATCTATCTGCGTATATATTTTTTAACTCTATAGCAGTACATGAAGAGATACTTGGAGTTACTTCATGGCGACTCTCTTGCCGAAAGAGCAAAAACAGAGGACATCAGAAGAGAATATATGACCCTTTTTGTCTCTTGGGAAAATTCAGCAATCCTGAAGCAATGAGACTGAAACGAATGAAGACTGATGCCTCTACTGGCGCTCGTTTAGTCATTCGCTATTTAACGAGATCATAGATGATAATGTGACAAACAAAGTGGTCGAATTATTCAAACTCACTACTTAAAGCGTTTTTATTCTTAGTAACAACAACGCCGTGTAGTTACTCATCCTATTATGAAATATATCTGACTTATTGTTGGAAGACTCTCTCTCCTTAAGATGGTTCCCGCCACTTGGCGCCTTTTCTTCCCATCTTCATAGTTGTTTTTAGCGCCGATTGAAGCGCTAAACTCAGAAATAAAACTATTCTGAGTTTGAAGCTTCACTGTCTACAAGGGAACTGAATGGGCATCTATTCAAAAGTGAAAATTTGATAAGGAAATTGCACGAATATCCAATGTCTTCAAATAATTCAAATTTTTGAGTGATTGCTAGTGGCACAGATCGATAAAACTAGCTGAGAGACAGGCGAAACGAAGGACCCGCATGGTGTGGTGGTGGACGCGTCAGCCACCGGAAAGGGTAATAACGAGTTAGTTCTTCACCGCAGGCACCAGTGGTTCGGAGTTTCGCAAATATCTCAATATCACTGTGGTTGTAAATTTTGGACTTTTCAGACCTTGATAAATTAAAAAATTTTTAAAATTATTTCAGAATTGAGAGACGTTCCTTGACGAACTGCAGAAGATTCGGGTGATCTTCGCAGATGGAAAGATGATAACTTGAATACTCTCTTGGAGTTCATCGTACTCGTGTCACTGTTTTCGAAATAAAGCTTCTTGATAACCAGACGCTAAAATAGGAAAAAATTAAGTAACCGCTTACATAAGATAATGCATGATTTATTCGCGCAAATTGTAAGGATGCTGGTTCTGCTGCTGTCAGACCTATTTGGACTTCCTTGTTTTCTTTCATGAGTCTTATGACTGTCATTCAATTTCAGTCCATTAAAAAAACAATGCCTGCTAGCTGAAGAAAACATCCTTTTAACTGAAAATAAGAAGAACAAAGGATAAAATGATCGGCGTTGATAAACCCCTGAAGAACTCACCGCACATTCGACTATATTAGGGACCAAGGAGCATATCGAATTCATTTCTGGCCAACGAAATGGCTAGTAAGTCCGCCGATATATTGAGGCAATACTTTTGCCTTCCCGAGAAATCTGGTACGAATATTTTAATCCCGGAGAGACAGATAGTTTGTGAGCACGGAAAGCGGGTTCGAGCAAAACGATCGCGCATGTATTGCAGGTTATCTTTAAACATTGAACCTAGCATGCGCTCACCTTAAGTGAAGATAACAACTAGAAACAGTTTTACTATGCTAATAAGCGTTATTTATGGTCTTTCAGCTTTTTTCGATGAAGTTTAATAGATGTGTAAGTTGTTGACGTACTTCCAGAATCAATCCGAACCACTTAGCAGATTCTTTTGTTGTGTTGTGTTGAGGACACCGACTACAAGCGAATACTTGGTGTTGGCGTTTCTTTTCGTTCTGTTTAGGTTTCTTTTCATTCCATTTTTTTTTAGCCTTTGAATGTATTCGTCATCTGCTTGTCGGGTAACTTGAATTCTTCAGTAAACGGTATTTGTTGCCGAAATGTTTCAAATGGGTTTCTGCGGCGCATAACACTTCAGGAATGAAATACTTTTGCCTGGCTTGCTGGCCTGCCAACCAGTCCTGCCTAGTCGAGTAACATCCTTCATGGATTTCTTTCTTTTTTCTAGTTCATTATTTTTTTCACAGTAGATTCATTCGTTATTGATCTCTACAGCGTTATTATTCAGCTACCTTTTTTGGTCAAAATCTATGCGAATACGGTGGATATATGCACATACTGATTAAAAATTAATGTCTCTAGGTAGACGACTAAAGAAATCGTTTCGTTGCTCAGTATTCGCTAGCTAGTGAAATTGGCGTTTATCTAAACTGTACAGTTTGATGATAACTACAAAGCGCAGGTTAGATTGTGTAGTCATAAATCCTCACTTGCTTCGATCAATAAATATCTTTTGCACGACGACAATTCTTTAAGAGCTTACTGCTAATCGATTGAGCATCTGTTATACTAATTTGCTTCATGTCGTCCAAGATAAGAAGGGAAACCGTTGCAACAAACCATCTCGATAAACAATTCTCGCTGTGGTTGCATAAAACAGGCCAATACCTAGAAAAATCTGACGTTCAAAAAACCAGTTATAAGAGTTGAGTTATTAGGAATAAAATCCATTAAGTATTCTTTCTTTGATGAGCTTAGACGAGGTTGATAAAAATATTTATTACCGGCTAACGTTTCGACGTCTTCGTCTTCATCAGAGCCGATGATCCGAGTCGATGGTCCACGCTTGTTATTCGTCTCGATGTGGCGGCTTTTCCTTCGTGTCGAGTCAGGTCTTCCTCAGCGGTCCGTCTCCTCGAAAACGTTAGCCGGTAATAAATATTTTTATCAACCTCGTGTAAGCTCATCAAAGAAAGAATACATATTGATTATGCACACCGAGGTTCAAGGAAAGTCGGTTTCGAAGTAAAATTCAATAAAATCAATAAATCAATAAAATAAATCAATAGACCAATAAAATCAGTTTGACTAATGAAAATGGCTTTAGGTATTTTACTAAAAGAAATAAGAAATAAGAGTAATTTATAACTGAATTAATACATCCATGAGAAAACAATTGAGACGCTTGTAACTAAGCAAAAATTGATAATATACTGTAAACTGGTTGTCTCCTACACATTTTATATTTTTCTTAATAATCTTCTACACCACTGATTGACCTCCTTGATTACATGGCGCATTCTCCGGTGGTGGAGCTGCGGCTAAACTCGGACCTGAATAGCCCACCATACATTCAAACTTACCCGCCATGAGAATCAAATCGATTAAGCAGATGAACATCTTGTTCAGGTTTTGTTTCACTGGCTTATACCTTTCGTATGTACCTAATCTTCTTAATTAAAATTTACATTTGTGTGCTCAATTCGTATTAGTATGATATGATGGTTATCGATTCAATCAAAACTTTAATAGAAAATATCTGACTAGTGGAACAAAAGCACGCTCTGGAATAGTCCGTAACCCTTTTCTAGTTCTAGAGAGCCCGACAAATTACCAGTCATTGAAGTCAGAAACTCACAGCACATCAATTACGAGCTACCCATGGGTATCCTTTGGCCGAAAACAATAGAGCCAAAGGGCCAGCCACACAGAGAAAATGTGATATTTTCGTGATGCTCGTGCCAACGAAGCTCAATTTAGCACGCGCCGCTCAAATTTACTGGTTTCAGCTCGAATCATTTACACTAGTTATTAACGGAATAGGTTCAGACGATTCATCCAGACGATAAGCTTAGCAATAACTATTCTTTCGAACTTAACTTGTTCTAAAAAGATCTCTGTCATTGCCCTAAAATCCACAGCAGCTTCAATCTTTGGCCTAGCTTTCTCTCCTCCGTAAAAATGTCTTTCGTGCACGGAATTGTGTTAGGTTCGATTGCATGATTGTCATTTTGTCCGTCATGAAAACGAAAGAAAAAAGCTAATTCTTTGCATTCAATGCAAAAATTGCCCAGAAAACAACCGATACATCATGAGCTCTTTCCTATTCATAGATTAGGGCGAAAAGAAGACATCTTAGACCCAGCTGCCGTTGAAGAACAATTTATGAAAGAAAGTCTATTTATTCACAATAAATCACTATCTCTAGGTTTCCTCCATCAGACTATTTTACCTGCATAAGGCTCGGAGTGTTCAGTGATCACCGAGGGATACAACATGCATCTAACTTCATTCGTAGTATCGCAAGATTAATAAGTTCACATATGACCTATGAAATGAGTTCCATTGATTTGGTCGTGCATCAAGTAAATGTTTCTGTCCTCACAGGTAAGTTTAGCTCCTACTACAAAGCGTAACAATTGTTTCTCATGTTTTCCTCTCCTCTTCCTTCTTCTCAATGTAATATCGATGAAGTTCTTTTTTAAATCAATGCTACTTAATTGTGAGCCATGAGTCATATAAATGGTAACGAGATCCCTTCTATATCCTCAGCTCATCACATCTATCTTCCTTCATGATTGTTTCGCCTATGGCATTGGCTAGTGTTTATTTAGGAAAGAGTGTCTCGGCAACACGACACCATCAGTTTATAGTTGCTTCCACCAGCAGTCATGCCACATCTAACTTAAATACTGGGCTTTTTATGTGGTTTTAAAGCTTCTTCCTATTTACATTTTTGATAGGATTTTTGAACATGGTAGGGAGGTTCTTCCCAAAACAAAAACAAAAAGGAAAAAAATATGAAGCGAAACTCTACCAAGAACGTACCCTACCGATCTTGGTCACTAACCGTGTTATATTAGATGAATAAATAGTAAAAGATTCATCTATGTCGTTTAAGCATAACTTTTTTCAAGCGTAACTGTTTAATAATAAAGCTCCAAACTTTTAGTTACCAGTACAATTTCTAAGCTTTCTTGGCCTTCAAGTTTATTGAGCTCGTCGCTTCCGAATTGTTGTCAATCCTTCGTAGACATTTGACTCTCTATTGATAGGAACTTCAATACTATGAGCTCCTATTGAAGTCACACTCCAAGAAACAATTTGTAACTAGTAATAACTAACTAAATAAATAGTTGCATTCTTACGAACGGTCATATTTTCTCAAGGCCAATCCTTATTCAACAAAAGCCATTGTATTGATGAGGAGGCTTTTTCTTTTCGAATGCTCGCGATGCCACTCTTTATGTAGCTACGGAAATCATTGCAGCGTACAAATTGAGACAGTGAGCCAGCATAGGTAAAGGCCACAAATAGAACATTCAATGTCGTCCTGTCCAGGTCTACTTCATAAATAAAACTCTAAATATTTGAAATGGAGGAAGTTCAAATTAGTGATTTTTTTGAAGCAACTTCTAGACAGCATATATTCTGATAAGTTATCAGTTCTTAGCGAATATGCACTTCGTTGAGTACGGTAACTATGCAGTTAGTTAACCTAACCCACCAACCTGCAACTACATCGACAAGGTGGTGTTTTCATTTCTTCTTTTAATTCTAGATGTCAGAAAGTTTTCGAGCTTGTGTTAGTTGTTTGTTAAGTATATCGAACAGGCTCCAGTAAAGTCTCCAATTATTCCTGTCGCGTGCAGAGTAGTCCAGTGAGTTCCATTTGCTCTGGGGATTTGCTGAGTATCATATATTTCTACTAAGATCCTACTGAAGAATTATAGTCGTCGCCTTCTTGCTCTGTGTTTGACATCCTATGCGATCGATTTGTTTTTGAGTTATACTTTGACTTAAGTTTATAAATGAAATATCTTGACAAGTCAGTAACATGATGTAACCACCATCCGCTTTATCAGTTTCCCATGTGTTACAAATCCTATATATAATCGCAGCATACTGAGGACGATATTAACCATATAAGGCTCAAAATGGTGCAAACTTGTCGTAGTTGTTAATAGAAAACTAGATTCAGCCATTGTTTTTTCACAACAAAATAAGGTAAGAAGAATAATGGATAAAGCTAGATAAAATAAAGCGCGTAGACCCTGAGGGAAGCGCTATGTTTTCGACTTCACTAAGCATCAGTGGTGATTGTATTGATATTTGCCTTTTACAATAACTCGCAGTGGCCATCCAATGTATCGATCCAGTGCTGCTATCCCCCAGACAAGTCTGGTACCAATTCGTCGACCCCGAAGGGATGGAGGGTTCGCGAAACTTGCGACGCCAAGATCGATCCCATATGTATTGCAGCGCGCCTCTGAGTCCTGCGCTACACCTTCTAGATCGAGAATAAGATGACTTAAGTTAATTTATCTTTGTTAGTCTCTGGATGTTTCGACGGAAATATTTTTGTTCGTTCCCAGGTTCGACTTTCTATTACTTGCTGGGAAGGTAACGTCGTCTTATTAGAAAGAAGAAATGGTTTTATATGGAAACCTTATTTAATAGACTTGACTAAAATCATCACTCAATACGTCTAGAAAACTTTTACAACATTCTAAAAAACACTTGCATCCAGGGAAAACGTGGATGAGAAGGAACGAATGGTGAAACGTTGGTGAATTTCATGCTGACTAGGCAAAATTGCTCGAAATCCAATAAAATGACATGAGGTACGAGAAATTGAATTGCCTTTAAAACGTAGACGATAGCCGGATGCAGTATTCGTCACTGATTTTTGGCTCATGCATCTCCAAGAGCTAAAAATCGATAAAGAGTAGAATTTTAAAAAGCGGTTTTTTCTGTTAGCTGAAATATTTCAGGAATTCCACTGGGATTATTTATGTAGTATTCATTATGTTAGTAGAAGGATAAAGGATAAGGCTCTCGGCATTGATCATTCTCTGAGGGATGCGCCTTGCATTCGACTTCAGTAAGTATCGTTGGAGGTGATTGAATGCATATCTGGCCTTTTCAATGACTCGCGGTGGCCTACCGATGTATCGAGCCAGCGCTGCTATCCTCTCAGACAAGTCTGGTACCAATTTGCCGACCCCGGAGGGATGGAAGGCTTGGTGGGTCATGGGCGCAGAAATCGATTCCACGTGCGTGTCTCAGTGGCGCCTCCAACCACTGCGCCACACGCGCCTTGCCCTTATGTTAGTAAGGAGGTTAAAACGTCTTCAAATGTTTTCCTTCTCGTCATTCGTGGAGGACATTATTCGATGTTGAACTGTGCTGTACAGCTGACGTTTTGCCATACCAGGGTCTTACGTATTGGCAAGGAATCCAACATTTTTCTTTGGAAGCTCTGGTTAGTTCATAACGCCTCCTATGGTTATTATTACGTCCATTTGCCGTTGAGTGTGTTCGGCAATTCTTCTACCACGCAATTTGTTTTAACTCCATAGCTAACCGATTTTTTTCTTTTATTTCATATGGTCTGTCTTCACGTCTGCTGTGTTGGTCGCAGCAATCTCACATTCGATTCGTTTCCTCGCATCCATTGTCAGCGAAAGTCTTCCAAGTTTTTACGTGTGGCTTCGGTTAGTTCTTGAGGATCTTCATTTCATCTTGAATGTCATAGAATGCTGGTCGAGCAATTCTCCCTCGAGTCCTGAGATAGCAGGGCTGGTGCGTTCCAAATTAGTTGCAATGCAGAGAGTGCTTTTTTCCTAGACTAACCCGGTACCAATTTTCCGACCCCGGAAGAATGAGGCTTGGTTGGCCCGAAGCGGGATCGAAGTAGCACCGTGTCCGTGATGATGGAAATAATTACCACTACTCTATCCACTTCTTTAGCTGATCGAAATAGCAGGGATGAGACTACGAAGCCATTCTCAACACTTAATGACTTGCAAAAACCTTTTGTTCTTCGAAATATTTCACTGACTGATAGTTTAATTGTTGACTAAACGTAACCTCACTTTAATCTCCATGGCGATTGTGTGGGATATGATATAAGCGGATATAAAATGCTAAATTACACTCAGTATGAAGTGCAAAATACTTGCTGTAACGCATTTGCATATTGGGCCATACTAGCACAAAGTAAATAGTGGCATATTACTCATATATATGGAACGATAGAACAGGCCACAACTTTGTCCCAATCAGAATCCCTAAGCTCTTCCAATTATAGAAAATAGTTTTTGTTTTCAGAAAACCAGAAGGCCCGAAGAAAAGGAAAAATCGGACGTATTAAATTGAGCCAGGCTCGCTGAACGCCAGTCGTTTGTTATCAGTTCAGAATTAACAAACGCCAGGCACTACTGGCATCACGGTAGTTGGTGACGTCCTGAGGAAATCCCAACATAATCTTTAAGTCTCTTCTAAATGGGGATCTGCATGTAGTGCTACAATTCAGACAATATGAAAGTGAACCATTCTTGTGTTAAGGCTTCAAAAAATAAACGGTAAATCCCGAAAAAAATTTGTGGTTTTCAATCAAGCAATCTAGAGGGGGAAGCAATCCGGCGAACGTGATCTGAAATTGATTTTTTTCTTACTTTAGCAGTTATCTTTTTTTGTTTGTTTTTGTAAAAGTCCTATATGTGTAGTAGAGTCTATTCGTGGAAAGATTTGTCTGAAACTAACTCTGTTGGTGTAAATGAAGCAAACGAAACTAACCAACAAACAAACACGTGAAACGAAAGTCTGTGACAAGGAGCTGACTCCCTTTCTCGTTCAAATATTTTTCCTTGTTTTGATATCTTTATCATTTATTTATTTCAAGTCATGTGTATAGTGTAGTGGTCCGAGGCGCTCTGCAGTATGAACGGAATCGGTTCCCCGCGCCCCAGCCCACAAAGCCTCCATTCCTTCGGGGTCAGCAAATTGCTACCAGTCTTGTTTGGGAGGAAGCAACACCGGCTTGATACATCGGTTGGTCACTGCAGGTCATTGTGAAAGCCAGATATGCATTTAGTCACCTCCAACGATGCTGTATGAACTTGAATGCGCGAGGAATCCCTCAAGGATTATTTAAAGCCGAGAGCTTTATCTTCATCTTTTTGTCCGTGTTGCTATTACTACTACTGTTATTATTAATATTGTTAATATTAAATTTTCTTTACTATTATTAGTAGTAATAGTGATAGTTTTCTTCAAAAAGTGTCCGTCATCAGTGCTTACTTTAGTTTCATTTTTATCATCCCATCAATGTCTCCTCATTCTGGTTTCCAATTTTGTATGGTTTAATATTCATGTGCACTAGTGCAGAAGAAAATGAGGAAATGCTTTAGCTCATTTACTGAAGTGAAGCTCGTCAATGTGTGGTCTGTTTGATTTGCACTGAACAAACGAATTGACAGAAGCTCAATTAATCAAATCCACTGCGGTGAGGATCTGTTAGGGTTAAGCTACCGATAATAACGTAGCCACCAAAGAATTATTATAAAAATCTTTGGTTTTGATAAAAACAAGTTTAAAAAACACGATCTTTACTTTTGAGATATCACCCGTATCACCTGTATCACCTATGTCACCTATAGACCCATTGATCATCGAGTGACTCGAGCAGGGGCCAATAAATTTTCCATTTTTTCCTGTCGCGTGCAAGAGCAGCCCAGTGGGTTCTACTCGCTCTAGAGAGTCGTCGAGCACCATATCTCTCTTCTAGGCTCTTCGTGAAGAACTCTAGCCATCGAGATGGTGGTCTTCCTGCAGTACGTTTGACATCCTGAAGAATCCAGTAACTAATGGCTCTGGTCCATTGGTTGCCATTCATGCGCACTACGTGTCCGGCCCACCTTATCTTCGACTGTTTGGCGAACAGAACGGTATCTTTGATTTTTGATCGTTGACACAGGTCGGAGCTTCGGATTTCATCCTTTACTTGTGCGAAACAGGACACTCCTAGCATCGTCCTTTCGACTGCGTGTTCCATAACGCTGAGTGATCTTTCATCTTCGTTACGTAGCGACCAGGTTTCTGACGCATACGTTAGGGCCGGAAGAACCGCTGAGTCGAAAAGGTGGGCACGGAGTCGGGTGTTCTTTGTTCTCTTCACTACATCCTCGATGCTCTGGCAAGCTCCCCAAGCCGCTCGTTTCCTTGTGCTCAGCTCTGGAGCTAAGTCGTTCATCATATTGATTTCCCCACCAAGATAGACATAACTGGAGCATTCGGAGATATTCGTCCCGTTAAGCGTGAATGGGGCAAACGAAACCAATCCGTTCCTCATGAACATCGTTTTTGTGAGAATTAGTCGCAGACCAATCTTTCCACACGCTTTATCAAAGTCGGCAAGCATACATTCCGCATAGCTAATGCCTTATGTTATAAGGACGATGTCATCAGCAAAACGAAGATGATGTAACTGCCGACCATCGATTTTCACTCCCGTGTTGCCCCATTTCAATGTTTCGCATGACGTTCTGAAAGGTGGCGGTATATAGTTTTGCAGAGATTGTATCGCTTTTCCTAAATCCTCTTTTCGCGTCTACGTTAATATCGTTACGGAACAGCGAAATCTTGGTTGTGAAATTTTTGAACCGCTCACGAAGATTCCTTATGGACTAAGTAGGGACTCCTCGACTATCAAGGGCTTCTATGACTGCTTCTATCTCATTGGAATCAAAGGCTTTCTGTAAATCGATGAAAGTGAGACACAGCGGTCCTTTCTACTCTCGCGATACTTCAGTGAGCTTTGTTATCGTGTGAATGTGGTCCATCGTACTAAATCCTTTTCGAAACCCTGATTGCTCAAATGGCTGTCCGTCGCCCGTGTTCTGTCAATCCTGTTTGGGGAGACTCGAGTAAAAAGTATGTAGACGACAGACAGCAAGCAGATTGGGCAATAGCTGCCGATATCGTGCAGGTCACCCTTCTTGAACAGTAACACAGTCTTATTGGTCTTCCACTGAGTAGGGACCTTGCATTTAAACAGGTGACCTGTGGAGAGACAAGCCAGTGTGTTTACGAGAACTGGCAAAAGGTTCTTCAGATGTTCTGGTCCTATTCTTTCCGGACCTGGTGTTCTTAGATGTTTCAACGACAAAATGACATGTCGGATTTCGGAAGTAGGAACCGGTGGAACAACAAATCCATCCTCTTTTATTTCATATGACGGGAGGTGGGCGTGGCTATTGAAAAGATCTGCGTGGAATTCGTGGATGATTTTCTCCATTTCCTTTCTGGACGCTGTTATTGTTCCGTCTGGGCGTCGGAGTGCAATCATCTTGGTCTTGTAATTGGCGAAGCTTCGGCGGGCTTTGCGAATGCTTTTCCCAGCCTCTGCAGCCTCGACCGTTACTGCTGCTCTTCTCTCTTTGAGATCTTCTTTTATCGCCTGTCTGCATTGTTTCGCAAGTTCGGACGTTAGTTCGCGGTTGCCTGCAACTCGTGCGATTCCACGCTGGCCTATCAGCTCGAGAGTTTCTGAAGACAAACATCTCTTGGTGATTTTTGAACTCCCAGCTTTCATAACGCTGAGGTGAAGATGTTGAATGAGCCGATCGTATTCCTCGTCGATGTTGTCGACAACGGCATCTTCCCATCAGCCGACTAGTGAATTGCATAAGTCCCAGTCTGTGGTGGTTCTGGGACGTCGGTTTTTAAATTTAGCGGCTTTTTCTCCTTTCCGCGAGAAGTAGAATCTTGCACGAAGGAGACGGTGGCCTGATCCCGTGTAGACTTTCTATTTACTATGATGTGGTCTATTTCGTTATGGTACTCTCCATTGGGAGATTCCCACGTCCATTGTTGACGGTGAGGCTTCTGGAATTGCTAGTTACCATGGATGGTCTTGGTCGCCATAACAAACTCAGAGAGCCGCTCACCCTGTTCGTTCCATTCTAATCCGTGGGTCCCAATGTGACGTTACTCAGACGATCTTCTTGGTCCGATCTTGGCATTGAAATCTCCAATGATGACCTTGAAGAATGTATGGTCTTCTCTGTAAGACCTCTCCAAGTCCATGTAGAACGCTTCGACTTCTTCTTTGTTATAGTTTGATGTCGGCGCGTAGACGACGAAAATTGTCGAAGCCGGTATTGATCCACATCTTTTTAATCGTAAATATCCGATTAGTGGAGTATGCTGTTCGAATGAATCGATGTTCATGGACAAACTCGTGTTAACGAGAACGCCTACGCCGTCGACTCCTCTACTATCGCATGTTCCGAGGAATAGTTCTTCTCCGATGTCACTGACTGCGTTGAATGGGTGTCGTCGTCTCGTTTCAGGCAGGCCGATTAAGTCCTACCTTATCTTTCCCGCTTGTGTGATCAAGTCTTCTATCGAGGGCTCGAACGCAAGTGTGCGTGCGTTCTAGGAACAGATCGTTACCATAGTTCTTCGTAATCCGGGTAGCTTCCATTGGCCCTGCGATTTTACCAGCTTCTCCGTACTCGTCCTTGCCAACGTTGCGAAATTGGAGGCTCTTTCGAGGTCAGGGGAATGAGGTTCGTATTTTTAACTGTGTTTAGCATTTTGATACCCACGTGTAGCTTGCTGCGCTCTGAAAGTGAGGACTGGGTATACTCACGGGTAGCTTGCCAAGCTTTCCCTGAGTGGACATGAAGCTTATTTGCTGGTGGCGACACCTAACAGCCTCCCATCGACTTCCCTGTCACTTGATTGGTGTCTTTTAGCAGAACTGACTCCTAGAATACAACCCGCATAAAGTGAGAACGCACTCACACACGCATTCATGAATACGCCTAGCAAATGCAGAAAGTATGTGCCCAATCGGCGCAGCAGAAACAGCGGGTCCATTCCGTAGATCCACCTGCGTCTCAGGGAAGCAAAGGTTGCTTTTGGTCCGCAATTAACCCCTTATCCACCACCTGGGGAGGCCCCACGTAGCCTCGCGGCTAACCGGCTCGAGATCTCTTAAATGAGTGAGATCCGTGGCTTTTGAGATGTATAATTTTCAAAGTCAGAACGATGAAACCTTTTTCTCAAAACACGTGAGTTTTGCAGCTTCAAAGTAATAAATAAGGTTGGTGTATGCATATTTAACTTTTTTACCGTCGGTGTATTTAGTTAATTATAATAATTTTGAAAACAAGGCCTAATACCTCGAAAAACCTATTTTCTGTGTGTATCGAAGATCGAGGGTTTCCTGTTTCCTCTTCGTTTCCTTTTATTTTACTGATGTTTTCTGAAAGGATAGAACCTTGTTCGCACCAAATCACAGTTTATTTTCATTTTTGAGGTTACTAAACCTACCTTGTAAAATCACACTGACATAGAGTAGGAAACATTCTAGGCAACTATAAGCATAGCCCACTTCACACTTTCGAACTCTGAGTTTTGTGCTGTTGAGTTTGACACCAGATCAAACGTAGTCCACTGCGAATTTCTACCAAGTGTTCGATATTTTGGACATGGACACCAATATCACAGAGTAATGTCTTCTGAAAAAATGTGTATCTCTGTGTGAAAAAATGCGTATATCTGCAGTACCTGATTACGAAGATGAATTTCTTGAAACCGTCTTTTACACTAAGTAGTAAGTGACTGTTGTACAACCATCAGCGAATAAGGTTATGATCATATATTGGGAGAATGGTGGACTATTACTGAAACACTGAAAATTCTTTTTCTTCAACATAATTTTTATGTGATAATTCTTACGTAGCAGTCCTATAGATAAATACAGAACTCGTCCAATCACGCATGTCTGCTTGACATTTCGTGCAAGTTATACGATTGCTTCTCTTTGTTTTTTCGTCCGTGTCACCACTGCAACGGTTTACCACGTTCATCAGGTGTTCCTAGGTGTCGGGCTGCTATGTGCAATGGAGGGATTCATCCCTCAGCGGGACCTCCCAAGCTAAAAAGGAGTTGCTTTTCCATCAGCAAGTCCAGTTAAGAGTGAACCAAAAAACTAGTCGCACGGCGACTCCGTCCCTTTGATTCACAAGGGCGACGAGTGCCTATGGTAGTGACAACCTGGAGAGGAGTTTCGCTAAGCTGACTTCGGAAGTCTAAAGAACACAGTGGCTAAACCAGCAAAATTCCGAAAAATGTAGAATAAGCTGGGGCCCGCGCAACCAATGAGGAATGGGCGTTCAAGTATCGAAGTAAGTAAGTATTCATACAACGTGACATCACAAGTCTCTTACTCTAACACTCTTTTTTCCTTTAATTCATTCATTCGTTTGAGTAATCCACAAAGGTCTCTATCTTTATTCTTGCAACTAATTGCGAAAATTATCTTTTTAACGGATGTCGTTGAGTGCTCATCGAGTTCAGTGTTTCTAGAATCTTTCAAAGGCTTTACTAAAACGTTGTCACCTCTTACCATTGGCATTCTTCGAAGTTTATATACTGGAAGGAGGTTTCTCAAACACGTCCGGTAATAAATCTCTATCTACGGAGGAACAGAAGGCTTGGTTGGCTAAGTCTAACCAGCGTCTACGCCCTACTTAGTGCATCCACGGCACCTCTCGTCACTGTTATTCCCCGCCCTCCGACGATTACTGAGATATTTTCTTAGGCAACTAAGCTAACGAGTATTTTTTATGAAGTTAGTATTATTTGATTATAATTTGCAAACAAACAAGTAAACCAATACCAATACCAGGATCCACTACCGTCCTGGTATCAAAGTCGCATGGTGGCAAATCTCCCTCTGATCCACGAGTGCTGAGGCTCCTTGTGATGGTGAAGACTTGGGGCATACTTTGGCCAGGTTGACCTCAGGATTCCAGGGAACCACAATGGCTTAACAATCGAATCCCCGAAAAATGGAAATTAATCTGGGGCTCGTGCAATCAGTGTGGACGGGCCATTCAATTATCAAGCATCAAGTAATTCGCAAATATTGGTTGTCATGGCGAGGTCAGGTGACAGCTGGTTTTAAAAAACTATTGATTCTCTTTGTGCTAGCTAATACAACACCGACTACTTTAGCTGTAGGTTATCACCATAAAAGCAAATAGGCGGATCAAACAGGATGGCAGTAGATAAATAACCGTCTTGCATAAAAGGACACCGCCGAATGAGGAAACTTTATTCGACAGATACTCCACTCTGGATGGTTCGACCCGATGCGATGACATATAGATAATGACAAAGACCGCTTGTGGGAAATATATTCATATCAATTCGCGTCTAAAGAAGACGATATTGTCGAAACATTAGGCACACAAAAGTTTTTTTTTTATCACGTCTGAGGTTAATAACCCCAGGAAATGTTGATCGTTTATGGTAAAATGAAACGGAAGTCTATTTTGAAAATTATTGATTTATTACACATTAGATACCTACAGTAATACCTACAGTATCTTGAAAGGCTTATGACACAAACGTTTCCGATGTGACAACCTTTTCCTGGAACTCTTGCATTAATATATTTGTTCCTACTTTTTTTATGCGATCCTATTTCATTGGCTAGGACATTATCATCCATTACAGTACTCCCACGTTCTACACAGATAATTGCATTACTTAGGGTTCTCTGTATGATTTATTTAAAGTTTTATCTTTCCAATTGTTTATTATTAGACTGAAAAAGTCAAATCTTTGTCTTAACAGAGTTTTTAATTACCATTTCTCATTATAATAGCTCATTTGAGCTATTTGAGCCACGCAAGAGCTTTCGTCGAATATCTTTTCATTAACGAAAGGCCGTCCGTAATTACCATACGTTTTCAGCTAGCCATCATAGGATTGCTCACCTCAGAATTTTCATCATCAACAGACTTTCGCTGTTTTCCAGCATAATCTCATTATGTAGATATCTTTTTAATAGAAAACAAAAGGTCTCGTAAGAAAATGGAGAAAACTGAACGGCATTATCCAGTGATGGTCCACTATCGGACCATCGACTCGGATCATCGGCTCTGATGAAGACGAAGACGTCGAAACGTTAGCCGGTAATAAATATTTTTGTCAACCTCGTGAAAGCTCATCAAAGAAAGAATACATTATGCACACCGAGGTTTAAGGAAAGTCGGTTTCGAAGTATTATCCAGTGATTCAGATAGATCCAAACGTCAGTCCATCACTTGCAACATGAGTTTCCAGTTTGTTTTAATATGTTTTTATTCTCTTTTTAAGCCTACACATTTGGAAGGTTTATACTCATTCAAGAATTAAGTAAAATAATGAAAGCGATAAAAAGTAGGTAGTGGAATGACATGTATTAGTAGCCGAAAAAAGGATGAAGCTTTCGGCGTTGATCAATCCTTGATTGATGCGCTTTGCATTCGACTTCATTAAGCCTCGTTTGGAGGATGCTGTTATTCTCCCAGATAGATCTGATTTTAACTTGTCGACTCCATAGGAACTTGGGTGGGATTTGCAAGCCTGGAATGTTGGGATCGATCCCATGTGTATTGCTGGTCTTCTCTGATCACTGTGCTACACGCACCGTAGCACTGGTAGCAATACGGTTTAATACGCGAAACAGCCTGGTTAAACACCCTTGGTATCTAAGTCTGCTATCCCTTCAGGTCTAGGAAATTCGTATCAGTTTTTCTTGCGTGCTCCTACTGATCCACTACACCTAAAAACGTTCTAGCATAGTTTTCCCAGAATTCCACAAAAAATCATGTTGAATACCATTCAACGATCTGGATGGAACTAAAGATATTCGAAAATCATCCAAACTCACAGGCAAAGGTTCAAGGACTTTCATGAATGGTGGATTAGGAAACAAATCCAGTAAAAAGCCACTGAGGTCGCACTATGTGTCAGTCACAATGAGTAGCAGATTAGTTTGAATCGTCTCAATGGTCTAAATCGATCCGGAACTTTAGCCATTAATCAGTCTCATCAACAAATAATGCTTTCATTGCGATATTATCGGCTTAAAACAGATAATTATTTTGCGGATGTTGTAAAAAGGGGCTTTTGCTCTAGTTTGTTCGTATTTAAAGTTGACAGGGCTCTCCGAGAGCTTCATGTATTGGCAAAGAAATTCGCAGAAAGTCGTGCCCATCAATCAAACTCACTTCCATTTTCGAACTGGACTAATGCATGATGCTAAACAGTTTCCCAAATTCCAGGTGATTAACTCATTCATGTGGCTGCGCTGGTCTTTTGAATTTGTTTCTTCTCTCAAACCTTCTGAAAAGCATTTTCAAAGTGTTTTGAAGCAATTTTCAAGCGGTTGCTTGGGTTTCCTTCGTTTTTTTTAGAGCGAATAAGTACATCCTAAATTTTACGCATTCTATTCTCTTTTCTTGTAAAACTCACAAAGTGTAGGAGATTTTCTTGTTAGCTACGAGCTGCTAAATACTTTGTACTTCATGAAATTCTTCAGCAATTCAGCAACAACACACATCAAAGGAACAATAGGCCGTTCCTTCATCCCCTCCATTATGCGCTCTAAAATTTATCGAATTCTTATTGGGTGTTAAGTACCCGAAAAGTCCCATTTTGCAAGCACACGAAAAGTCCCATAGTCCCATTTTACAAGCACCCGAAAAGTTCCATTTTTTAAACAGTTTTCCAGTTGAGATAGAACTGGAATGTTCTTTTTAGAAGTAGTAGCGTTAACATATAATGGTGTCTTCGACGTTTTTCCATAACAAAGAAGCATTTCCTTATTTTTCGCTTAAAAAGTTGGAATAAAAATTTGTATTCCATGTTTTATTTCAATAAGCAGACACGAGGTTGTTATTATAGAATTTATTGGCATACAATAGCTGACGTTTCGGCGGTTTCGCCTTCTTCAGAGCCTGAAGGGGTCAAACTGAGAGACGATCTGCTCAACTAAACACTTTCATAACCCTAGCAAATAAAATTTAACAAATAAATTTGTATTCGCATAAGAAACAGCTTCTTTCAAACACCTACCGTTTATTTCTTGTAAGTATCTAAGTTAATCGGTGGATAGCAACTGCACAGAGTACTACATTGGCGAGGATATCCACCAACTAACTTTACAAAAAAAATTTAACGGCTCTGAAGAAGGCGAAACCGCCGAAATACCGGCTATTGTACTCCAATAAATTCTGTAATAACAGCCTCGTGTCTGCTTATTGAAATGAAACATCGAATTATCAATCAATGCCGAGGTTAACAGAAAGTCAGTCTTGGGAATTTGTATTCCATTGTTCAGTGGATGTAGATCCATTTAAGCGTCTTCATGTAAGCGTATGAAAGAGCTTCTTGAGTGAGTAATGGAAATCAATCGAGTACAAATCATCGCAAAATTTGTAGTCGACTACTCGGAGAGCTGGTGCTGCGCTGCTATCTTGTAAACATGAATGAAACTCTTTCTTATCTGTCGTTGATTCTCACTTCAAAAGTATATTGGAAAACTGTTTTTCAGTAGCAAACTTCTCAATGATACTTTTTGTCACACATACAGTTTAGTACACTCCGGTAAGTTTAGTCCACTCATGCCCAAATACTCCGTAGTTCGGCCTGCCTTCTACGCAACTACAACCATTGCTTTGGGGACATTTAGTGCTCGGGGACCAATTTCGGTTAAATTCGAGGTCCTCGGGACCGCACTTTTTAGCTCACGCATTATAACCATTGCTCTTTTTACCCAAAAATTTAAGTGGAATCCGTTTATTGGCGATAGATAAAATCCTAAGTTATCGTTTTGATATTGAATTGACGTGTTCTCTGCACTCATTAAACGGAATCAGTGATTTGTGAAAGCAAATGTTAAGATTCATGCTGATAGGATTTGCGTTAAATTCAATGTACTGAATTCATACCTAACCTCATGAGTAATAATATTCTTATCTCTGTTGTCGTTGGGCGCATGTGTCGCAGTGGTTGGAAGCGCCACTGCGGCGCACACATGGAATTGATCCCAACGCCCATGGCCCACGAAGCCTTCCATCCCTCCGAGGCCGGTGTTGGAGGTGATTGAATGCATATCTGGCCTTTACAATGACTCGCGTTGGCCTGCCGATGTATCCAGTGCTGCTATCCTCCCAGACAAGTCTGGTACCAATTTGCCGACGTCGGAGAGATGGAAGGCTTGGTGGGCCATGGGAGCAGGGATCGATTCCACGTGCCTATCGCAGTGGCGCCTCCAACCACTGCGCCACACACGCCCTTCAAAGATTACTAATGAAGTCGAATGCATGCTGCGTCCATCAGGGGTTGATCAACGCCGAGAGCTTTATCGCTTACCATTTTTATTGGTAATCTGAGAAGAATTTTATGTTTGGAAAACATTTTGGTGCATCTATTCCAAGTCATCTAATTTACTTGTTAGATTAGATTTTAATAAAGAATGAGTTAATGCATAAAATTGCTGCATCAGGAGTCGCACTTCATTTTATCTCAAGCAGAACTAATATGTAATAAAGAAGAAAATATCATGGAAAAAAAGTTGAAGAAGTACTTGCAATTTCCCAGTTTATAATCTGTGGAAGTCTACCTAGTAATTTCCAATGGCTACTGTATTTCATAGTCTTCCTCCTTTTCTCTTTCTTCCTCTCTCTCCCTACATCCTCCTTCCTTTTCCCTCTCTCTCTTCTCTTCATCGCATTGTTCTCCATTCCTTTTGAATATAAGAGTTAAATATAATATGAACTCCCTACGTACTTCCAACTATATCACTTGTATGACATCAGAAATCTCCGTGTTTTGAAGCATGAAATTAAAAATATAATTGGAGGAAAGGATGGGTTTCTAAAACACCGTATTTTTCACTTGTCGCGTAGAATGTAGCTTTGTACAGATTTCCCCCTAAGGATTAAGAAAGCAATCGTGGGAAGAAACAAGGACTAAAAATTTTTGATGAAGTGTTAGCGAGCTCATACGAGCTAACATTTGAGAACTACGGATTTTAACTGGTGTCTTTTCTCTTCTTGAAGGTACCTCACCTTTTCTTATGGAAGGTAATTGCCCGTTTTTAGCATTGTTCTTCGATTTTAGAATCCATGAGCTTTTTTCTTGTGATTTATGGCCATCCAACAAACGTAACCGCTTTAGAAAATTTATCACCGCCCACTTAATTAAGCCAGCCAAAATATCCGATATTTGCCGGAATCTCCTGCTCCCAACCAAAGCTTTTCAATACTGCCAGCTTTTCTATCTGAGTGCCAGCCATTACCTCACTGAGCTTTTATTTGCATTATATTTTTGTTTATCAGAAGAGTTCTTTTATTTGATAATTTTCACTCTAATAACCTAGAAGCATTCGCCTCAATTATCCAGCTTTCCGGTTTTTTTCGTCCCTCCTTTTCTAATCTATCGAAGGGATAACAATGATCTGCATTATTTCTTCATGTTCACATCGAAAAATGGCTACTTCACTCGAAGAATCTAGGATACAGCGCTCAGCACCAATGAGTCCTTTATTGAAAAATCGTGCGTTTGACTCCATTCCTAGCATCATAAAAATGATCGAATGGAAAAAGGATAAAAGGATAAAGCTCTCGGCGTTGATCAATCCCTGAGGGATGCGCCATGCATTCGACTTCATTAAGTAACGTTGGAGGTGATTGAATGCATATCTGCCCTTTACAATGGCTCGCGGTGGCCTGCCGATGTATCGAGCCGGTGCTGCTATCCTCCCAGTCAAGTCTGGTACCAATTTGCCGACCCAGGTGGGATGGAAGGCTTGGTGGGCCATGGGCGCAGGGATCGACTCCACGTACGTGTCGCAGTGGCGCCTCCAACCACTGCGCCACACGCGCCCTATCGAATGCATATCTGCTTTATATACCGACTTGAGCGAGCCTACTAATAGATTACAAGGAAGTGTTTTCATTCTACCAAGCACATGTGGTAACAATTTGAGGTCCTCATTTAGATCGCGAATTTGGCATGGACAGGTGCGGGATCAAACCAGTGACCATGTATGTCTATCAGTGCACCTCTAATCACTATGCTACATAAACGCTGAGTGTTTTGCGGAATATCTGTAAAAATCGCGAAAACCGTAAAGCACTAGATAGGGTTTATTCTGAACATATTTATCGTTTCTTTTTCGTTTCTTGAGCGTTGATGTTCAGTAGGTGTTTCTATACAAAAACTCAAATGACTGACTCAATTTTTATTAATTTCTTCAAAGCTCGATTAACTTTCTCTAAGCTTAGGACTTTACTTATTAAATTTTTTCCCACTAATGTTTTTGCCAGAATCTACCACTGTCCAAGTATCAAACTAGCCACATAGTGGTAAATCTCCTTCTGATCCACCAGGGCGACGACTCTGTGTGGTGGTGACGACATGAAGCAGACTTCGGCTAGACTGGCCCTGAACTCCAATAAACGACAATAGCTTTAAATCAGCAAAAAAGGATAAGAAAGAGTATAGCTCTCGGAGTTGATGAATCTCTTAGGGATGTGACATGCGCAATGGACTTCATTAAGTTCGTTTGAAGGTTATTGAATGCATATCTCGCCTTTACGGTGATTCGCAGTGGCACACCGATCTATCGAGTCATTGCTGCAATCGTTCCAGACAAGTCTGGTACAATTTTTCGATCTCGGAAAAATGGAAAGCTAGATGGGCCGTAGTCGCAGGAATCGATCCCATTTGTGTTGCAATGAGCCTTCGGCCATTGCGCCACACGGGCCCTAAACCAGCAAAACTCCGAGAAAATGGGGTTGAGCTAAGACACAGTCAAGCAGTGAGGACGCACTATCTAAGTATCAGTGTAAGTTAGTGTAAGTAATATCATTAAAAACATTTAATAAGCTGAATATGAGATTCTGTTATTTGTTCCGTAATCTCAAACAAGCGGATCAGTGGCACATAATCCTTTTCTCATGCCATCTTATTGAAATTTCTAACCTTTTCTACCTTAACAAGTACATTCTGGGAAAAAGTTTTACTTCAGCTTTGAGAGAGAGAGAACGAAAAAAAAGTCGCACTTCAATAAAAATTGATATCTTTTTAATGAATTAGTAGTCACAGAAAATACAATAGATGTTTTCATTTCTGCCTTCACTTGGTTTGGACGAACGAACAGTTTGATTTCGAATCCTGAAAATTTCCCAAAAAAAAAGTCACAATGAGAAAAATCGAAAAGATCTGACTGTCGTCGATTTCGTTTCTAACAAAAATTATTTTCCTTGTGGTCTTTCTTATTTCAAACTTCTCAGCGCTTTTATTCAACATGTAGTCTGATGAGCGTAGAATACTGTGGACATTTGCAAACACAGTCAACCAAAGTGTTTTTCGCGAAAGTTAAATTGTCCTTCCCAGGTTCTCCTTATCTTGACTTAAGTCTTTCTTTGTCAGTTTTTCATCAAAATGTGTAATTTTGAGTACTAGTTACTTATCCAGGGCGCGTGTGGCGTAGTGGTTGGAGGCCCCACTGCGACATGGAATCGATTCTTGCGCCCATGGCCTACCAAGCCTTCCATTCCTCCGGGGTCAGCAACTTGGTACCACACATGTTTGGGAGGATAGCAGCACTGGCTCGATACATCGGCAGGCCACCGCGGGTCATTGTAAAGGCTAGATATGCATTCAATCACCTCCAGCGATACTTAACGAAGTCGAATGCATGGCGCATCCCTCAGAGAGATCAACGCCGAGTGCTCTATCCTTTTATCCTTTTAGTTACTTATCCGAGAGGGTTTCTTGTAAGGCTGTCGTTCAGAAATGAAGTATTTAGAAGTAACGCTAAAACATGTAGGAGATTTGTGTCTGTGAGTTCATCACCTGGCCATTGTTCTAGGATTTCATTGTTATTCGGCGGCAGCTATGCATTTTCAAGTGTTCATCCCGACCTCCTAGCTATTAGCCACCCCTCCCAGCAAAACCCATTCGTGCCGATGCTCTTCAACTTCTCGAATGACCATCACATCACCACTTTAGCCAATAGCAAACCAGGATAGCATCTAGGAATCAAAAGACGATTGTTATAAGTATATGCTTACTAGGATGCCTATTTTAATCAATAGACGAAGTAATAAGAATTTCTTCAAACACAATTCATTTTTCATCCGAAAGTTTACTATTTCTGGCAAGAAGTTAATTGGAATAAATTAACGATCCACGAAAGGAGAGCTGTTACGTTGGTTTAAAAGTGCACTCGTCAGAAATTCGATTAGTGCAAATGCACTTAGAATTTCTCGGAACATCTTTCTTGGCTTCAGCGCTAGCGAGCCAAATTAAGCGATTACATGAATTGGTTGTTGCTTAATAATGTCTTCTCTAAACATCTTTGATTCGAATTTTTTCTAACATACCATGCTTCATTACGGACGAAAAACCTAGCACAATTCTACTAATTCTACTAGGGGGACATCTGCTTTTCGCAGGCGGAATAGCTCTCTCTATTCAGTTTCTAGACGGTGAGTGCATTTCTCTTTCCACCGACACCACTGTTGACAGAAGCACTTGCAGTAATAAACAATTAGTTGGTTGTCGTCATTGTAGATGTCAAATTGTAGTGGAAGTCAAACCACTCAACCTCAAACCTCATATTTAAGCTGGTGAATTCTTATCCTTCACCGTATCCCTACACCTTCCTTCAAATTTTGAATCAGGGAAACTTTTTTCTTTAGTTTTGCATACATAAGAAGCTTTTCGGTTAAATCAGTTTAAATAATGGTCACTTCTTGTTTTCAAGCACATATCGTCTGAATTTCATGGAGAGACTAAACTTAATTACCTGGTAGTTTATATTTGAATGCTCCATCTTTCGCTGAACATCTTAAAGGGTCAAGCACAAATATTGGTTTTGGTGGAAATATATTGTTGGGGAGGTTTCCTCTCTTCCTGGGCTCGCGAAATTGCCATGTAAGACATTACCAAGAGGTTACAATAATAGTAGCCTGGCCATGTAAACGAAGGAAGCGGAAGATTTCCCGGTTTGCAACCACGACGAAGGTGGTTGTTGGCAATGGTCTTTTCCTAGGCGGGTTTCTTGATGAATATAACATATTTTCAGATTAGGTAAACCCACCTGATGACGAAAAACCGCAGCATATAAGAGTTCAAAGTTAAGGAAAACTATTTAAATAAAATCGAGCCATAAACCATTGGTAAGACTCTAATATTTTTGTCAAGTATGTGTATTGTTCTAAATTTCAATTAATGTACGTTCTTTTGTCATGACAGAATACGATGTGAACTACAACCACAAGTATACTAAGACATGAGCAAAACTCGGGACTTCGATTAGGCTTCGAGCCGGCTACAACTCTTTTTAAGGGCTCACCACCTATTCATCGCACCAATCAAGGTCGTTGCTTTGCCTTTCTCTCTTACCTTGGAAAGAGCAACCCAGTTAGTTTGAAATCTAGCTGAGGTTCCGAGGTTTGCTCGTATATCATCTGTAGTAAATTTACCCGTGTGGTAAATTTATATTTTTTCGACCTTTCCTTATACTAAGGCCTATTGAATAAACTATGCAAGTGTTGAATGAGGAACTAAGTCCATCCATCCATAAAATGTATGAGTGTATGAATGACTGCATAAATTTCTGTATGGGATCTGATAGCCTATTTAATTTGTAAATGAAATTTTTTGTAAACTCATTTTTTGTAGAAAAAAAATTCTAAAAACTGTATGGCGGTGCTGCAACCACTTAGTATTCATTTCTGCTGAACAAGATTACGAATGTCCCTTAATTCTCTATGGTCCCTTCATGACTTGTAGTGTTTTCGGACATCTAATGCAATCCATTTCCGAAGGATCCATTCAAAGGAAGATTTGACCTGAAATAAAAAAGACACCGTTATTTTCACATGATGCTCCAAATAAGGGTGAGACCATGGCGCAACTGAGTCCAGTGGTGCTGGCGGATGAAAAGGTTAGAAATAAACCGTCGCGTCGTATAGTGGTGATGTTAACGTTCCTTGAGCAAGCGGAGGCTATTGAGGATGAGTGGTGTTTTTAATGGTGTTCGTTAGGATATAGAGATGAATGGCTTAGAGGTGCTCTGCAATTCATCTAGGGTCGTCAGTTGGACACTTCCTCAAGAATAACTAAACCATCTGTGCTTTTCGGGTCGAAAACATGGTACATAACTTGTTTGGACGAATAAAACTAGTGAATTGATAAGCCAATAAGTTCTTGGAGATAACTGTTCAAGTCAAATACGCATTCAGCCTCTTTTGCGATACGACGAATGGAATTGAATACAAGATGCATCCTTCACGAAACGAATAGTCCTAACTAGCTTATTTTTTATCCTTTTACATAAAAATAACAAAAATAAAAAGAGTTTTCTTCTTGCTTTGGAAGAATATAAGTGCGAACGACTAGGAAAAAACTGTGATTTAGTCATGCTGGATGAAAGTGGTCATTTCGCCGTTTACAATTTAACTTCATTCTAACCTTAGTTTATAAGCTAACAAGTGTTTACTGTTGTTTGTGCTCCATGTTTACATTGTCCATTTTTTTATGTTTTCTATGAAAACACCTAATGTCTCTGTATGTAGGATAGAAAAAGGACAAGGCTCTCGGCGTTGATCAGTCCCTGAGGAATTTGCCGAGCATTCGACTTCATTAATAATCGTTTGGAGATGATTGAATGCATAGTCGGCTTTTAAAATGACTCGCGATGGCTTAGCGATATATTGTGCCAGTACTGCTATCCTCCCTTACAAATCTGGTACCAATTAGCCGACCCCGGAGAGATAGAAGGCTTTGGTGGGCCATGGACGCGGGAATCGATTCCACGTGTGTGTTGCAAGGCGCCTCGGACCACTGCGCCACACGCGTCCTTGCTTCTTTGTGTAAATATTTATCACGGAATGCTAGTCAATTGTTCCAAATAGTCCATTTCGCAGTAACCTCCTATTTCCTGGCTTCCTTAGCGATAAGTGTAACAGTTTCCCTTCTAACAAATCACTTTCCTTCGTTAAAGCATAATCGATGAAACTTCCATTATATTTCCAGCATTTTTTCTTCCGTCATCAAAAACTCGTTGCTAACCCTCTCGTTCGATGCTAAAGAGTATTATCGTTAACCTTAATGACTCTAAGTTTAACATTTTATCGTCAGCATTTATCGACCGATAGCCTAAGGCTAACATTTTTGCTTTAGAGTGGAAGAACAAATTCCATTTGTAAGCGATCTCTTGGACTTATGATTACCATTGTTTGTTTAGTGTCTTACTGATAAGTGACAATCTTATTTCCTAGAAAAGGACTGTTCTGTTCAGTTAACGCGACTCGTCATTAAATTGACTTGCTTTCGGAAGACATTTGACGCTATGTAATATTACATTAATCGTGACAAACTGAGCGCTATAAGTGATTTCGACAACTGGTGAATAAAAATTTAATAGATATGGGTTCAGAGTGTAAGCACAGCAACTGCATCATTTACTGTGTGCGAGTGAGATGTGCTAAGAAGTTGTTTTGCTCTCAGTGCTGTTAAAATCTGGGTTTAGCCCTTTCCCTGTTTGGATATGGAGGTGTTGTGCTGGGTGGATTGCAGTTAACCTGACCCTTCCAAGTCCTGAGAAGAACGAAATCCGCCGAAACAGAAGATTTTTACGTCAGTAAAGGGCAAATTAGCACCTATTTGCCAACAAGAATATCAAAAAAATTCATTGTCAGTTATCAAAGCTCTCTAATGATAGTGAGAAAAAGTGCAAACGGTAAAGTGCTTGCCCTTTAATAAATCTCTAAGGACGCATCATGAATTCGATACCGCTCATAATGGAGACATCCAGTCATCGTTTCATACGCTCCCGGATAGATCTGTTACCATTCTATCAATACGACAAGTTAGCATGGTATGGTTTCGAACCAGTGAGGAAGGTCGAACCAAGGACCATGTGTGTGTATTGCAGAGCACTGCTAACCACTGTGCTTGATTTCATCTGGTAAATAATAGTAATTACGACAACTACATCATACATTTGTTAACTTTTTTATTTACTGCCTATTACAACTTTTCTCGGCAGGTTATTATGTGTGACTTAACCACGATGATGCTAAGATATTGGCAAAACTCCGGACCGCAGGTGCTTTATTTATTATACATAATTTATCGACCCTTTTTATACTCGGCAGCTCAAGCTAATTCACCTACCTTCCTTTTCTTTTCCCTCAATAACGAACTTTTGTTGGACGATGTGTGGTTTGTTGCCAAAAATTGTTCTCTTTTATGAATCTCTGAAGTTACACCATTCAAAAACATTACAAATATTACTGCGGTGACAATGTATCATTAAACTGTAGCAATTTTATTTGCAAGGCTGTTGTTGGACGGATGATACCTAGTTTTCGGGCGTATGTGGCGCGGTGGTTAGAGGTGCTCAGGACCAGCCAAACCCGCCATCTTTCCTGGGTTGACAAATTGCTACCAGAATTGCCTTAGAGGCGAGAAACACTGGCTAGATTCATCAATTGGTCACCATAGTTATTGCACAGGCTGAGTGTGCATCCAACCACGTCCGCGATGCAAGGAGTGGAGGTGAATGCATTGCGCAATCATAAGGAATTGATCAACTCTAAACGCTTAACCCTTTTATTGGGTTGTTAAGGAAACGATATTTGTGTTTGGTTTATTCAACGTTCATGACTTTCCAAGACCGACTTTCTGTTAACCTCGGCACTGATTGATATTTCGAAGTTTTTCTTTAAGCAGATACGAGGTTGTTATTATAGAATTTATTGGGATACAATAGTTGACTTTTCGGCGGTTTCGCCTTCTTCAGAGCCTGGAAAGGTCAAACTGAGATGCGATCTACTCAGCCAAACACTTTCATAACCCTAGCAGATAAAACTTAACAAATAAATTTGTATTCGCATAGGAAACAGCTTTATTTAAACAACCTTTATTTGTTGTAAGTATCCAAATTAGTTGGTAGATAGGAGACGCACACAGTATATATGTGCCTGTGTCAGGTCATTGTATTAGCCTGAGGTATAGCACCAGGTCACGGGTGACGACAAGACACTCCTTCTTTCCTTGCGGTTCATTTTTGGATATTTGGAATTGTTCCAAAACCCTTCAAGAGTTTTACGCGCTGATGTTTTTGATTCGTGCGTGAGGATAGTGACTCCTACTTCGAAATCTTCTCCGTTATCTTCCTGCATCCTATGCGCGCCTAGTGGAGTGTTTGGCTTTAATTTAGAGTTAGAGCTACTGACTAGGTGTCCTTTCATGCGGACGCAGAGCGGTCTACTCGTTTCGCCAACGTACTCGTCCCCGCACGGTTTACAAGAGATCAGGTAGACTGTACACGAGCTCATGGAATCACCTTCTCTAACGTTAGGGCAAATCATGCAGTTATTCGTTATACATAGACGGCCACATAGGCGGCTGCGAACTAGCTGGCGTCTCAGAGTGTCCGATTGTATTTCTATCACTCTTACGGAATTCTCTAGACCGATCCTTATTAAGCAACGTTTTATAGCTGCACTTATTTCGTTTGAAATAAAGGGCAAGAGGAACGGGGCCTTGTTTTCGCTAGAATTATCGCTTTCGGGCGTAGTTTTTCCTCTATGCCTATGCCGAAAAGCTACAATTTCGTAATCATTTGAAATGGCTATTTGGCGCCCCAGTTTCGAGGATTCCTCCCCTTTGGTCTCTACCTGTGCACACTTTGGCGGCGGTTCGAAACATATTTCTTATAAGCGCCCTTTTAGTGTGTGAGTGATGAGAGGAGAGGTAATGAACCACTACATTCCTATTGTTTAGCTTTCGATACCATTTTGTGACATAGCCGTTTTCGGATAGGTTGATTTGAACGTTTAGAAATGGTGGCCAGTTTTATTTCGGTTTCTCACAGGTGAATTTTATGTACTCTCATGGTTATGACTTTCTCCTTCAGTGAAGCATTATTGGAGAGATTAATCACTTTTTTCTTAGATGGATAGTCTAACATGAGGTTGTTTTGCAAATAAAATATAGTGATTGCTTTTTTTAGGAAATCATAGTCAGAAAATTTTAAGCCTAGTGTGATTTGCGTTTTATCCCTGCGTTAACGCTCTCCTTCTAACGCTGCTTTTTGTACTTTGGCCATCGAAAAAAGAGTTAAAGAACGTTGAAACAAATTTGTGCTAAGATTTTTCTGTGATTTGACGTTAAGCGCTATAGTCGACAACCACTTGGTTCCTTTCTTTAACAATCATTTGACTGAGGGAAAAAGAATAAAAGACGATTTTCGTATGTCATGTTGCTTAAGTAGAGATCTGTAGGACTGTATGTGTTTAAATTGTTAAGCTTACACGAGGTTGTTATATAACTTTTATTCGGCTACGTTTTGACGTCTCTGCCTTCAGCAGGGCCGATGATCCGAGTCGATGCTTCGCAGTTGTTCGTCTTCCCGATATGGCGTCTTGGTCCTTGTATAGAGTGAGACTTTTCTTCGAGAAGCATCTCTCGCATGAGCCATACTTACCCGTCGACGGTCTTCTATACAGGGTGCTGGGTATTGGTTACAACGACTGTCCAACACGATAACAACTTGTTTTCCCGTTTTCATCTTTCAAAAGTCGGTGACATTATGTGTTAGCACAGAGCGTAATAACAATATTTCGAAACCGGCTTTCCTTTAGTATCCGTATGGCAAATCAACCAATGTTTCAATTATTGAGCTCCCACACGGCTGATAAATAATTGTTATTCGACTAACGTTTTGATACATTCTCCTTCATCAAGACAGTCCATTCGCAGTGGGATTATTGCGTTGTGTGTTAGTTGATAGTGATATCGCCTTCTGCGAGATGGACTGTCTGAAACAAGTAGTTATCACCGAACAATCACTGTTATGAACATCGATCTCCTTGTATAAAATAGCATCGCCGGGAGAGTATACGTCTTTCCAGTGATGCTACACTGGGGAAGATCCGACTCGATACGAAGACGAAGGTGCCACATCGAGAAGATGAACAACTGTGGACCATTGACTCGGATCATCTGCTCTGACGAAGACGAAGACATCGAAACGTTAAAAGGATAAAGAATAAAGCTCTCGGGGTTGATCAATCCCTGAGGGATGCGCCATGCATTCGACTTCATTAAGCATCGTTGGAGGTGATTGAATGCATATCTGGCCTTCACAATGATTCGCGGTGGCATGCCGATGTATCGAGCCAATGCTGCTATCCTCCCAGACGAGTCTGGTACCAATTTCCCGACACCGAAGGGATGGAAGGCTTGGTGGGCCATGGGCGCATGGATCGATTCCACGTGCGTGTCGCAGTGGCGCCTCCAACCACTGCGCCACACGCACCTTGAGTTCGTTATGCGATAGTAATGGTGTCGTTCGCGTTTTCAGCAATCGTGAAGTTGTTATTCATCACATATTTACTTCCGTACACATAGAGCACACAACACAACGGTAGCTGACGTTTCGACATTATCGCCTTTTTCAGAGCCTGGAAGAGTACACTGATGTGTAACTTGCTAGGTCAAGCGCTTCAACAGCACAGATTGCTCGACCTAGCTATTGCTGAAAAAGAGAACTCCACATTTATAACCCGATGCCGAGGTTAATACAAAGTCGATTTTAGGAACTGTTACAAGATGATAACAGTTTTAAGCAGCTGTTATTTTAAGAAAGGACCCCAAACCTGCAGACAAATATGGTTCATGCGTTGATCGATGCAGTACTATAAGGTATAAGATGAGTATTTGCAAAAGTTAGCAGCTATGAAACTTTCATTTTTTCTTGCTTTTTAAAATAGCAAATACTTATCGTAATTGCCAAGTTCTTGTCAGAACGCTTGGGAAAACGTGACATGTTGTACAGACGGAAATCATAACAAGGCTCCAAAAGCTTCATCAGGTAGTAAACCAATCAATATTGTTTTTTATACTTTACAAAATTGGTAGGGTCTGTAAATTGACTACTTCTTCTGTAATAGCATATTGATTTTTTGAATGCCGTTTTTTGCCGTGTCTTTTTACGTGATTTCTTCGGAGCACTTCATTTGTCCCACTCTTTATTTTTCTAGCGTATTCCATGGAATTGCGACATTTGCTGGTGTTGTGCTGTTATGGTGGTCAGCCGTTTGTTGATTTTCATTTAACACCGGCTCATTCATCCACTCAACAACTCGATCCAACTGATTGGCAAGCCAGTGACACAGCAGGTATTCGATCTATACAAATCACGCGGGATTAATCCCCTGATTATCTTTTCAGAAATAGCAAAGGTTATTGGAAGCCATCCTTTACAGCCCACATATAAATTCTCTGGGTCGCATCGCAGTGGCTAGAGATGGCCTGTAACCACACAGGATCGGTCTTTATTTCGGTCCCGTGACCTAACAAATTATGCCTTCCGTCCTTTTAAGATCAGTAGATCGGCATCAGCCTTCTCTGGGAGGATAAAAATGCTGAATTACGCGGCGGTAGACCACCGCAAGTCATTGTTATAGAATAGATGCGTATTCACGTCTAGAGATGCTTGATGAAGTCGAGTGCATGGCGCATCTCTCAGAGACTGATGAACGCCAAGCACTTCATCTTTTATTTTCTCTTTATAATTTCATTAACAACGTATTCTTGTGAATATGGCCTATAGTACGAGTTAGGTTTCTATTCGGGTAGAAGATCGCTTGTCCAGTGATAAGTCTCTTATTCTAATCACTGGGCGACAAAGGGCGAATAGACAGCACTCTTTGCCACTGACCGACAGCAGACGAACCAGCAGCGAATGCATTTTATAGCATTGTTATATATCAACTATTCTGATCTATAAGAAAATTTCTTAAAACTTCTTGTCCTTTAAGATTTATCACCTGTATCACCTGTAGTCCCGTTGATCGTCGAGTGACTCGAGCGGGCGCCAGTAAATCCTCCATTTTTCCCTGTCGCGTGCAAGAGTAGCTCAGTGGGTTCTGCTCGCTTTAGGGACTCGTCGAGCATCATACCTTTCTTCTAGGCTTTTCGTGAAGAACTCTGACCATCGGGTCGGTGGTCTTCCTGCAGTACGTTTGACATCCCGAGGAATCCAGTCACTAACAGCTCTTGTCCATCGGTTATCAATCACACGCATTACGTGTCCGGCCCACCTTATCTTCGACAGTTTGGCGTATAGAACGGCATCTTTGATTTTCGATCGTTGACGTAGGCCGAAGCTTCGGATCCCATCCCTTACTTGTGTGAAATGGGATACTCCTAGCATCGTCCTTTCGTCTGCGCGTTCGATAACGCTGAGTGATCTCTCATCCTGCTTGCGTAGCGACCAGGTTTCTGACGCATACGTTAGTGCAGGAAGAACCGTTGAGTCGAAAAGGTGGGCACGGAGTCGGGTGTTCTTTGTTCTCTTCACTACATCCTCGATGCTCTTGAAAGCTCCCCAAGCCGCTCGTTTCCTTCTGCTCAGCTCTTGAGCTAAGCCGTTCATTATAGTGAATTCCCGACCTAGGTGGTGGCGTATTAGTTCGAGAGTTTCTGGAGACAGACGTTTCTTGGTGACCTTCGAGCTCTCAGCTTTCATGGCGCTCACGTGAAGATGTTCAATGAGCCGATCGTATTCCTCGTCGATGTTGTCGACAACGGCATCTTCAAATTAGCCGACTAGTGAATTGCATAAGTCTCAGTTTGTGGTGGTTCTGGGACATCGGTTTTTGAAATTAGCGGCTTTTTCTCCTTTCCGCGAAAAATAAAATCTTGCACGAAGGAGACGGTGGTCTGATCTCGTGTAGAATTCTCGAACAACAGCGACAACGGTTAGGCAAAACTTTCTATTTACTATGATGTGGTCTATTTCGTTATGGTACTCTCCGTTGGGAGATTCCCACGTCCATTGTTGCCCGTGAGGCTTCTTGCGAGTTACAATGGATGGTCTTGGTCGCCAAAACAAACTCAGAGAGCCGCTCACCCTGCTCGCTCCATTCTAAACCGTGGATCCCAATGTGACGTTCCTCAGACGATCTTCTTGGTCCGATCTTGGCATTGAAATCTCCAATGATGACCTTGAAGAATATATGGTCTTCTCTGTAAGACCTCTCCAAGTCCATGTAGAACGCTTCGACTTCTTCTTTGTTATAGTTTGATGTCGGCGCGTAGACAACGAAAATTGTCGAAGCCGGTGTTGATCTACATCTTTTTAATCGTAAATGTCCGATTCGTGGAGTATGCTGTTCGAGTGAATCGATGTTCATGGACAAACTCGTATTGACGAGAACGCCCACGCCGTCGACTCCTCTACTATCGCATGTTCCGAGGAACAGTTCTTCTCCCGTGTCATAGACAGCGTTGAATGGGTGGCGTCGTCTCGTCTCGGCCAGGCCGATGACGTCGTACCTTATCATTCTTGCTTGCATGAGCAAGTCCTCTATCGAGGACTCGGATGCAAGTGTACGTGCGTTGTAGTTACAGATCGTCTCCATTCTTTTTGATCCAGTCAGCTTCCATTGGCCCTGAAATTTCAGCAGCCTCTCCGTACTCGTCCTACCCAACGCTGCAAAATTGGGGGCTCTTTCAGGGTCAGAAAAATAAGGTCGGGTTGTTTGGGTTTAGCGTATTTGATACCCACGTATAGCTTGCTGGGCTCTGAACGTGGGGGCTGGTTAAACTCACGGGTAGCTTGCCAGGCTCTCCTAGAGTGGACATGGAGCTTATTTGTTGGAGGCGACTCCTAACCGTTTCTCATATATTCTTTTTGTACCCTTTCACTTGATTGCAGGCTTTAGCCGATTTGACTCCTAGAATACAATCCGCATATAGCGAGAACGCACCCACACATGAGTGCATAAATACGCCTAGCAAATACAGAAAGTATATGCCAAATCGGTGCAACAAAAACAAGGAGTCCATCTCGGATCCATCTGCTTCTCAGGGAAGCAAAGGTCGCTTTTTGTCCGCGATTAACTCCCTATCCGCCACCTGGGTCGCGCCACGTAGCCTCGCGACTAACCGTCTCGAGATCCCTCATATGAGGGAGATCCGTGGTTAAGATTTATGGGATAACTTTTTAGTCTGCTTGTTTGTCTTTAATCCAATATACATATTTATCTTTTTTCCATTTGGTTTGCATAATTTTTCTGCCTCACTCTCTTATCCCCTCTAAAACGGTTTACTGCCGCCTTATGGTGGGTCTCACTGGGTGTTGAAAGTGATGCACCGCAGTTGTTTCATCACACAGCTGGCTATTCCAAATTGACAGTCAGTTCGACATTCAAGTTGCATCGCAGAAGGCTGTCATGAAACCAAGGAAAAAATCGATGAAAACAGAAATGGTTTTTGGCCAATTATTGAATTCGGAGGCTGACAATCGTGGTAGATAATAAAGAATTCCAAGTGTACATTTTCCGTCGCTGTTGAATGTGCTCACGGTTTCATACTTTAGCTTTATAGCACTAGAAATAGACTAGGCTAGATCCAGCCAAGAAGGTTCGTTGGCTCCTCACAACCTACAGCTCTTACCCCGGTTTTTATTTTCTATGCCGCGTTGTGCTTCAAAGTAAGTCCTAAAAAGCCCGCTTCCTGTTATGAAAACTACCTAATCACGATGATTTAACTTTATTTCTACCAATGCAGTAGTGCCTTTTATTATTCCTCCTAATGTTAAGTTCAGGCTCTCTACTTGACAACTCGTCCATGAAGTCAATCCCACGCCTGAGAGAAGTACTAGACGTGGGTGTTTCGTTGTCCGCCTGCGACCTTTTCAACGTCACCTTTACCACCACTGCGGATCAGGCTCTCTACGATCGATATCAAGCCAGTTTAGCTTGTCGGTGAGGAATTCAGTTTGCCATAATTGGTACTAACTCAGAAATATTTCACAACGGCTATGCGACTTATTTTATATTTATTTATATGATCTTATAAACTGATCTTCTTTAGCTGATGCGAGGTTGGTATAGGTCTTCGTCGACGTGGTTGTTGTTGTTGTTGGTGTTGTTGGTCGATGGCTGATGTTTCGGCGATTTCGCCTTTCTCAGAGCCTGGACGTATTTTATATTAGAGTGCTTTAACTATTCGCTAAAAAAGCTGAAGTATTAATGAATATCAAACTTTTAAATATATGGTGGGTTAGGATGCTACGGTCAAATGTAGTTCTACGCCACATTGAGCAGAAACGGTACTCACCGTCATGTTACGAGTGGGACTGGCACACGCGTTGTTCACGTGGGGTCGCGAGCAAGCCACACCCCGGGGTCAAAATATCATTTTGAAATAGGGCGCCAGGTTTCGTGTGATAGTGAGGCAATCGTCTTTTCGATTCATCTTTGATTTTTGAAATTTACCCAAAACGCCTCAAGGGTTTTGGGCGCTGATGTTTTCGATCACTGCGCCTGGATCCGCACAGTCACTTCAAAATCATCGACATTGTGTTTTTGTGCCCACGTACCTAGAGGAGTGTTTTGATGTATTTTAACTTTCCCATCTAGGTGTTCTTTTATGCGGACACAGAGTGGTCTACCCGTTTCCCCAATATATTCCTCGCTGCATGCGTTACATGGATAAAGGATAAAAGGGTGAAGCACTCGGCGTTGATCAATCCCTGAGGGATGCGCCATGCATTCGACTTCATTAAGTATCTTTGGAGGTGATTAAATGCATATCTGGCCTTTACAATGACTCGCTGTGGCCTGCTGATGTATCGAGCCAGTGCTGCTATCCTCCCAGATAAGTCTGGTACCAATTTGCCAACCCCGGAAAGATGGAAGGCCTGGTAGACCATGGGTGCAGGGAAAGATTCCACGTGCGTATCACAGTGGCGCCTCCAAGCACTGCGCCACACGCGCCCTGCGTTACATGAGAAATATGTCATACCTGAACTCATGCAATCCCCCTCTCTTCCGTTAAGAAAGACCATACAGTTTTCTGAGCTGCACAAGCGAACGTAACGCTTACGAGCTAACTGATGGCGTAGGGTATTGGGTGGGATGTCAATAATCGTTACATAATTTTCAAGACCACTTTTTCTCAAGCATCTCTTAATGGCGTAATTTATTTCACTTGATATGAAGGGTGGCTTGAAGGAAATCTTACTTAAGTTCGAAACATTATTTTGGGAAACCACCTTACGCTTTTGTCTAACCCGAGTGGCTTCTACTTCGTAACCATTGGAAATAGCTATTTTCCGTGCCAGGTTTTGCGAGTCCTTCCTTTCCTCTTCTCCTGTGCACACATTTTTAACCACACGGTACATCTTTTCGATAACTACTTTTTTCATGTGTGAAGGATGGGAGGAAAGGTGGTGAACTAGTATGTTTTTACTACTTGGCTTATGATAGCATTTTGTTATATATCCACTTTCTGAGTGCTTTATTTGGATGTTTAAGAATGGAAGCCAGTTTTCGGTTGGTCTTTTCCGTGTAAATTTTATATACTTTGACTGTCGGTTTAACACTTCTGACTCTCATCCATCCGTTTTTTAATTGGAACAGCAGTCGTCTATGTATGGACAGTAGAGAAAGGGTCGGGGATCGAAAACTGGAGCTTCCACCTAAGGCATGAAGGCGATTGCAAGCCTTGGTGCTAAACGCTGTCCCATGGCCTACCTTCTAATTTATGCAAAATATTTTTCAGAGCACCTGAAGATTGGACAACTAAGACACTGTTTTAAGAGAGTTATTAGAGTAGCGCAATCGACGAGCCGTACATTTCAATTTTTTTTTCGTGCTCTACGGGCAACTGGAGAATGGCTTGCATTCCGGAGTCATTCGACACGTTGGTATAAAGTGAAGTAACATCGAATGACTCCATTACATGCATGTTGTCTGGTTGCGCGCACCGTAGGTGGTCTAGAAATATTTTGGTGTTAGTTAGATGGGTTGGAATGATTTTTAGTAACTGGGTCAGGATGACAGGTCTAGCTTTGGATCCACCTGCGTCTCAGGGAAGCAAAGGTCGCTTTTGGTCCGCGATTAACCCCCTATCCGCCACCTGGGGACGCGCCACGTAGCCTCGCGACTAACCGGCTCGAGATCCCTCATATGAGGGAGATCCGTGGAGCTTTAAATGATATTTTTGATAATGTTAATGATGTTATTCTATCCAACGGACAAAATAACGTGGTTCGTAAACCTTATTCTGACCCAGTTACTAAACACCAAAATATTTTTGGACCACCTACGGTGCCACAACTAAACAGCACGCATGTAATGGAGTCATTCTAATGGATGAGTGTACAAAAGTACAATGGCGGTGATTTTGAACGCAGAGCCTACCGCAGGAATCGAAAACGTCAACGCTCAAAACTCTCGAGGCGTTTTGGATAAATTTCAAAAATCCAAAGATGAACCGAAAAGACGATTGCCTCAGTATCACATGTGACCTGGCGCTCTATTTCAAAATAATATTTTGACCGCGGGGTGTGTCTTGCTCGCGACCCCACGTGAACAACTCATTGGCGAGTCCCACTCGTATCACCACGGTGAGTACCGTTTCTGCTCAATATAGCGTAGAACTACATTTGACCGTAGCATCCTAACCCACTATCTATTTAAAAGTTTGATATTCATTAATACTTTAGACCTTTTTTCGCCGAATAATTAAAGAATTCTAATATAAAATTCGTCCAGGCTCTGAGGAAGCCGAAATCGCCGAAACATCAGCCATCGACCAACAACACCACCAACAACAACAACAACAACGTCGACGAAGACCTATACCAACCTCGCATCAGCTAAAGAAGATCAGTTTATAAGATCATTTGCCAGGAGATTTGCCATTGTGCGACTATTTGATACCACGACGGTGGCAAATCCTAGTACTGATTTGCTCTTAGCTGGTCTTTCTGATGGAAGCGCCAGACTCCTTCTCACCTTGGGAGGCCCTGCTGAGTGGATGAATCCCCCACTCTACATCGTAGCCTGACACCTAAGAACGTCTCTCATTGATTTATGTGTTTGGTGATTTTGTTTTAGGAAAATTATTCATTTTATAAAGTTTAATTATCGCAACACTTTATATTCGGGATAGTTTCTGAGCCTGTTGAGGTTTAGACATTCCTAGAAGAAATCCAAAAGTTTCTCTGAGTATTTTCCCTCAGGAATACTCTCGGTGCTAAAAAACGCCTTGCAGAATCTAGTCTAGCTTTTCTGCTTTTCGTTCTCACTTATATGTCTCTTTCGATGATCCAGAATCGAAGTGTGTGTTGCAGACATTCATATTTATAAAATTGATCCCATATTTTTCAGTTGACTTCGATCTAAAATGTTATTAGTATCGCTGATTAAACAGCGCTTTTGTCGTTGACAATGGTCGACGTTTTTCATCAAAATCATCGATTTTGTGGATTGTATTCAAACTTTCCGTACGTCTTTGAGCTGTTCAAATCTGTCCCCTCATCGCAAAAACTCATTGCCGTAATCAATATCTATGATTTGAGGGAGGTTGGCTTTTTTATTTGCTGTAAGTTTCCACTTAACACCATGCCTATGAAGAATGAAGAATATGAGAACTGTAAGAGAAATGACACGGCTGTGCCCACCTGAACACCATGAATTCACTCCGGACACAAAGCGCTATCGCGCTTTTGTGTAGATTTTCAATTATTCGTAATAGAGAAATGCATCTTTTTGCAGAATACATGAGGAAATATGCAGAAAGGAATGTTGATCTTTTGCTTGATGATCTTTTGCTTATCCCTAGTGTTAGACGTTGGTGAAATTTCAGTGAAAAAATGGGCTGCAAATCATCAATGTGCTTTTAGCTACTCTTCTCGGGTCTACTATTTACATAGACCGATCGGTATTCAGCATTCAGCCGGTGTCACGTTACTCGTTCAACATCAGTTTGTACTAGGTTTCTTCTATTGCTTTGCGCTGTTCACTTAGTTGAAAGAAGGTTAAAATGCTTGAGGCAACTGGCCTTTCATAAGTTTTAGGCCTTACTTAAGCCCATCATCAGAGTGTGTTTCAACGACTTTATAACGTCGGAGAAAAGTGAGAGAAAGGGAATGTTACTTTATTACTTAAGTGGGACCCTAACTCTGTGAGACTTATTTCTTCAATAGTTTGCTAAATGATTTCCTCACGTCCACCTATAATTGGGGAGGATCATTGAATTTTGAAAGTGACTTTATGCATTGAAAGATTTTTTAAGAGAATAATCATTCTGTAACCTCCACTAAGGATAATATTTCATTAACTGTTGAGGAAAAAGCATTGAGAACCGTTCTTTAGGCAGTGTGTTTTCTACGTTTACTTGTTTATGAAAATATTTGGCTCTAGTTCTGTTTTTTCTCAGTTTTAATAAAAAAGTCCATGACAAATTCTTCACCTGGTTCACAAATATAAACTTAATTTCTCTAAGGTGTTGAAAGCATTTTAATCTCTTCAAGTCAAGGAAATCACTACCCTCTGTATGGATTTTTCATTTCATCGATCTGTTATCCACCAAGGTTTTCTTTGGTTATAGTTAATTCCGTTTAGTATTACGCTTTGTTCAGAAATTCGCCTGTCCGTGCCTTGCTGTACCGCTGGGGCTGTCGGATCAGGTGTAAAACGAGATTTCTTACACAGCTGGCTGACTTTACTATGATATCAGCTTAAAGTTGTTGTGATTCGGGATTAGCGATACATTAGCTAACAGATACCGCCAGTCAGTTGACACTAACCAGCCTTCGACTTCGACCTATTATAACTCATAAGTGAGCTATCGTTCCTCATACTTGAGAGTAAGAAGCGTTCATCTGAATCAGCTCATAAATGAACCATCCTCATGTAACTCTCTTGATTCTGTGTAAACCGTCTTTCAACATCGATATTAATGATCAACGCATCTTCCTTCACTGAAGAAACTAACACGAAGTTCTTCGTATTCTTGTTGATCAAACTCGAGGTGTTATTTTTATTCTCTATTCACGAATAAGCTGACGTTTCGGCAGATTTCGCCTTCCTCAGAGCCTGGAAAGGTCAAATTGACCGCAATCTATTCGGCCATGCACCTTCATAACCAAACAGAATAAACCCTAAACAAGAACCATATATTATCAGCAATGAGAAAGTGGCGTAGATGCCATTTATCGACTTTCAGTTTTACCAATCATCTTTGGTTTGATGTAGAGGCAGGTGGACGTAGCTTTCGAGATATTTTTTTTTCGGACACTGGATAGCGATCATCTTAATATTGCAGTTGTCGAAGTCTCGGCGTTTGATGCTGATGCTGTTACCAACCACTCTAGTTTCGTCCAATACTGCTGCTCTTATCTCTGCAAAGAGTTATTCTACCGCTTCACTGAAGAATCTTGCAATTTTGGTCATTGTGACTGCTTGTGCGAAATTGGGGGCTCTTTCGGGGTCAGGGGAATGAGGCCCGTTTTTTTTACTGTGTTTAGCATATTTAATACCCACGTATAGCTTGCTGGGCTCTGAACGTGGGGGCTGGTTTTACTTCCGGGTAGCTTGCCAGGCTCTCCCAGAGTGGACGTGGAGCTTATTTGTTAGAGGTGATTCCTAACCGCCTCCCATATACTTCCCTGTCAGTTGATTGCAGGCTTTTGGCCGAATTGACTGGTAGAATACAATCCGCATAGAGCGAGAACGCACTCACACACGCATGCATGAATACGCCTAGCAAATACAGAAAGTATGTGCCAAATCGGCGCAGCAGAAACAGGGAGTCCATCCCCTGGATCCACCTGCGTCTCAGGGAAGCAAAGGTCGCTTTTGGTCCGCGATTAACCCCCTATCCGCCACCTGGGGACGCGCCACGTAGCCTCGCGACTAACCGGCTCGAGATCCCTCATATGAGGGAGATCCGTGGAGCTTTAAATGATATTTTTGATAATGTTAATGATGTTATTCTATCCAACGGACAAAATAACGTGGTTCGTAAACCTTATTCTGACCCAGTTACTAAACACCAAAATATTTTTGGACCACCTACGGTGCCACAACTAAACAGCACGCATGTAATGGAGTCATTCTAATGGATGAGTGTACAAAAGTACAATGGCGGTGATTTTGAACGCAGAGCCTACCGCAGGAATCGAAAACGTCAACGCTCAAAACTCTCGAGGCGTTTTGGATAAATTTCAAAAATCCAAAGATGAACCGAAAAGACGATTGCCTCAGTATCACATGTGACCTGGCGCTCTATTTCAAAATAATATTTTGACCGCGGGGTGTGTCTTGCTCGCGACCCCACGTGAACAACTCATTGGCGAGTCCCACTCGTATCACCACGGTGAGTACCGTTTCTGCTCAATATAGCGTAGAACTACATTTGACCGTAGCATCCTAACCCACTATCTATTTAAAAGTTTGATATTCATTAATACTTTAGACCTTTTTTCGCCGAATAATTAAAGAATTCTAATATAAAATTCGTCCAGGCTCTGAGGAAGCCGAAATCGCCGAAACATCAGCCATCGACCAACAACACCACCAACAACAACAACAACAACGTCGACGAAGACCTATACCAACCTCGCATCAGCTAAAGAAGATCAGTTTATAAGATCATTTGCCAGGAGATTTGCCATTGTGCGACTATTTGATACCACGACGGTGGCAAATCCTAGTACTGATTTGCTCTTAGCTGGTCTTTCTGATGGAAGCGCCAGACTCCTTCTCACCTTGGGAGGCCCTGCTGAGTGGATGAATCCCCCACTCTACATCGTAGCCTGACACCTAAGAACGTCTCTCATTGATTTATGTGTTTGGTGATTTTGTTTTAGGAAAATTATTCATTTTATAAAGTTTAATTATCGCAACACTTTATATTCGGGATAGTTTCTGAGCCTGTTGAGGTTTAGACATTCCTAGAAGAAATCCAAAAGTTTCTCTGAGTATTTTCCCTCAGGAATACTCTCGGTGCTAAAAAACGCCTTGCAGAATCTAGTCTAGCTTTTCTGCTTTTCGTTCTCACTTATATGTCTCTTTCGATGATCCAGAATCGAAGTGTGTGTTGCAGACATTCATATTTATAAAATTGATCCCATATTTTTCAGTTGACTTCGATCTAAAATGTTATTAGTATCGCTGATTAAACAGCGCTTTTGTCGTTGACAATGGTCGACGTTTTTCATCAAAATCATCGATTTTGTGGATTGTATTCAAACTTTCCGTACGTCTTTGAGCTGTTCAAATCTGTCCCCTCATCGCAAAAACTCATTGCCGTAATCAATATCTATGATTTGAGGGAGGTTGGCTTTTTTATTTGCTGTAAGTTTCCACTTAACACCATGCCTATGAAGAATGAAGAATATGAGAACTGTAAGAGAAATGACACGGCTGTGCCCACCTGAACACCATGAATTCACTCCGGACACAAAGCGCTATCGCGCTTTTGTGTAGATTTTCAATTATTCGTAATAGAGAAATGCATCTTTTTGCAGAATACATGAGGAAATATGCAGAAAGGAATGTTGATCTTTTGCTTGATGATCTTTTGCTTATCCCTAGTGTTAGACGTTGGTGAAATTTCAGTGAAAAAATGGGCTGCAAATCATCAATGTGCTTTTAGCTACTCTTCTCGGGTCTACTATTTACATAGACCGATCGGTATTCAGCATTCAGCCGGTGTCACGTTACTCGTTCAACATCAGTTTGTACTAGGTTTCTTCTATTGCTTTGCGCTGTTCACTTAGTTGAAAGAAGGTTAAAATGCTTGAGGCAACTGGCCTTTCATAAGTTTTAGGCCTTACTTAAGCCCATCATCAGAGTGTGTTTCAACGACTTTATAACGTCGGAGAAAAGTGAGAGAAAGGGAATGTTACTTTATTACTTAAGTGGGACCCTAACTCTGTGAGACTTATTTCTTCAATAGTTTGCTAAATGATTTCCTCACGTCCACCTATAATTGGGGAGGATCATTGAATTTTGAAAGTGACTTTATGCATTGAAAGATTTTTTAAGAGAATAATCATTCTGTAACCTCCACTAAGGATAATATTTCATTAACTGTTGAGGAAAAAGCATTGAGAACCGTTCTTTAGGCAGTGTGTTTTCTACGTTTACTTGTTTATGAAAATATTTGGCTCTAGTTCTGTTTTTTCTCAGTTTTAATAAAAAAGTCCATGACAAATTCTTCACCTGGTTCACAAATATAAACTTAATTTCTCTAAGGTGTTGAAAGCATTTTAATCTCTTCAAGTCAAGGAAATCACTACCCTCTGTATGGATTTTTCATTTCATCGATCTGTTATCCACCAAGGTTTTCTTTGGTTATAGTTAATTCCGTTTAGTATTACGCTTTGTTCAGAAATTCGCCTGTCCGTGCCTTGCTGTACCGCTGGGGCTGTCGGATCAGGTGTAAAACGAGATTTCTTACACAGCTGGCTGACTTTACTATGATATCAGCTTAAAGTTGTTGTGATTCGGGATTAGCGATACATTAGCTAACAGATACCGCCAGTCAGTTGACACTAACCAGCCTTCGACTTCGACCTATTATAACTCATAAGTGAGCTATCGTTCCTCATACTTGAGAGTAAGAAGCGTTCATCTGAATCAGCTCATAAATGAACCATCCTCATGTAACTCTCTTGATTCTGTGTAAACCGTCTTTCAACATCGATATTAATGATCAACGCATCTTCCTTCACTGAAGAAACTAACACGAAGTTCTTCGTATTCTTGTTGATCAAACTCGAGGTGTTATTTTTATTCTCTATTCACGAATAAGCTGACGTTTCGGCAGATTTCGCCTTCCTCAGAGCCTGGAAAGGTCAAATTGACCGCAATCTATTCGGCCATGCACCTTCATAACCAAACAGAAATTGACCGCAATCTATTCGGCCATGCACCTCCATAACCAAACAGAATAAACCCTAAACCAGGGTTTCAATCACACAGAACAAAGCTTCACACACTCATCGCTTTCTATGAGGCTTCCACTGAGTATGTTGCGTGGAGATTAACCGCACAGAATTCACATGATAGTGTAATGTGCCCCTCCCACCAGAATAGCAGGCTTATATGCTACCCAATGTCACGTGTGATAATGAGGCATTTTTCTCTGCGGTTCATTTTCGGATTTCTGGAATTGATCCAAAGCACCTCGAGTGTTTTGCGCGGTTGTGTTCTGCAATCCCGTGCGAGGATCGTGACACGTACCTCCATAAATCCGAAAATGAACCGCAGGGAAGAATGCCTCATTATCACACGTGACATTGGGTAGCATATAAGCCTGCTATTCTGGTGGGAGGGGCACATTACACTATCATGTGAATTCTGTGCGGTTAATCTCCACGCAACATACTCAGTGGAAGCCTCATAGAAAGCGATGAGTGTGTGAAGCTTTGTTCTGTGTGATTGAAACCCTGGTTTAGGGTTTATTCTGTTTGGTTATGGAGGTGTATGGCCGAATAGATTGCGGTCAATTTGACCTTTCCAAGCTCTGAGGAAGGCGAAATCTGCCGAAACGTCAGCTTATTCGTGAATAGAGAATAAAAATAACACCTCGAGTTTGATCAACAAGAATACGAAGAATTACTTGATCAATGCCGAGGTTAAAAGAATGTCGGTCGTGGGATTTAACACGAAGTTGTTACCAAATATTTATTCGGCTGACGTTTCGACATCGTCTTCCTCTCTAGATTCTATTCTAACCGTCTCTTTTCTTTCATTTTGAAGACTGCTTTCTTTTCTCATCCCTTTTCCATTTACGTCATTCCCATTTCCTTTTACTAAAACAACGAAAACATTCCGTAAAATGGTTTAAGATCTTAGCTAGAAAGTTCATTAGAAAGCTAAAGCAAACCTTTCTTTTAAATTCTACCTGTTAAATATTCTTATCTGTTGTAGAACAAATGTATAAGAAACCAGGGCGGAAAAAACAATGTTAGAAGAAAGTTAGCCGTCGAAAAAGGAAAAAGAAGAAATCTATATTTTTTTGTCATGCTTGCATTGGATGAAATCTGAGGAAGAGATGATGGCCCTCACATTGACTCCTACAAAACCCACTTTCTGTGCCTACCTTTTTGTGGTTTCCTTCCATTTTTGACCCTCCTTTCTCTTAAAGAAGTTTCTTTTAACAAAGAAAAAATTCATAGTGAACATATGAAAAATAGTGGTCGTAGCGTAGTGAAGTCTGCCGGACAACGCTAACGAATCGATTCGTTACTCCCTCAGGCAAAAACGCTGCTGCCGGGCAACTCGTACAACCAGCGATCGTTTTGAACTTACTACTACTGAATTCAACTACTTTCCTTTAAGAAAAATTTGGCTGCTCACGAAAAAATTTTTTAGGGATCTTATTAAAAACTATTATTGGCGGCTCTACATATAATTTACAAGCAGTGTCGCCTCCATCAAAACTTGTCGATATCTCTCCTTTGCTGCAGTTTCTCTCCCATCTTTCGCATGTTCTAGAAAATTTCTGTTCTCTAGGATGAGAAAGTTCCTTAGTTTTACATAAATTACGGTTTGCAATGTTATTATGGGTGTAGATATACAATGCACTTTTGAGAACATCACTGTCGTCTCACTAACTTCCAAAGAAAAAAGTTTTGTAAATAAACCTTTAAATAGAATCGATTCGCCTTAAAAAAAAGATTTTTCACATCAACACCAACCTCAATATTTCTTCTAGTTGTCCTGAAGAATTTTTTTATTGTTTTTCCCAATTTTCAATCCTCATAGATAAAGTAAAGAGTTTTCTGTTATTAATGAGCACCTTTTTCTTTCTATTGCAATTGTAAATGCCGTTCACATTCAAAAAAATGATCATAAAGTATAAGGATTGCAAGTTCGTCCTAACTTTTCTCCTCTTCTCTCTCTCTCTCTCTCTTTTTGGTCCTACTAAGTGAAAAATCAAGATGATCATCAAGAATAATGAAAATTTTTTGCAATCTACAGATGTCAGACCGGATTCACTGGTGATTCGTGTGAAATACGGTCTGCTGTTCCATTGACGCTCACTACTCGATCACAACGGCAACAAATGGTGATCGTCGCCGCCGCCGTACTTTTGACGTTTTTTATGGTCATTTTCATGGTTAGTTCTGCTTTTCGAAATATTTGTAACCGTTTGTTGTTTTGTTTTTATTTTAGTAAACATTTTAATGGGATGTTGATTTAGGCTGAGGATAAAAATTTCTCCAACAGAAAGTTTTTTATCATTTCATGTCGGGTTACGCAAAACGCGTGAATGACGTGAATTTGCGGACTTTCACCTTTGAGAGGTCTTATAGTTCTCTGACTTTATAAACTATAAATTTGACACCAAAAATGTCAATCGATTATTTATAAATTTATAAATAAATAAAAACTAAGAAATGAATGGGTTAGAAACTTAAAATTCTAAAGTTAAAGTGTTACGTTTAATTACTAAGCCAAGGTAGATATTTCGTTAACCGCTAAATTTAACGTTTGTTGGGGCATTTTTTACGAAAATTTTCTCTTTTCAAAAATTCGTTTTTAAATTTTTCGCACTTTTATTATTTTTATTTAATAGATCAAGAAAAAGAAGGAAGACGTCTTATCGAAATCTTAGTCAATAGATGATTCGATTTTTTTAAGTATCGTAACCTATTCTCAGTTATTTTTTATCCTAATGGTGGATAAATGTAACCTTTTGTTATACAAAACACTAAATTTGCATTTTGTCTCGTTTAAAAAATAAACTACTTTTAACGAAGCTGAGATATTTGCAAAACTCCGGACCGCAGGTATCAGCGATGGGGAACGAACGCGCTAATGGAAACGACATCAGCGCGTTCGTTCCCCACCATAGACACCTGCGGTCCGGAGTTTTGCAAATATCTCAGCTTCATTAAAGTTATATTTCTCAATATACCCTGCTATTTGAAAAAGTAGGCAGTAAATACAACGATTAAAACCACTTTTAATTTGATGGTGAAGATTTTCCGAATATTTCGTACTGTTGGACTATCTTTATCCGACTTATCCACCAGAAAGCAATGAATAACATTTATCTTAAATACATCTGTAAACTGAAGTCATGACATGGGCTCTAAGTTCAACACCACATCTAGTTTCTTGTGAGCTTAACGCTATCCCGAGCAATCATGGATCCCATCAACATACTTATCGCACACCTCTTCACCTTTCTCAGTTCACTCACGACTTTCCCACGACTCGACAAATCGTCGTGGATTGGTGCAGGGCATGGAATTACCATTTAACGCAGCACTCCAACTTTCTAAGCCTTTCGTTTTTTGTTAACTTGGAGAAAATAAAAACAAAGAAATAGATCGATCGACGTTTATCTGAATGCCTTTAGGATGCGCCATGCTTTGGGCTAAGCAAGTACAGCAGAAGTGCTTGAACAAATGTATCGCGTGAATACTTTTCACTTTCAGGAGACAACTGATGTATCAAGACGATGTTTTTATCCTAGAAAAGAAGTCTGATACTAGTTTTTCAAACTCCGAGTATTTAAAGGTCGAGTAGCTAGGGGCAACGAATCGAGTGATTAACTACGAATTCTGCTGCAAGACGACTTTAAATAATTCTCTGTACGTGTTCGTACCGAAAAATACTGTGAGGAATGCGCTAACTCATTCAGTTAGGGTAGTCGTTTGCTTGAAATGATTTCGTTTCTTTAAAGAAATTAAGCGTAGCTTGAGACGGCAGTATATCCTTAGCACGTTTTCGCGGCCTATTTCCATTACAGCATTCATTTCTGTCAGCGGTATAGTGGGATGTGGCTCGTCCGCCGGTCGCCTATGTTGCCATGTGGTCTTCATTGTTTGTTCTTGCAAAATAGCGTCCTGATAACCCTTTTTAGTGGGACTTCGTGCCCATAAAAAGGAAAGGTGATGCATTTCGCAGTTGTTTTTATCGATGAATCTTCTCGAGCTTTAACCACGTGGCTCTGTCGTTCCCTAATGAACCAAGTAATCTTTTTTTTCAGTAAAATATAGTAGAGCTAATGTTGTAATATCGGCATAACCTACATCATTCAAGATTATTTCCGGTATTAAATTTTCCAGCGAAATTAAAACTGATTTTCAGTGCTGTTAGAGGACTCAGAAAAATTGTCTTAGCTGGACGAAATACGACGACTAGAAGTTTGTAGATCAAATAGAGCTGTCCTTTTTAAAACGCTGTGGTTTATTTGCTATTGTGTAATCGGTCAGCAGAGCACTTACTCACTTCAATACGATTGATTCAAGTTATCATTATGTCGTTGTTTCCTTCGTAGAACCATTTCTTATCACAAAGAGGTGAATTGTTTTTTTTTTTTCAAAGCACTTGAAAAATCTCTTCTCTTTTGTGAGATACGAACGAAAAGCTTTTCTTCTCTACCATTCTTAGCCAATTATTAAGCAAATACCATGAAATTTCTTTGTTCCTAAATTGTTAAACCTCATGAAATATTCATGCTTTCTCAGAGCTACACGATTTTGTTAAGTTTATTTCATTTTTGTGAATGTTTCGAGCTAACGAGTCTCTTAGGACTTGAGCGTAATCAAACGATATCACATCTATTCCATCAAAAGTTACTGGTCACAAAAGTGTTCGAAATATTCAAAGCACAAAGCGCAAAGCGCGAAGAGAACATTGCAGACTTAACCACCTTAAGAATTCACAGTTGATGGTTAAGTGAGGGTTCGGCACTTAGCTCTTAACTGAAGTTATGTCGATCCTTGTTCAAAAGTCTACGGGATTCTCCACGTTTTTCGTTTTTCTTACAAATGCTGTCACCCATGATTAAGTATCGAACTAATGCAACCATAATTTTATAACCATAACGATGCTGAGGTGTTCGCAAAACTTGGACCAGGAGCCACATAGAATCACGATCACCCTTTCTGGGGATTAGCGCATTACTCACTATACCACTGAGGCCCTTGCTTCGTGTTTCTCTCAGCTAGTTTTCTACCTAATGCTGCTATAGGCAATCAACCAGAAACGCAAAACAAATTGCGTCAGTGGTGCACTGTGTAATACGCGACCCCCTGTAGAGGGTAACCATGGTTCGCTCTGGCCAAGAGCCCAAATTTTGAGAATATCTCAGCATCGTTGAGGCTGTATTTCACATCACACCTTGCCGTAAAAATTTACAGTAGGCTGCAAATAAAAAGTTAACATCATAACCATGCATATATATCTGCAAGCCCAAGTTACGAGTTCATTGAGGCTAAATTGTGTGCCAAGATGTCATTTCTGACCATAGCCATCTAAATCGTGAACCAGTTCGACATGTTCACCATCCGAAAGCACGATCTCAGTAAATAATCATGCTATCCTTGAAAAAGTCGAATCGTAAGATGACAATCCTAAAGTCGATCGACACATGTTGACGATAGCTCGTGGCCATGGCAGCTTGGTAGTGCCCTATCGTTCATATCACGGACGTAAATGAACTAAAAACTTGCCTTATCAGCAAAATAACACCAGTTAAACAAAAATTATGTTCTGAATTCACATGATTCTATCGTTGAAAAGGATCATTTAAGCTTGGACTCACTCGAATCAATAATTCTCTTCCAATTTTTCGTCCTCCTTTTATAAATCGTAGGACAACACCCAGGATTATGGTAACCATGGGTCCGTGACGCTCATTTCATGATGCTGACGGGCAACCAGATATTCTTTTGTTTGCTTCTCTAAGAACTCCATTAGTGAAGCTTTACGGGCACTCCGTTTCTTATCGATTTTTTATTTTTGCCTCAGGCGCCGCAGCCTCGTCTGTTGAAGTTACGTTTTGTTAAATTTTACTTTTCCATTGACACGGAAGTGTTTCTGATAAAATGTTTCTAATAAGCTAGGATTGTAAGAGTGAGCTTACGTAAAGTTCCTGATCCGCTGTTTTCCTATGATTTTTGTTTCTTGTTTCCTACTGTTTTCCACCCCATTGCGACTTTTCCTGTGGGTTTTTTCGTATGAATAGCTAGCTGTTCATATGGAGTGCTTGTAAGGTCTTCTGGGGAGTAAACTGGAACCCGTTAAGCTTTATCATTATACAGTGCGGTCGGCTATGCAAATTCAGTAGGGGATCCATGGGTTTCACAAGTGCTCAACAAATGGGGCCGTTAGCTCAGGATTTTTTGCTTTACTATGGAATATTTGACAAGAATTACTTTTTCGAAGTACTTTGTGGATAGAAAGCGGAAAACTTTCTCTGGTTGGAATTCATGGCTCAAAAATGTAAATAGTTTTACGACAGTGTTCTTTGAAACTCCTTTCTGCTTCCACTAGTTTTTGGTAAAGCTCCCAAACTTTGTTTTACACGCTTGTCTAGAGAGCCTGCTAGAAGGCTCACATTCCCATTTCTACTGATTTTTTATTTTTTTGCTTTTTAAATTATTTTTGACAAATTTAAGTTAAATTTTTATCAATAAATTGATAGTTTAATTTTATATGACGTGTTCTTGAATTCAAGACAAAAGAGAACTATAGCTCGCGCGGTGTTCACTTTTTGAAGATAGTGGTATTTTTTTATGACACTAAGAGTTATTTTTCTTACGGTTTCTTTAAGAACATAACATAGACAACGCTGACTAAAAAGTAGCCTAGATTGGTACTACTTTTGAAATTCTCGACAATTTCTATCACTAGGCACCGCGCTTGGGTCGGCCGTCGAGGATCACTTCGCCCTTTTGTTTGTGTAGTATCTCTTCAGCTACCGTAATCCGAATCGAAGACCGTCAAGCTTCCAGCCGTTTTCCGTCACTGTGTTTACACGACGAATTATTTGCTGACACTACTACGTCGCTTACTTAAACATCACCTCACTCCCTCTTTTCGTCTCTTGTTCATTCTTTTTTTTTGTCTGCAGTTACTTATCGTTTTGTGAAGAATCCGCCGAGAAGTTTTTTTTACTTCTATTGATACACCAAAAGCCGTAATGGGTTGTTCAAACATAGAAAAGATACATCTTCCTAGAAAATTTATGATTTTCGAGTTTCTATCCCTGATATTTTTAAAAAATGTTTTTTCTCGAAATGGAATCCATGGCACCTCTCCTATTTAAACTATGGCTCTGGAAGCTGTAGTGACTTGTATAAACACAAAAGAACGTATTTTACAGTAAGAATTACAGTTCTTCGTTTGTTGATCTGTTTTTTTTTGCAAGGCTTCTTTTTAGAAAGACTCATTAGATATTGAAGCAGATTTAATTTGGGATTTAAAATTGTCCTAATTGAGATATACAGCATTCTACTTCTTCATATGAATTGCTAAATGGCCAGCAAGAAGATCACCTGTATCACCTGTAGAAGATAAAAGGATAAAAGGATAAAGCTCTCGGCGTTGATCAATCCCTGAGGCATGCGCCATGCATTCAACTTCATTAAGCATCGTTGGAGGTGATTGAATGTATATCTGGCCTTTTCAATGACTCGCGGTGACCTGCCGATCTATCGAGCCAGTGCTGCTGTCCTCCCAAACAAGTCTGGTACCAAGTTTACAGTTTGATACCAGACTGTAGAAAATAACATGAAATAATGTGTAAGAGAAATATGGTTAAAAGCAAGTTTTAGGAAACGTTTTTCATATCCTATTGGAAATTTGAAGTTTCAACGGAGAAGCAATTATATGCGTCATATGAAATCTGACCTCAGCTGATAAAGCACCCAAATTCTACTTCCAGATGGTTCGTGGATGCTTTTGTGATTGTTTCGGGCCGATGTCACGATCGAAGGCAGAAAGCCTAGATAAGCCACTCGATCCTGAAGACGTTAGGAAATGTCTGCAAAAATATCGAGAATATGAAGCCAGAAAAGAATTGATGGTGAGCCGTGTGTTTTTGTTTCTTCATCGATGTTCCCTAATTGAAATCTGTTCACGAAAATTCCTATTATTCAATAGTTCGACAAAATTGAAAAAATTTGAGTGGCCAAATTTTTAAGCTTACTGCTATTTAAACTGAATGAATTGCCCAATAACTTAGAAATGATTTTCATAGCAACTTTATTAAGAGAAATATTAACTGAATACAGAGCCTATTGTAACAGGGAGAAAGCTCTGCTCCTGCTTTTACTTACTTGCTCTGATATTTGGATGGCCTGTCCTCACTGATTGTGCGGGCCTCAACAAAATTTCCATTGTTTCGGAGTTTTGCTGGTTTAGCCATTGTATCTCATTGGTGTCCCGAGGTCAGTCTGGCCAAAGTCCGCCTCAGATCACCTCCACAGGCCATCCTTGTGAATCTGTTTTGTTGGACCGACCTATTTCTAATGCTTACTACTTAACTGTTCAATAAATAGAACTTAACCAAACAACTAAAATAAAGCATTTATAAGGCGATAAAATTTGAAGTTTTTTGTGAAAATATTAGAACTAAAATCGGGATATTTTCAATGAGACACTGACTATTCGGTGTTGTGAAGTTCGATGATAAAAATTGTAATAGAAATACAGATTAAATTTTAAAAATGCAGAAAAGCTTTTAGACTCACGATCAACAACGTCCGTTGATCTCAACCATAAGCGAATCACGAGCAGCCCCTTACGACGATACCGTACTACCGAGCGCTCCACCAATTGTGAGTTGATGGAATGACTTCCATGATAAATCTTCATATCAGAAATCACTAAAAAACCTTCTTTTTAGCAACATTATATGAAAATATTGAAAATTGGTACTCTGACTGATATTCATCACATATCTTTAATTCTCGTTATTCAGTTTTTATACTATTACTGTCGCGTATTCGATTCTGTAACTATTTTTTTAGGTGTTTTTTTATTTCTTTATTTACGTACAAGCTGACGTTTCGGCGGATTTCGCCTTTCTCAGAGCCTGGAAAGGCCACGTTGACTGCAATCTACATGGCCAAACACCTCCATAATTAAACAGAGAAAATGCTAAAGTATATCATCATGTATATGTTGATTTTTGAACATATACTAAAATTAGAAAAATACAGAGAAGATAAGCATGGCCCCTGCGCGAGGATGACACACATATTCGTAAAGCGTTCCGAAATATTTTTTTTAAGGATTCGAATTGTTTTCATACATAAATTAAGGCATAAATATAGTTTTTGTGGCAGATGGCCACGTAAATAACTAGAGAAAAGGGTAAAGCTCTCGGCGTTGATCAATTCTTGAGGAAAGCGCTATGCATTCGACTTCATTAGGCCATCGTTAGAGGTAACTAAATGCATATCTGGCTTTACAATGACTTGCGGTGGCCTGTCAATGTATCGAGCTAGTGCTGCTATCCTCCCAGACAAATCTGGTACCAATTTGTCGACCCCGAAAGGATGGAAGGCTTGGTGGGCCATAGGCGCAGAAATCGATTCCACGTGCGTGCCGCAGTGGCGCCTCCAACCACTGCGCCACATGCGCCCTTACAGAAAAAAGAAGGTTGCAAATCTGACCCGGAAAGCTTGATACCGAGTTCGATCCCCCACCCCAGGCAACTGCTGTCATCAATTTTGCAAACATCTCAGCATCACTGAGATACTTCTGTTTTTAGGATACCTTTTAAAAAAAAGGAGAAATAGTTGCCAAGAACAAGTTTAGTGCAGTACTCTTCTTCCTTTTACTTTTTGCTATTGCTTCACGGGTCAATCCAGAAGATAGTTTTTTGGACTGATTAAGTTTGCAAGTTTAGAATGTTGGCTACCGACCACCGTCACCACCACCATCATATAGTTCGATAGCCGGTAGTATTGGTCCAGCCAGCACAGGACAATCGCGCCTCTGATTGAATGTTGTTGTTGTTGTTGTTCGCTCCTTCTGGTTGCTATTTTCTTTTTGTAATTTTCTTCATTCGAGCGCCATGCGTGGCATCTTCGTAATCACACAAAATTATGAGCTTCACTCTCTTCATTTACTTAAATGTATGCTCACATGTACAAGCACATACAAACATTCACACACACACACACACACACACACAAACATTCACACACACACACACACACACCACACACACACACACACACACACACACACACACACACACACAAACACACACACACACATACGCACACATACACACACACATACACACATACATACATACACACATACATACATGCACACACACACATACACCCATACAATATAAACCTACACGCATACACACAAAAATCTTCATAGAGCATACATCTATGTGTTCGTATGTTCATTTCATATGTGCCTCAACTCATAAGAGTAATGCCATGTCGGTAATGTATCTGCATAACTCGGTGAACATAGAGTTTCTTTCCCAGAGCATAAGTTTTAAATAGATTTCTACCTAAGATTAATATTTTGTTAACATATGAATTTAGGCGGCAACTTCTACTTTTCGCAATCTACAGAATCTCAAATGATTCGATTCTAGTCATGAATCGTTCCACTTTAAGAAGTAAGCCAAAACAAGAACAATAGCCCAGAATTTATTACTGTGGTATTGATTTGTTTCTTTCGGAATGACGTCAGCTGAGTGAATCTAGTCAAGTGTACATAATGCCATATGTTTTTACTTTGTTCTTACAATGCTTGTTGTCAATAAATGTATTCGTTTATTTGTCTTTGAAAATCTGAACGGGACAATTAGTACTGTTGATTCGTTGGTGTTTAAAGCATTATTTATAGCGCAGAGTAGTAGATAACTAGAGGACTCGTCTTCACAATTCGTGGTGGTCCCTACACTTTTTCTTCTGGTTGTGTTGTTTCCTTTTACAGCTCTCACAGCCGAAAATGATGGATTTAGTGTATAATTTTGGCTGCAAACCTTGATTGCTGATTCACAGTGATGTTCGCGCTGAAACCAAAGACAGTCAGTCAGGCTAGACTGTTCTCATGTCGTCACCTTAAATTGCCACGGAGTTCTTTGGATTGCTAAAAAACCCTTCACCTTGTGACCCAATCCTGGGATTAGACCAAGTCAACTACATCCTTGAAGGCGGTTTAACTAACAAGCCGAACATTTTATGGAGGCATATAAAAAGGATAAAGGATAAAGCTCTAAGCATTGATCAATTCTCGAGGGATGCGCCGTGCATTCGACTTCATCAAACATCGTTAGAGGTTAGCGGATGCAAATTTAGCTTACGCAGTGATTAGCGGTAGCCTACTGATGTACCGAGTCAGTGCTGCAACCCACCCATATAAGTCTGGCAGATTTCCAGACTCTGGAATAATGGAAAGTGGTCCTGAGGCGTGGGATCGATTATTGCAATTCGCCACTAACCAAGACGCTACATGCGTTGCTTACGGATACATACATGGAAATAACTTGCTTCAATCGGCTTTGGACCCTTCTTAATGTAATGCGCAATTGGGTGTTTGTAAGTTTTTTACTGTATAAACGTCCATATTAAAGCGTAAAAGATGTAGTATTAAGCGTTCTGAATTGTTCAATTCCTCAGGGGCTTTTGTATACTCGACTTGAAGCATCGATCAAAGCAATCGAACGCGTAGTTATATTATAGAACGACTTGCGGTTGACTGTTGGTAGAACAAACCAATGTTTTTTACTCCTGCATACACACCTGGTGTCAATGTTACGAACCCCAAGGAAAAGAGGTTAGCCTGCGAGGAGAGTACAAACCAAACACTTTGGATTTACCGCCTAACTGCTATGCTATACGCATCGCAAACGCGCACATAGCTAGCTGCTTATACAGAAACATGCCCAAAAATCTATGAATATTTTTTCGCTTGATTGCCGCGTTTAGACCTGCACTAAGAAAAATAAAAAGGATAAAGCTCTCGGCGTTGATCAATCCCTGAGGGATGCGCCATGCATTCGACTTCATTAAGTATCATTGGAGGTGGTTGAATGCACATCTGGCCTTTACAATGACTCGCGGTGGCTTGCCGATATATCGAGGCACTGTTGCTATCCTCCCAGACAAGTTTTTTTTACCAATTTGCCGGCCCCGGAGGGTGGAAGGCTTGGTGCTCCATGGGCGCATGGATCGATTTCACGTGCGTGTCGCAGTCCATCCACTGCGCCACACGTGCCCTTTAGGCCTGCACTATAGAAGAAGGATATATGGTCTGGTAGCTTTATGGAAGAGAGAGAGATTGACTACTGGAGAGGGCAGTTTGTGACCCGAATGTACAGGTTTGCGCCTACTCAACTTGTAATCGCTCCCCTAATGAAACAATCACCATTGCCGTTAACGACGATTACCTATCTGGAGCGTTCGCTTAAGAAATCCATCACTTTTTTGCTCAAAACTGAAAGGTCTTTTGTCAGCTTCAATTAGATATCGTGATAGCAGCTGTGAAGTCAGTTACTGTAGTTGCACCATTTATTCGTAGATGGGTTGGTTGTTTTTAGTGAAAAGGTGAGTTTCATTTGAATTCCAAGAATCGGGTATGCTGTTGTGGACGTTAATTGTGGTCATACTGGGTAATTTTTTCTCGTTTTTGATTTCGATAGCTTGGATTTTCTTACATGTTAGTTTGCAGCAATCGTAACTGAAGCGCAAAAAACATTATCAAGGCGGTTTACAGCATGATAATGAAATATGACACTCTCAAAGGAGGAAATGATCCAAAGTCCTCTATTCCCAGTCGTATTCCAGCCTCTTAATAAGTAAACTCTGCCGTGAAAAGAACGGGTAACTGAAGGAGATCTTACGAACCTGTTAGAAGAGCTGATACTAGCGCAGAAGTTTTCCTTGCGATTGAGCTGACGCGAGGTTGGTATAGGCTATCGCTGTTGTTGTTGTTGCTGTGGTTAGATGGCTGACGTTTTGGTGACTTCACCTTCATTAGAGTCTAGGCGTTTTTATGTAAATGCATTGTTGTTTAAAATAACAATAGCAGTTTATAAGAATATATATATATATATATCGATTGCTTATGCTGAGGTTTATAGAAAAAATTACTTTTGAGTATTTTTTCTAAAGACTGGATCCTCCGCTATCACTTAGGAACTAAGAGATCTATGACAATTAAGATTTTTAAGCCAGATGTTTACACAACCAGTAGTAAATAGCAAGCTATCCTTACCTACCGGTTGCTAGACAGACTTCCTAGTAGAGGGGTGTAGAGGTTAGTTAGTAAAGGGGTGTGGCAGAGGCTGAACACCTCTTTGAGGACGCAACGATTTGGCAGTATTATTTTGTGATGATGACAAGAAATGACAGAAACTTTTGAACCGATCACTATCGAGCCGATAATATTACCATAAAGACAAAAATATTTACATTGTCGTACATCTTGAGTTCCATTCTAAATACTGCACTATTTGCGTCGCCATATATTAATTCTACAGACGTTTTGACGACGTGCCGTTTTTTAGCAGCAAGGCTCACTGCCGCAGCATCGCTTCTTGAGCAAAAATTCGAAATGGCTAGGATCAACATGACAATACGTGACGCAGAGTGCTATTGTAAGCTCGCCATTGGAAGATTTTTTCAACTGTTTTCCATGTGTGTGTGTGTGTGTGTGTGTGTGTGTGTGTGTGTGTGTATGTGTGTATATGTGAAATTTGTGAACCGAACGCCTGTACCTCCAAGTTTGATTTCGTAAAGGAAGATCTGTCGAATCATTGCTTTTAAATCTGATATTCTAGCCTTTAGAATTCGCCAAAAGCACTATCAGTATCAGCAGGAAACAATGGGACATAATCATCTCATTTTTGTACATTCCAACGTGAAGTAGTGAAGGAATATGCCAATAGTAAACGGAAACGGAAGAAAATGCACTGTTCAGCTTTGAAAGTGAGAATCAAACCCCAGAGTGATGCTAAACCACAAAGTATTGGGTTGTTAGAAAATTCGAAATACGATTTGTAATCTTGTTTTTCTTCTTTTGTTTTCTAGCGCTACAGTGCAGCGGAGTGCGCGAGGCGCTTTGGCTAGAAACACCTTGCAATACACATGGTATCGATCCCGTGCTCCAGGCTCGCCAAGCTTTCGATTCCTCCTTGGGGTAGGGAAATTGGTGCCAGACCTGTCTGGGAAGTTAGCAGAACTACTCGATATATCGGCAGGCGACGAGTCATTGTATTTTCCAAATTTGCATTTAATCAAGTCTAATGATAATGTACGATGTACGATAACCCACATCGTACATTATCTATCATTAGAAAAGTAATGGGTAGATAATGGGCGCGTGTGGCGCAGTGGTTGGAGGCGCCACAGCGGCGCCCACGTGAAATGCGCCCATGGCCTGCCAGCCTTCCATCCCTCCGGGGTCGGCAAATTGGTACCAGACTTGTCTGGGAGGATACCAGCACTGGCTCGATACATCGGCAGGCCACCGCGAGTCATTGTAAAGACCAGATATGCATTCAATCACCTCCAACGATAGTTAATGAAGTCGAATGCATGGCGCATCGCTCAGGGATTGATCAACGCCGAGAGCTTTATCCTTTATCCTTTTAATGATAGATAATGAAGTCGAATAAATGCAGCACACTTAAAAAATTGATTAACGCTCAGTGCTTTTGTTGTTAATCGTACACAGAAAAAGGATAAAGGATAAAGCTCTCGGCGTTGATCAATCCTTGAGGGTTGCGCCATGTATTCGACTTCATTAATTATCGTTGGACGTGATTGAATGCGTATCTGGCCTTTACAATGACTCGCGGTGGCTTGTCGATGTATCGAACCAGTGCTGCTATCCTCCCAGACAAGTCTGGCACCAATTTGCCGACCCCGGAGGGATGAAAGGCTTGGTGGGCCATAGGAGCAGAAATCGATTCCAGGTGTGTGCCGCAGTGGCGCCTCCAACCACTGCGCCACATGCGCCCTTACAGAGGAAAAGAAGGTTGCAAATCTGGTTTCAAGCTTTTTTTAACTTAACGCTGAAAAATTGAAAATTCGCAACCGCTTAGTATAGAGCCCGTGACTAAACTTTTCTGATGATTTGCTATCGTGTGGTTTATAGTATACACCATTTCATTCTTCCGTAATATCGATTTCTATTCCAGTTATCCATGGATCTCCCTCATATGAGGGATTTCGAGCCGGATAGTCGCGAGGCTACGTGGCCCGTCTCCAGGTGGCGGATACGGGGTTAATCGTGGACCAAAAGCGACCTTCCCTTTCCTGAGACGCAGGTGGATCCAGGGGATGGACTCCCTGTTTTTCCTGCGCCTATTAGCCACATACTTTCTGTATTTGCTAGGCGTATTCATACATGCGTGTATAAGTGCGTTCTCGCTTATGCGGATTGCATTCTACGAGTCAATTCGGCCAAAAACCTGCAATCAGGTGACAGGGAAGTATATGGGAGGCGGTTAGGAGTCGCCTCCAACAAATAAGCTCCATGTCCACTCTGGGAGAGCCTGGCAAGCTACCTGGGAGTATAACCAGCCCTCACGTTCAGAGCCCAGCAAGCTATACGTGGGTATTAAATATGCTAAACACAGTAAAAAAAAACGGGCCTCATTCCCCTGACCCCGAAAGAGCCCCCAATTTCGCAGCGTTGGGTAGGACGAGTACGGAGAGGCTGCTAAAATCTCAGGGCCAATGGAAGCTGCCTGGATCAAGAATTATGGTGACGATCTGTACCTACAACGCACGTACACTTGCATCTTAGTCCTCGATAGAGGACATGCTCATGCAAGCAAGAATGATAAGGTACGACGTAATCGGCCTGGCCGAGACGAGACGACGCCACCCATTCAACGCTGTCTATGACACTGGAGAAGAACTGTTCCTCGGAACATGCGACAGCAGAGGCGTAGGCGGTGTCGGCGTTCTCGTCAACACGAGTTTGTCCATGAACATCGATTCATTCGAACAGCTTACAAACCGAATCGGACGTTTACGACTAAAAAGATGTGGATGAATACCGGCTTTGACAATCTCCGTCGTTTACGCGCCAGTATCAAACTATGAAGAAGAAGAAGTCGAAGAGTTCTACATGGACTTGGAGAGGTTCTACAAAGCAGACCATAAATTCTTCAAGGCCATCATTGGAGATTTCAATGCCAAGATCGGACCAAGGAGGTCGTCTGAGAAACATCACATTAGGAGCCACGGATTAGAATGGAACGAACACGGTGAGCGGCTCTCTGAGTTTATCATGCCGACCAACTATCGCCCAATCTGCTTGCTGTCTGTCGTCTACAAACTTCTCACTCGAGTCATCCTGAACAGGATTGACAGAACACTGGACGAAGGACACCCATGCGAGCAAGCAGGGTTTCGAAAAGGATTTAGTACGATGGACCACATTCACACGTTGACAAGGCTCATTGAAGTATCGCGAGAGTACAAAAGGCCGCTCTGTCTCACTTTCATCGACTTACAGGAGGCTTTGGATTCAATTGAGATATAAGCAGTTATGTAGCCCTTGGTAGTCATGGAATCCCTACTCAGTACGTAAAGATTCTTCGTAAGCTCTACAAAAAATTCACAACGAAAATTTATTTTTCGCGGAAAGGAGAAAAAGCCGCTAATTTCAAAAACCGATATCCCAGAACCACCACAAACTGAGACTTATGCAATTCACTAGTTGGTTAATGGGAAGATGCCGTTGTCGACAACAACGACAAGGAATACGATCGGCTCATTGAACATCTTCACGTGAGCGCCATGAAAGCTGAGAGCTCGAAGGTCACCAAGAAACGTCTGTCTCCAGAAACTCTCGAACTAATACGCCACCATGGATTCGCACGAGTTGCAGGCAACCGCCAACTAACGTCCGAGCTTGCAAAACAATGCAGACAAGCGATAAAAGAAGATCTTAAAGAGAGAAGAGCAACAGTAATGGTCGAAGCCTGCAGAGGCTGGGAAAAGCATTCGCAAAGCTCGCCGAAGCTTCGCCAATTGCAAAACCAAGATGATTGCACTCCGACGCCCAGATGGAACAATAACAGCTTCCAGAAAGGCAATGGAGATAATCATCCACGATTACTACTCAGATCTCTTCGATAGCCACGTCTACTCCCGTCATATGAAATAAAAGAGGATGGATATGTTGTACCACCGGTTCTCCCTTCCGAAATCCGACATGCCATTTCGTCGGTACAAAATCGAACAGCATTAGGTTCGGGCAGGATAAGATTAGAACATCTGAAGAACCTTCCGCCAGTCCTCGTAAGCCCACTGGCTCGGCTCTTCACACGTTACCTGTTTGAATGCAAGGTCCCTACCCAGTGGAAGACCAGCTGAGCAGAAGGAAACGAGCGGCTTGGGGAGCTTTCAAGAGCATCGAGGATGTAGTGAAGAGAACAAATAACACCCGATTCCGTGCCCACCTTTTCGACTCAACTGTTCTTCCTGCTCTAACGTGTGCGTCGGAAACCTGGTTGTTGCGTAAGCAGGATGAAAGATCACTCAGTGTTATCGAACGCCCAGTCGAAAGGACGATGCTAAAAGTATCCCGTTTCGCACAAATAAGGGATGGGATCGGAAGTTCCGACTTACGTCAGCGATCGAAAATCAAAGATGCCGTTCTATACGTCAAACAGTCGAAGATAAGGTGGGCCGGACACGTAATGCGTATGAATGATAACCGATGGACAAGAGCCGTTAGTGACTGGATTCCTCAGGATGTCAAACGTACTGCAGGAAGACCACCGACCCGATGGCCAGAGTTCTTCACGAAAAACATGGAAGAAAGATATGATACTCGACGAATCCCTAAAACGAGCAGAACCCACTGGGCTACTCTTGCACGCGACAGGAAAAATGGAGGATTTACTGGCGCTCGCTCGAGTCACTCGACGGTCAACGGGACTACAGGTGATACAGGTGATTCGAGTTATATTATACGTCTTAAGTTAACCAATGATAATGACCTCGAGTGCTGAGTTCATATATTTTGCATCGGTTGCAATACATAACCTGCTTTTGGACCCCACGCCATAGTGTGAATAGTGATGATTAGATCATTTGCTTGTTATGCACATAGTTTCGTTGTACCAGTAAAATTTTTCAGCAGCTCCCACTACGTCATCGTTCTCAGTTCTGCTAGTTGGACTTGACTTCGACAACCGCCCAATCACCTTTCAGCGTTTCGAAAGTATTCACTTTATGCATGACAGGAGTAGGGGAAACCATGGAGTCATTGTGAGTATTTAAATCTATAAACTGCACTATTGTTACTTAAAAGGTAGCTCCAACAGACCTGAAAAGTTTTACAGTTCTTGCTGTGATGCTCTTTCATAATACAAATGGCCGCTAGGTCTCCACTGATTGCTTATCAGGTTTTGCTGTGACCTTGGTTCACACATAGGTGAGCTTACGGTAAAATGTGGCTGAACTCCTTGTCACCTCTGTCGCTAGTACTGCGAGGTGGAAAATCGGCTGCACGTCGCAATTCGACGTCGAAGGACATCTAGACACCGTTGAGTGTGTGAATCAATACGGTAGCTTAAAATCGTGACACAAATGTTGAAAAAAACCAACTGACATTGAAAAATGTCAGTGTGCAGGTGCTTCAAAAAAGGAGTGAGTTGTGAGAGAAGAAACAGAGAGTTGGTATAAATCTAAGTACTTTATTCTAAGTATGCTCTCTCTCTCTTTCTCTCTCTCTCTCTCTCTCTCTCTTTCTCTCTCTAAGCTGCGTAACTTTGCAGGGAACCGTGCGTAGCAACGCGTCTTCCAACTGTTTTCAGGTAAGTGCACCAAATCTCTCTAAGATGAAATTTAGAACTAGAGTTTTCAACATTGCACTGGGTTTCATGCTATTTCTTCCAACGCCAGCTACAAATTTGACGCTGAATTGCTACTGTGTTCACTAGACAGTATTTTTCTACAAATCTGATGTGAGTACCTGCTGTATTCTGAATAACTACCTCAATCAGAACATAGTCCTTCTAATGCTAAAACAATTCGCGTAAGATTGCCATAGAAGTTAGCTGGACTCCAAAGATTCAGGCTTAGACTGTTAGTCTGTTCAGAAATAAACGAGCGTTTCCAACTATACTGTATAATCTTAACCTTTTTTATTTACTGCTTACTTTTTTTAATGGCAGGGTATGTTGCGAAGTATAACTTCAACGATACTGAGATATTTGCAAAACTCCGCACCGCAGGTGTCTGCGGTGGGGAACGAACGCGCTCTTGTCCTTTCCGGCGAGTAACGCGATCACCACCACACCATACGGGTCCTTTGTTTCGCCTGTCACACCACTACTTCTATCGATCTCCGCCATCAGCAATCACCCGTCAACGGAATTGATCTGGGACGACCAAATCAACAACCCTATAATCCCACCGTAGACACTTGCGGACCGGTGTTCTGCAAGTATCTGAGCATCGCAGAAGTTGTGTTGTTTAAAACATCATGACTTGCTTCGAAAAAAATTTTATTAAACAAAATAAAGTTGTTTAAATTAGCACACTTTTGTTAACAAAAAGCAAGTTCGTTTATTCAAATTGAATAAAATTCTGAGGTTCTGGAAGTGGTGATTCCGTTAAAGGCGTTTTTGCGTCCTCGTGGTTCATGAAGCACTTCTCGCACAGAAAGTTGTCAAGGTGCTTGAAGAAGTGATAGCCGGTAGGCGAGAGACTTGGAGAATTTGTTCCTTTTCTGTTGACTAATGTTGGTCGTTTTGTTGGCAATACTTCGCCGTAATCGTTTCGGGCGGATTCAAAAAGCTGTGGTGAATCAGCCAAGCTGCAAACCACCAAACAGTAACCATAACCTTTCTTGGTGCAATTTCAACCTCGGGAAGTGCTGTGGAGCTTGATCTTGAGCTGGAGCTTGAGCTTGCTATCAAACCATTAAAATAAACGTCGCCGGCTGTTGTAAAGAATCCACTTTCGTCTTGCGTCCTAGTTCGATCAAGACAAAGGTCGTTTTGGTTCTGCAGAATAAGAGCAGACGACAATTCAAACCGGCGATTTTTTTAAAATCATCGCTTAATTTGTTCGACACCCACTTGTCGAGTTTTTTTCCTCTCTTTGCGATTCAAGTGAGTGGGAATTGTTTCTGTGCTTACCCCAAGCTGTTCTACGAGTTCTCGAATAGTTGTTTGCGTGTTTCTTTCCACTAGTACCTTCGTCATCAAGTTCATTGGCAAGCCGTCGGCCTTCTTTATCTTTGCGGTCAAAATCACCAGATCGGGATTTCCGGAACCATGTTCGCACTGTTGTTGTTGTTGTTCGTGTCTGCCACACAACGACCAAGTTTGAACTCATGAAAGAAGATTTAACGAAAATTTCTTTTTGAGATATAAAATTGCAAAGCTCAAAGTTGGTAAAAAAGTGCTTTACCTCCTGACGAAACACAAAATAAAGAAGCGATTAGAAAAGCACAGAAAATCATAAAATCAGCTTTTTAATGATGTTTCATATTGTAGAGTACAAAGGATGTCGTATTGGTAAAGGATTCATTAAATAAATAAATATTTTCAAACGCTTATTTATTTCTGAACAATTTAAAGGATAAAAAGCATAAAGCTCTCTGCGTTGATCAATCCCTGAGGGATGCTCCTTGCATTCGACTTCATTAAGTATCGTTGGAGGTGATTGAATGCATATCTGGCCTTTTCAATGACTCGCGGTGGCCTACTGATGTATCGAGCCAGTGCTGCTATCCTCTCTGGTACCAATTTGCCGACTCCGGAGGGATGGAGGGCTTAATGGGCCATGAGCGCAGAGATCGATTCCACGTGCGCGTCGCAGTGGCACCTCCAACCAAGGCGCCACACGCGCCCCACTGAACAACTTAGCACCTTTTATCTTTTTTTGGGTTTGGGTACTGCTTGTCAGACCAATGTTTGCTCAGGTTGATGACCACACTACTTATTTAACGCATCCTTTTAACAGCAATGGGTGTTACTTTGCACACCACCGTACTCCGGGGCACTAATACCTTTCAGTTCCACGTCTTGCCATGGTCTCTAAAAGTGAATACCTCCTCAAAAAGAAAACATCACTTCACCACACTTTCTGCTCATATGCTTTCTGAAGAAGACTTTTTCACTTGCTCTTAGAATTTCGTGAAATTCTCTAATTTATAAACAAAGACAGCAAATAAAATCGGAGAGACGACGAACATCTCTTCTCGATCTAATAAAACAGGTGCTGGGTTACCGCATCCTATCCTACGTTTCTATCTCAATTGATAGTCGTAAGAGCTCTTACAGCATAACAGAAGAAACCTTTGGCTTTATCAATGTGGACTTTTTTTCGCCATATCTTTTTCCTTGATCTGCAGCAGCGACTAATTTTGAAAAAGTAGAAAGCAAGCACTTCCACAAGACTCCACAAAGCTGGCGTTAATGACCATACCGTAGTTAAGCGCTTCTATCATGTTTTTTAGTAAAATTAATAATGAAATAATAAGTTGCCTTCCAGCTATCACACTCATGCGTCCCTCGAGCAGATATGATGGTGATCTATTTCGAGAACACTCCGGATGATCCATGGGCGATTGACCAAATCGATGTTGATGTTCATTTTATGTTGGGACCGTCCCACGAAGACTGGTAATTTTTTAATCGGAATGACTCTAATCTAATTTTCATTTAAATCGTGATTATGTCAAAAATAGGCGAGAGACAAGCAATCAGAAATATTCACCATCTTTAAAACGGGGTGCGCGTGTGGCGCAGTGGTTGAAGGCGCCACTGCGGCGGGCACGTGAAATGCGCCCATGGCCCACCAAGCCTTCCATCCCTCCGGGGTCGGCAAATTGGTACCAGACTTGTCTGGGAGGATAGTAGCACTGGCTCGATACATCGGCAGGCCACCGCGAGTCATTTTAAAGGTCAGATATGCATTCAATCACCTCCAACGATACTTAATGAAGTCGAATGCATGGCGCATCCCTCAGGGATTGATCAACGCCGAGAGCTTCATCCTTTTTCCTTTTACTGGAAGGCCTGTGATAGTTATGCTGCGGGTGAATGAAGAGTTGTCAGTTTTGTCGCTGCATAGGATCACTGCGCTCTATTTTGCTCTTCAAAATTGATCATGCTATTTTAATACGTAGTGATGTCATACTTCTCAGAAACGTGTGTTTTCAGGCACGTGTGGCACTTTGAGCACAGTATTTTGCAGCCGTGTTTGTCTTGGCTTAACACTCGAGCTGCTTACCAGATTGGGCCCCGAGTCGGCCTCATTATTCAACATGATTTCTCCTATAACGTTGACTCTAATACGTTTATTAGAGATTGGGTTTGATCTCTGTTAGAACCATGGAATGCGTACCACTAAATTTGTCATCTACGTTATTCTGTTAATAAAGATGTAATTTGGCGAATTACGAAAAGAACTGTTCAGTTAAATGGTTGTAAAAAAGGAATTTCTGCATCGCAGGTTAAGAATTTGTTTCTATTTAACAAATCATGTTTGAATACTCATTTCTCACAGTTTCACATGTCGTGTCTGTCCGCCCAGTACTTCTTCCTTTCACTTTACTATGTTCTATCCTTCATCTGTTGAAGTGATCTGCGCGAAAATGAACCATGAGCACCCCTCAACAGTGGTACGTTTACTGGTGGTTCAATGTGTTTTACCATTGATTCATTCGAACTGTTAGAGCATGATATTTACGAAAAGCATCATCGTCGTCCGAAAATGGGATAGAGGTCTCCTATCTAGTGATCAGCCTTCCTCCAGGACAGCAAGGATAACTGAAATTCTTTGATCCACAAGCGGTGGAACTGTCGGACTTCTTCTAGCAAGACATGAAAACTGCAGTGAATATGTGCCGTGATTTTTTTATGCTTTAGATAAATCCTATTAATTCTATTATTGATTGTGTTGCATTCGTCTTTAGAAGGAAGGAAATCTGAATGCTAGCTAAGCTCTTATCTCAAAATTAAACATCTGAAACATGTGAGAATGCAAGTGGAATACCTCCTGTGAATTTAAGGCTTCAAAACAAAAACATGGAACCATTCCAAAGCTCTGCTTAACAATGCTTTGGATGCAAATGTTTGAATGCCATGCCTAGCTGTTACTTAACAGTAAATAAAAATAAATCGTTGAAAAAACAACAAAATTTCTCCCTGTAAATTGAATTTCTGATATTTCCTCTTCAGTTTGTTTCATCTGTTGTTGGATTAGACCTCAAAAGAAGCTCACAGGGAAAATGCTCTCTTGCATAGGTTTATGAAGATAAAGATGTATCACTAGTGTCACATGTTGACTGCTTTCAGAAAGGAGTTAGTTTGTTTGCAATTTCATGTATGGATAAAAATCTTACCAGTGATTTTCAAGCCCTCCCAACGGTTTAGCGCACCATCGTGATTGGGAGATGTTCCTGGGTGTCGAGATTCTATGTAGAGCGGGGGATCCATCACCTGGCAAGGTTTCCTAAGCTGAGAAAGAGTCTAGCGTTTCTATCAGGAAGCCCATCTAAGAATATACCAACACGAGGATCCGTCAAGGTCATTGTAGGAAACAAGTCGCGTGGTGGCAAATTACCGTCTGAACCTCAGGGGCGGCGACTGCCTGTGGTTGTGACGACCTGGGGCAGACTATGGCCTGACTGACCTCGAAACTCCACGGAACTAAAATGGCTTTGCCAGCAAATTTCTAAAAAATAGAGATTATTCTGAGGCACGCACAACCACTGAGATTGGCCGTCCAAGTATCCAAGTGTGCAAGATTTTCAAGCAGCACGCTTCTCAACTCGTACCATCATCGGTGCGGATACATTGCTATTGCGAAGGTGAAAAATTGCAACGTTTATTTGGAAGTTTTCAGAGATTACAATACAGTAAGAATGTATTGTTCTATCACAATGGATAAAAATACGTGGAATTCGCAAGCCGGTAAGTCTGTCTGTAGAAACCTCGTAGTGAAGAAGGACTGCATCGCTTTGTTTCAACGTATGTCTGATTTTTCACTGAACGCAAGACCGTACAAACGGTTTTAAAGTTTTTCAGCACTTTAACAAACAGCATTAATTCGATCTCTCTGTGACTGAAGCGACTTTCGTTTATTCTAGCCGAGTCCACACAACCAATTTCTTTCCAAATGCTAAGTGGGAACAGAGATCTCGAACAGCAATGCCATCAACGCTGTCAAGGTAATAGATGAAGTGTCAATCTGCTTCCTGCGTCTTCACTTAGTGGAAAAATTTATTCACCTAAATACTTAAATGCATCCTGCAAGTTATGCTTACTAGCCACTCAATTGTTTTATTATACGGAACGTTTTGCTTACTTTAGCCAAAGCCAAGATGTGGAAATTATTACATGTAATCGAATCCAAGCGTTTGCCTCGGTTTTTTTGGAATGGTCAATGTCACAACGAAGGTGAATCGAGTTGGATGACGTAAATAGATTTTTCAAAGCATTATTGCAAAACAGATGAATAGGTTTCAGAAAGTGAAGGAGTAAGAAATAAAGCGAATTTTGATTTACGGCGTAGCTGCCGAGTGTGAGAGGTGCAAAGAAAGGTCCAAGCATGACGTACTCCTGAGAATATAGCCAATGCAGGCTGTGTGCAACAGCACCATCAATATGACTGCACACTACTCGTTTGTTTTGTTTCAAGGAGGTAGAATGTATTGGTTTTATGTTGTCCACTCAAGAAAAAAAGATCAGCTGTCAACATTTCATTCCTAATGTCTTCAATTTTATTTATTGCCTATTCTTCTCCCATGGTGAGGGAAACTCGAAATCTCAGCTGGGCTTCCAACGTTCTATTAGTCTCAAAGGAAGCTAAGCAAGGGCCGCGGTTTGTGAAGTGGATACCAGGTAAGTCCCCGAGTGGGATTCACGGGTTCGAAGCTCAACTGACGTTCCGAGTTTTTCTTATATGTCATCATTTCACATGAATGCGTTCCGTGTTCAATTAATTGTTTGTTATAAGCGTTCCGAAACTTTGTGAAGCTTTTTTGAAAAGAAAATTGCAGGATCATACATTCGCGTAGTCTAAAAGGTTTTTTTTTGTCCTAGCGATCTTAGGAGATTTAGTAGCTGGCACCAGGTTTAAGGACAGGCATTCAGTTAAGCTTAGAAATGGTCACACTGAATGCGTGATTTTTCAGCGTTTTCAGTCATGCGAACTAGAAGGAGAAATTCATTACATTGATGGTTTTCTAGCACCCTTTCCTAAGGTAAGATCATCTTCAGGGCGCTTTATGGAACCTCGAACTACGACGTACCTTAGGTGATTTTACTGCAAAGTGTTTATTATGCTTCGTCAATGACCACTCTTTTAAAAATCACAATTTTTCAGCTATAAATAAGAGAAAGCTCTCGACGTTGAACAACTTTTGAGGTAGGTGGCATACATTCGACCTTGTAGTGCATCGTTAGACGTGGTTCAACGCTTATCTGACCTACACAGTGACTAGCGATGGCCTACTGTTTTATAGGGGCAAGGCTGCTATACTGTCAGACAGTTCTCGTACCAGTTTCCCGACAACGGAGGTATGCAAGGCTTGGTGAGAGTACGGCCGACGATCGAAGCTCCGTGTATATCAATGCGGTTCTAATCATTGCGCTACGCGCTTCACTTCTCATTTTGTCAGGCAGGCTAGAGCAATGTATACTAAATAGGGCAAACACGCAAGCACTTACGCTCTCGAACTGTCGCAAAATATCTATTATAGAAAGAAAAATTCCGAGCCCAAAGCAGCCGGAGACTAGACATCGTACATACATATTTGCTCGCCATACGACAGCTAGGAGTCATTAAAGGATAAGGGATAAAGCTCTCGGCGTTGATCAATCCCTGAGGGATGCGCCATGCATTCGACTTCATTAAGCATCGTTGGAGGTGATTGAATGCATATCTGGCCTTTACAGTGACTCACGATGGCCTGCCGATGTATCGAGCCAGTGCTGCTAACCTCCTAGACAAGTCTGGTACCAATTTGGCGACCCCGGAGGGATGGAAGGGTTGGTGGGCCATGGGCGCAGGATTTGATTCCACGTGCGTGTCGCAGTGGCCCCTCCAACCACTGCGCCACACGCGCCCATCAGGCCTCATTACCAATGGCCTAATATAGAACTGCGGAAAAAAACCATAAGTGAAGAGAAACCACACTAATTACACTTTTTCGCTTGTATGGTTCTTAACAAAACTTCCTCGGTTTGTTTGCAAACCACTGAGTGACCGGTGGAATGCCAAGTTGTTAACCAAAATTTTCGAAAAGCTCTTGTATCGAGTTTTGTTACAGCAATCGAAGATGTAACGATATGGGAAAATCTCTTGTAATTAAGTGACAAGAAAAGGCAGTCGTCATATTTGTGGTTACCAGTTAAGACAAATCTACGAGGTTAAGAGTTGATAGCTTCTCTACGGTGTAGCCGAGGCTGGTGTAATTAACGTTAATCACGTTGACTTGTTAGAGTTTAAAGAACCTTGTGAGAACTACCAAGCATTCTGTTGACCTGTCCTAAGAAATGTCGACATCATGTAAAAGTTTATTTAAAAACTTTGGTCAGCAATAAACAAAGAGAAAAAGTTCTCTTAAAAGCAGTGGATATATGTCAAATCCACGATTCAGAATTCTCAGCGAGGAACGACTGCATCGCTTCATTTTACCGTCCGTGTGCTTTCTCTTTGCAAGCAGTGTTAGGCAATCCCAATTTCTCAATTCTCAAACACACCACGTGAACAGAGTTACGACTCGCTGCAGTGAATTCAGTGCTTGCATAGAGGAATATTAGATAATATGACTTGATTTCAATGCATTACCCTCCAAGCTATCTACTTAAATGTACAGATCTTTTTTATAAATGCTTTGTGACAGTTGAGATCTTTTTCTTCACAGATCCTGCGCCTGACTTTCCACAGACCGCTTTCAGGCTGTTTTCTGTGTTCATGGCTTTTTCAGAATTTTTTTCTTTGGAGAGCTTGTTTGTACCATTAAATGTGTGCAAGTGTGTGAAAGCTGTAACAATTTCTTTCTTTCTGTGCCTAAGGTTAGAGTTTGTGTTAGAATTTTTTGTGTTAATTGCAGAACACACCCCACATATTGAGCTAAACGAAGTATCGTACGTAGCAGAACTGAAATGCGCTTCTACGTAGTCGGTAATTCTTTCTCTTTCTCACTTTGAATTGTGTGAACACCTTTTGCTGATGTGGTTAGATTTTCACACGAGTTGTCTAACACAGCCAGGCCAATTTTTTTTTCCAAAATGGATGGAATGCCAACCTGAGATAGTGAAACCGTCCACAGTGTCCGAGTAAAAGTGAATTGCCAATCCGCTCACTTATCATTTTTAGAATAGCTGTTGAGAATCCTGTTAAAGGAAACCGCTGCACTGAGACCTACGTTGAATCTGGCGTGGTCCAAGCAGGACAGTCCGCCAAGAGAATATCCAATACAGGCTATCTGTAACTTTACCGTCAACATTCCTCCCTTCTCACTAAATTTTTCCACGCATGCTCATTTCTGTCGTGGCTACTTGGCTGAATAATCAATTCAGTTTCGTCTACTTTAAACGATGTCAGCGTCCCACTTGTTTTCCGAACTCTGATGCAGCTCTCTTGAACTCCTTTTGCCTCCGCAGTAATTTCGTTCATGCATACTTTTTTTTCTTCGCAAATGACCAACCTTCTTCATTTTGTGATGGTAGGAAACCTCATGCAAAGGAGGTTGTGATCTCATTCGATGCGATTCAGCGAAAGAACAAGGACTTCTATAGAATTTTTCTCCTGCTGACAAATGTGTTATTGGTTACTGCATGAGGATCACCACTTAGGAAATCACGAATACGGTGGCGTCAGCGTTTAAACGTCAAAAATAATTCTCACGGATAAGTCGAGGCACCTAATCCAATGTGTTGAAATCCATTTTCCAACGAGATACTACAGAATAAATTTGAGTTAATACCTCTGTTTCTCTGCCATTCATTCTTAAAGCAAACATTTGCTAAGTTTTGTATGCACCAGACGGTGACAGTGCTCTTGCTTTGATGGCGAATTTCAATAATTGTAAAGATATGATTACGAATCAATGCACGACTAAGGTAACTGTGTAATCCAAAGCCGAGTTTAATAGAAAGTCGATTTTTCAAACTAAGGTAGCTTTGCCTAGATGAGGCGGCAAAGTCTTAGTGGCAAAGTTCTACGGTTTATCTTGGCAGTTTTTGAATGACAGCAAGGCTTTTGACAGAACGTCGAGTTAGAATTATGAGTAAAGTGATACGAATGGTTTCAATAGAGCGCCATGGGTATTCGTCAACACACGGATTCAACGATGTATTCCGCTTGAATATTTTAAATACGTATTATTTGTTATAATCCTTATATTTCAATACCGTGCTCTCAGGTAGGGCGCGTGTGACGCAGCGGTTGGAGGCACACATGTGGAATTGATCTCCGCGCCCATGACTAACCAAGCCTTCCATCCCTCCGGGGGATCGACAAATTGGTGCCAGACTAGTCTGGGGTGATAGCAGCACTGGCTCGATACATCAGTAGGCTACAGCGAGTCACCGTAATGCCCAGATATGCATTCAATCACTTCCAATGATACTTAGTAAAGCCGAATGCATGGCGCATTCCTCAGGGATTGATCAAGGCAAAGGGCTTCATTCTTTTTTAACTCTAACGTACTCTCCACGAAACTCCTAGATTGCGGCGCTACTGTATATTCGTAGCCAGTTGATGAATTCATGTTTCCGAAGCAATGAATTTCTAGTCGACAGAATGTGATGTAACTTCCACGACCGACTTTCTATTAACCTCGGCATTGATCAAGTAATTCTTTGTATTCTTGTTGAGCAAACGCGAGGTGTTATTATTATTCTTTATTCACAAGTAAGCTGACGTTTCGGCGAACTTCGCCTTCTTCAGAGCCTGGAAAGTCAAGTTGACAGCAATCTACACGGTCAAACGTTTCCTTTGTTTGGTTATGGAGGATTTGGATTCCAACAAAGAATGTGATGTATTGAAAATAATGATTCTGATTTCACATTAACAGCAAAATGGATGGTATCAAGGTTCTGAATTCTTCTCATATGCCAGGATCCTTGTTATTTTATTTCACATATTACACTGCAGAAAAAAAAGGCAGTAAATAAAGGTTAAGCGTTATGATTTCGACAGCAGCTTCAGCCTAACTGTGTTTAATGCCTTCTTGTGCTCCCAGACCGTTCGAACGCAGTCAAGGTTCTGAACTTTGCTCATATTTCAATATCCTTGTAGTTAAACTCGGTTCACTTAAAACAAAGTATGCTCTCTTTTGCAAAAAGTCTCTTTTGAAACGTTGACTGAAAATTGCCCTTGGATCAAAAGTCTATTTGGAAAGCTAGGAAGCACCGTGGACGACCGGGGAAGCTTTGTTCTACCTATTTATTTAGTTATCAGCGTCGTTTTCTTGTTGAGCAATCGCCAGGTTGTTATACAGCATACATTTACTCCATACAAAAACGCAATACAATACAACGCTGACGTTTCAGCAGTATCGCCTTCTTCAGAGCTTTGAAGCCGACACAATTTACTTGACCGAACGCTTCAACAACACTTTAAAAAAGACGAAAAACTCTATTGTAATTACATAATCAACAGCTTCTCGAGAAACACCTCTTTTTTCTTGAATTCCAATGAGGAAGGTTAGAACAGCTGATTATAGTAGCATATGGTTGATGATGGTTGATGATTATCATTTCCTCTCTTCCCACCCTTCATACACAAAGAGGACGCTTGCAAGAAATATTTTTCGAACAACTACCTCTGTGTTTACAATCAAGGAACTAAAGGAAGAATCATGCGACTTGGCTTGGCAAATAGCCATCTCCAATGGCTACGAATTAGTTACCGCACGAGATAAGGTTAGAAGGAGAGCGACGTGCCGAAACGAAACACTTGGTTAAAGGAAGGTCCCGTTTATGTTGCCTCTTATTAGCGATGAAGTAAGCGTAGCTATAAAACGATGCTTAAGAGGTTCAGGTCTAGAGGAATCTGTAGCGATAGTTGAAATACCACTGGCCACCTTACGCCGTCAGTTCGTTCGTAACCGGTTGTACGGCCGTCTATGTGAAACAACAAATTGCGTAATTTGTCCTTACGGCAAGGACGGTGGTTGCGCGAGTTCAGGTACGATTTACCTGATCTCTTGTAATGATTACGGAGGTAAATATATTGGCGAAACGAACAGACCCTTGTGTAGCGGTATGAAAGAACACCTACTAGATGGTAAAATAGTTACCGCACGAGATAGGTTTAGAAGGAGTTCGATGCGCCAAAACGAAACAATGGGCCAAAGAAAAAGGGGAAAAAATTAAGTACAGATCGGAACCACCATTGGACTGAGAGCTAAAGCGGGTTCTTCAGATTGGGCCCCTCTATATGTCGTACAAGATTAGCAATTACATTGCATATGTTGAATGACATACTCATAGGAAAGTCGCCGCCTCCAGATGTATTCAGAAAGACCGCGCCAAGAATGCCGATGAAACCAAAAGATGGAGATAGTGATTAAACGAAAGTCGTACAACTTGTCCCACTAAGTTCTATGTCTATTTTTGCAAAACTCGTTCTTTCACGGTAGGATTTGGAAGTTCTTCAAAAAATTGGAAGCTGTGTTAAATAGATTGAAAGGAAATGTGTGCGTTTGTCGTGATCGATACTTGTTTAGGTCCACCTGCCAGTTATGAAGCTCAGATGTTCCACCACGTAGCTGGGAATGCTGTTTCTAACACCTATTGAATTGAATTGTTTAAGTATACATCTATAATTAGCCTTCGTTGACATTAACATCATGCAAATATTTATTTGAGAATTTTCGTAAGACTAGACAAGGAGAAGAAGTCTTCTCAGAGACTGCAGATACACAGAGAAACACGACATGGCTTTACTTCCAAAGCTTCTCAGCAAGAAAGGACTCCATCGCTGCATTCGAACGTCTGTCGGATTTTTCATTGTAAGCATAACCGATAAATCCCCATTTCTCAACTCCTAAACACATACTAACACAATTACGATTTGCGCATTGGGTTCCATGCGCTACTAAAACTATACTACTAAACTACTACTACTACTACTGCTACTAAACTAAACTACTAAAACTATAAACTATAACACCGGATATAGCTCCGATATCCTTTCCGATACCAATTTTATAGCAGAGAGCTACTTTTGCTTCATTTTTTACTCAGATCTTTTTTCCAAATAAGGTGTTATTCGATGTCCAGTTTGATCTCAAAAAAGTCCATTTCAAATATTATAGTTCTTTTTTGATACAAGTTTATATGTATTCTTTGGTCACATGCAATCTTTTGTGACAACTAGGGGTGCTCTGAGGTACAGCAGGGGAGGAGCTCATGCAAATCAGGGGGTCCTAGGAGCCTTCTGGTGTACAAACACAAACGTTATTTTTGCCCTAATTTCCCTCTTTTAATAATAAATGTGTAATCAAAAAAATTTACGGAAAACTTAAAGTCTGCGCTGTCGTTTAACGGGTGGAAGAGGTAGGAAATCCTCTATATTGGGTTCAGTGAAATACTGAGAGCGCAGCGTCGCGATCGTATTGCCACTTTGGGGGTTGCAATTGCTTTGAGTTGATGTAGTCCTCTCAGCCAATTAACCCAATCAAGCAATTTTTTTCAAAAAAGCCAAACCTTGTCACCAACCTGGTATAGTGAAGCCATCAACGGTATCGGAATACAACATCAATTGCCAATCTGCTTTTAGCGCCCTCAACTCATCAACAAATCCGTATATCTAAATTGTTTGGTTAAACGCAGTTGGAGAAATCACTATCCACCGAGTGCTTGTGTCATCCACATTCTACGATTTTTGTTAACCAAAGGCTATACTTTGAAAATATTTAACTACGAACATCCGTCTCTATGTAGATGTCGTCTGCGCCATAATGAGCTTGGATCGAAGTGGAAGTTGTCCTGAATGTTAGTGAGAATTCTGTAGAAATTATTGGAACGGAAGATATGCAGCATTTTAAAAGATGAAAGCACATCAACAGAAGAGAAACTCACCCATTACTTTCTGGATAACTCTGAATCATGCCATGAAAAGAAACCGCTGCACTGAGGCCCACGTTGATTCTGGCGAGATCTACGCACGATAGGCCACCAAAGGAAAATCCTATGCAGGCTATCTGCAATAACAGCCTCAACAAGTCTCACTTTTCAGTTATTTCTTCAGAAATGCCATGCTTCTATTATGTAGATATATTTGATAGCCTGGATTAATTCTATTCCGCCTGTTGAAGAAGAGAGCAGCCTCTTATTTCTTTCTTGCCGCGTTTGCTTTTTCTATTAAGCGCCATTAAGCGGTAGAATGACTGGAAAAATACATTTCTTGAGATTTTGCCTAAATCGAAATATTCGAAATTCGAATTTGTCCCAGAGTCCAAACTAAGCAAATATCTCAGCGTCATTATGGTCGTAATTTACACAACACCTAGTCGCGAGAAAATAATTGGCCAGAAAAAAAATCTGGACAGTTTAAACAGAAATAGTTAACAGCCTGAGTAGCAATGGGAAGTGGAACAACGTATCTCGTTCATAGCCCAAAAGACTTATGCGAGGGTTCATTGTCATTTATACTAAAGCATTTATGAGCAAACATTACTTTCAGTAGAGCGCAGCTTTGCAGAATTCGCTCTAATCGCTAGGCACTTCAAAATCTGCGACATAAACACAGCATTTCCTTGATTTCGTGGTCCAAATTGATTCCTCTTCAAAACCATCTCCTTCCTAATCACCCATCTCATCTTCGAAACGTCTCTTTGCAAAATTATTCTACTGTATTTTACGTTTTTTTTTCTCAAAAGATTTTGAAAGGTCGTTTCTTTATTCTGTTTTGAAAGGAGTTCGTCCCCAAATCCAGCAGTCTTTTCTCTTGCCCGCCACGCAATTCGCAGTCATAGAATCTCAAGCAGCAAGCCACATCAAGTGACAACGTACGAAAATTTCCGAGGAGAGTGTTCTGGCTGAACATAATTCCTGATCTAAAATCGCTCAAAAGATGGCTTGTGTCCACGATTCAAATAAAATTTCGTACGCCACCTCTCTGTCCTAACCCTACACGTCGTTTGAGACAACACTTATTACTCTATTTGCTTCATTATTTCATTCTAGATTGTGTTCTGCTCACGAAGTGGTTTGGCTACCTAAATGTTAGCTAAACTATGAGAAGATACAATAACAAGGACGTTGAAATGAAAATAAACAGAACTCAGAACCTTATTTAGGCATCGGACCAACGACTACTCTTTCCTGGACCTCATTTACCACCCACCTCACTAACCGAGTCTCTTCCTTTGCTTTTCTCCAAGGGAACTTTTAGTTCTACGGTGCTATCAGCAATAATATTTTAATGGAAATCATTTGGGGAGCAAAACAGGTATTAAAACCAGTTGACCTGCATCTGCATCCAAAATCGCAGTTTTGTTATTATGCCTATTCTTGTGTGCTGATAGCGCCAGTAGAGTAAGAACATGGTCGCGACAAAGGTAAAGCAAAGTATTCGGTTGGCGCAGTGGATAGCACTTGGACCCAAATTAAGGGTAATCACAGGTCCAAAACATACATACAACTCCCGAGATTGCTTCAGCATTGTTATCGCTATGGTTTACGCATCATATTCTGCCACGAAAAGAGAATAAGCAGTAAACAAAAACTGTACATTATAGGGAAAATACTTCGTGACATCCAACTTCGAGATAGGTTTGATTCTCTCAAGTTCGTTACTCTTCCTTCACTCAACTTGTTAGTCATCCAGCTCAAAATCAGTGTAGCTAATACATCTTAAGAAAATCGCTCAGTCAACTCCCTTCAAGTTTTTACCCCTTTGGGTGATGTTACAAAAATATCAACTCATTTCTTTCCCAGAGAACAGAGCTGTTAGAATTTTTTCATCATATAGGTAAGCACGATTAAAGCCACGCAGTGATTAGGAAAGTGTGATCGATCAAGCGAACAGGATAACTTATTACCAGCTGCCAACAAGGAGTACTGAGCAGAATGTGCCACTCTTCGGTGATCCTAGTTGAAGCCTATAGCATTTATTTCAGCTCTATATTCAGACACTTTTTTCACTTTGTCGCTAAAGCAAATTTCTTGGCAAATATTGGAGTGACGTGATTGATCCCGGAAATCTAAACTACGTCGAATTGTAACAAAATTTATTTTCGCTTGCCATAGATTTGGCCCAACGGTGGTTTAGATGCTTCGTCGCAGAATTTGAAAGCGAAGTAAAAGCCGACAGTCACTGTTCCAGAGAAAGATTTTATGATAATTGCGAGTGGACAACAATAGCTCTATGGATCCAATTTCGCTTTTCATGGCAGTACTTTAATTCAAAAGCTCAAACTATTAGCTCTATCCCGGTGCCGCCCACTTAGCAAACCGCCACTGACTAAATTTTACGGGTAGCCATTCTTGGCAATGATTTTCTTCTAAACAGTCATTCATTGGTTTAGCCTACTCCTTACTGAGTTTTATCCCGTCTTTTGCTGTTATCATCCCTCTTCTACAATGCGATAACTTATGAACCAAAGGGCTTTCAACTAATTTAAAGTCGTCACTTAGAGCATTCACTCTGACTTCCTATCTATCAAGAAAATATTGTCACATATGGATGCTAAGACTACACTGAGACAAATAAACCGTTCAACTTTTTTTCATAAAAGTGGACTGAGCAGTCTCTCTTCGATCACCAATTTAAATTCACGCCTAAGTAAACGCTTGCATAGAAAGATGGGGTATATTCTGGATTAATATAAACTTTTATTCACTAACTTTCTGTTCGTCGACGAAACTTAATCCTTTCACGAAGTCCCACGCCGCTAGTATTCTGCTCTGTAGAGTGTTCGTACGCTCACCGAGCAACTTTAGCACTATGGGGAAGTTGTCATTGATTGTGTCATTTCCTGCTACTCCTTTTCCAAAGAGATCCGCTGCAAACGCGACATATCCAAGCTGAAATACTTTGTCAAATTTCACTTCGTTGAAGATAACGAATGTTGGAGAGGCGCTAAAAACTCTTCGGACATGTTTCACAATACTGAACGAGGGTTCTGACTTGACATGACTGCTTCTACAATTAGCTATTTGTTTTCTCGTTCAACTTTTGTATTTTGCTTATAACGCTATCACTCTCTTTACATTTTTTGTAAAATTATTCATGAGAGGATTAAAGAGATTTACAACCACGCCGTTGAGCCGTTTCTCTCAGACTAGCATTTATCTTAAACGCAATGTGTCTCTGTCGCAAAGTCACACAATAGTTCTTCCAAGGGACTTCCGCGTCAACTAACTGTCGCCGCACCATACGCATCTTTGGAAGTAGAGCATGACGCGATTAGGCTTCTTCTATGACACCCATGGCTGAACTTTTCATAAGATGACTTGCTATTGCAAATCGCTGTTCAAAACTAGTAACACGTCCTCAAGTTAATAAAACGTTCATGTTTGCTTCACAATTTGTGCGAGAGGCCTTCTTTGTAGCTAATTTATAAGGAGTTTTCCATTTATTTATTCCTCAAACTGTAGTCAGCCAATGTGCTGGTTAGGTTTCCTGTGACCACAGAAGTTCATTTCCTATATGGCTGTTCGAATTAGAGTAATCTGCCCCGCGAGTTATAGTCGCAGGAAAACTTGGGTATTGGACTAATATAATTTGCAATCAGTGATTAAGAAATTTCATTCTCATACAAAAAATCTCTATGAAATTCCGGAAAACCGAATTGATTCTGGTCTAAATCTGAATCCTACTTTAAAAGGTTTCACACGGTAATTCTGAAAACCCCAATCTGCAAAATTACAGTTGAAAACCACGTAGTTTAACCAATGTAAACAGATAAAAAGGATAAGGATAAAGCTCTCAGCGTTGATCAATCCCTGAGGGATGCGCCATGCATTCGACTTCATTAAGTATCATTTGGAGGTGATTGAATGCGTATCTGGCCTTTGCAATGACTCGCGGTGGCCTGCCGATGTATGGAGACAGTGTTGCTATCCTCCCAGACAAGTCTGGTACCAATTTGCCGATTCCGGAGTGATGGAAGGCTTGGTGGGCCATTGGCGCAGAGACCGATTCCACGTGTGTGTCGCAGTGGCGCCTCCAACCACTGCGCCACATGCACCCTTTAAAGTAAACGGAAAGGTGAATAATTCGTAAGTGCCGTTCTCTCTTTTTTCACTAAGGAAAGTGGACATTTCATAAATCTGGATTCGTAGATTAACATTCTCTCTCCGTTCTTTCCACACCTACTGTTGGTAATAATCAGACTAGCAATCGAGGCCATCGCCAACCGTATTATCTCAGTGATCCGATACACTATGTCTTTCTACAGAAAAGATAGGTAACATGTCATATGACGCAATGGAGAGTTGTCGACAGATGAACGAAAAGTTCTTTTCCTTTATCCCAAGAAAATGAGAAACCTGTTGATGCACACTTTTCTTAGAACACCCGCCATATTTTAAATGTTTTTGCATTCATCCGTTCGCTGTGCTAACAAAACTTCTACGACAAGACACAAGTGCAGCCTTATTCTATGTGTAAGCCCACAACAACTGATGATGGCCACTCTGGAAAGAAACCTGGCAGCATCTAGTTATACTCAAGTATCCAAACAATGAAAACACACCATTGCAAGGTCTCTAGCCCTCAGGTCTTCAAAATCTGTTCTCCCATCGAGGGCGTGGAACACAATCACTGCTGGTGCGCCTTTCGTAAGTTCGGCGGCGATTCTGGAATTTTTTTTCAAACAGACTCAAATATATCAACATTTAATATCGTGATATAAAACACCGGTACCACACTGGTAGCGATCGTCACGAACACGATACTGGTTCGACTTTGCTCAGCACTCTCCAATCCCCTAATCCCCAAAGGGTCGCGAAATTACTAGAATTATCGAGGAAAAATCCATTCCATTCAATCCAAGTGGAAAAGCATTAGCACAGCTATTTTAAGCCTTAAAAAGAGTCAATTCAACTAGCATTCTGCAGCATCCAAAATGAAATTAGAATCCGCAAGCAGAACCCGAAGTCGCGCAGAAGTTGGGAGACCCTAGTGGATGATGGATGCAAGGAAACGAATCGAATGTGAGAAATGCTGAGAGCCGTACAGTAGATGTGAAAAACGAGTCGCATAAAATTGAAAGTATATCAGATAAAAACTGTTTAGTTATTCTCATAAACTCGATTAACTTAAAATTTGAATGATTAACTTTGGATACACCAGAAGTCCTTCGAGTATTGGGCCCTTGCCGTCGCTGTATTGCACAACATTTTCCTCGAATACCAGTGAGGGCTCTCTGAAGAAATTCTGTGTTGAAAATCAGATGTAATTAAGAATTTCGATAATTCATTGCTCACATTGGCTCTTCTTCGATCACTTCAGAATGACTGTTGACGACGAAAACGAGCAAGGGTAGAAGCATTTGAAGAGTCGTCCTCATCGTTTTAAAACGCCTCAGTTTTCTTTGCTAAAACTGATCGTTTTCTAACAGACAAAGTTGAATCGTTTACTACTCACATCGGACCATACTAAATTGTCTCCTATTTACAACAGTTAGATAGTGAGACTACTGTACATTACTTCTGGCTGATTCCGCTCTTACGATTTTAGCCTTTTCAGACTGCTAAAGGTACCATAACGTTTTCTTTTCATAGATTGTATATTCAATCCGTACAAAATCTACGACTTAGAAGCCTTGAATTTTAAACAGTTTAATTTCGTTTTCCAAGGCCAATTAAATATTCGCTAAAATTTTACGCTGAAGATGAATGCAAAGAGATAGCGTTTGAAGTTAATGAACAATTTATAACGGATATGAGAAGTAGAAGTCACTACGGAGATGTAACGGTCTCCATCTTGGGTAATCGTGAACAACCAATGAAACTTTAGGCTTTGAGAGTGCTTAACTAAAGCACCATGAAATTTCAATAAAATACACAAAAAAGAAAAGAGTTCAAAGGTGTTCTATAGTATCATACAAGAAAAGTAGCTCGGGTGGCGCAGTGGTCGGAAGGGCCCTTCAACACGCACACTTGTGATCGGTCCATGTGTTCGCAGCCTACAAAGCCTTCCATCCCTTCGGAGTCGGAATGCTTGCATGACTTCTCTTGAAGGATAGCAACACTGGCTCGCTAAATCGGTAGGCCACCGCGAGTAATTCTATAGGCCAGACATGCATTCAATCACCGCGGAACGATACAATGAAGTCGAGTACATGGAGCATCCCTCAGGGATTGATCAACGCCGAGAGCCTAACCCTTAATCCTTATACAACGAAAGCAGCTTTATATTTCAATGCCACATTAGTTAACCCCATAGAATAAAGAGGAAGGTTTAAATACCGTCTCATTACTTTATCTGCTTCACCTTGATGTACAGTGTGAGGAGCTGGTGATGGACTTGGTACTGACTCCTCTATAGATCATCTTGCAAGAATAATTTTATTATTAAAGCATGATGAAAACTTCAGTGGAGTTTTTAAATGGATCACTATTGTAGTAACGCATCCCTACATGGTAGACGAACATTCTGAAAAGTGTTTTATTGCGCTACCACCAAAATTTTGTAGAGATGCACCGGAATTGGTGATGGAGCATGGAGCGTGCGAGAGCGATTGTTCATGTAGAGTTTAACAGGGTCCTAAATAGGCTAGCAATCTCATTGGAATAACTCCACAGCCATAAGTCCGCGATCAACCACCGGAGTTTATTTGTATTACCACTGTTGACATTTCAGGCGGAGGATTTTGTGGCAGTGAAAATGCTATTCATGTCTGCGGTTAAAAACGGCACTCTGTGGAATTATTCAATAAGTATATTACGAAAACTACGTGTTATTAGGTGAAAGAATAGTTGAAAATTTAGAAAAGTGCGAGGGAAGGTCAAATTGCATCACTGCGCAGAATACATCCTGCTAGAACTCTGTTATAATTTTCATGTTCGTCTTATGATCCAAGAAAGGAACCAAAGAATACTTTGTAGCGAGCCGTTCCAACGTGAGTTGACAGCATGCTGACGTGGAATGAGTTCATTATGCCAAACATCGCCGTCCAGAGTACACTTCAGTTGCATGAGCTGAGCTCTGCTGTTTCGGTAATCGAATCAATAGACAATAACAACAAAGATTACAATTATCCCGGCTTGGCTTTTTCAGCAGTCCCGGTCTTTCGTTGCCTTCTCTACAGCCTTTAGTTGCGTAGAAAACTGTACAGTTCACCTCGAGAAAGAGCTATCTCTCGCATCTCCTACTACTTGTTGTTCATGGCCGTACAGAAGTCTGCCCTCTTTCAATCAAGTAAAGACAACAGAAGAACACATACATGAGACTTTGTATAGGCTTTTTCACCTTTTGTATACATGCCGGTGGCGCATCTACTGGGAGAAAATAAAGAAAGGTGGCACAATCTCAGCTCAATCAGGCCTAAACGAGAAGTGCGATTGAGCCGGTGATCATATTTAATGTACATTTGTAACCTTGTACACCACCAATTCATCAATTTCACGTTTCTCACTTTTTTATACCGAGCACGAATTAATCAAGGTACAGATCGTTCTTCTAAAAGTTCGCAGTCTCTTCTTCTTTTTCTCAAAATATCAACGAATAAAGAAGGATGTTCGTCGCAGTGAAACACCTTGTTGAAAGTGTTGATCAAAGTGAGTTTGCTTGTGACTGTTTAATAATCATATTTAATAGTTATTAACAGTGTTCAACAATTTGATAATCGGATTACGAAAAAGGGCTTATAATACTTCATTAAATAAACATGGATAACAACATGCAGGGGAAACTAGACAGAGGGAGAACAGTATGGGTCGAGTTCGAACCTGTCACCAAAGCCGATCATTGTCTAGCGGTCTCAGCACCCGAAACAACACACTGACCACTGGTTCCCTAGTCCGCTGTTACGCACTAGAGACATTGGCTAATAAATAGTCAAGCCACGTAGGAAACTTTGTCAACCACTTCAAGAGTACTCGAATCACGTGTTCAGGAACATAGAGAGATTATACGAAGTCTAGACTGCGTATGCTGCTCTGATCTTCGCAATCTCTTCCATATTCGCACTCCAAGAGACAATACATCGATATTGAAAGACATATAAGTTGATCATGTAATGAGAGCAGTACACGTATAATAGCCAGAACTAGCTTTCCATAGTGAACTTCAATTGCACAAGCCGACCCTCATTGGTCCAATATTCTAATCACTAGATCATGACAACAAAATCACAGCACAGAATCTCTCCTCAAGACATCAGTCCTCAAAGCAGATCATTGCCATGTTTGACGACTTCGACACAGCTATCTCACGAGCACGATAGCCATTAAAATAATTGACTAACTGGATAAGTGTCTGATTACCGGTGTGCAATTAACGTTCTGAACTGGTAGTAATTTAGTGTATGTATATATATATATATACACAAATGTAACTATAATATATATGTGCACACATATTATCATCATCATCATCATCATCATCATCATCAATCATCATCATCATCAATCTTCTTCTTCTTCTTCTTCTTCTTCTTTTCTTCTTTTCTTCTTCTGTGAATTAATGTCATACACTTCCGTATTTCATACAAAAATTGTTCCTCCCTCGTCCTATCAGTGAGTTTTCTTAAAGAATACAGTCGTTCTGGCGCATTTTGACCACAACAAGAAAGAAAGAATTTTGGATTTTGTTTTACAAACGATTTGCTCTCCATTGCCTTTGATCGGATTAAACAGAATCGCTGGAGAGGTTCTTTTGTCTATGAATTTCACTGGACAATGCGCAGTTTTGTTGATGTATCAACCAGCAACCCCTTTGTAGTAGTGTTTAGTTTCTCACGACTTTTCCTACTACAAGGTAATTCGATGGAAAACAATTTGCGATTTTCTGAGTGTCGTACTAATGAGACGATGATTTTGTAACTATCGTCAGTTCGCTAGCCCTCCCTGACCACCACATATGGATTGGCAGTTCACTCCACTCCACATCTTGTGGCTCTCTCATCCAACCAAGTTTCTGCTAGATGTTCTGTGACACATCGCTTGCTAACCATGGATAAGTTCATACTGTATTATTATTTATTGTCGAGAAATGCTAATACTTTACTGCTCGTTGTTGATAGAGGTGTAGTACATATAAATGTTCAAGTTGTTGACGTAACATTGTGGATTTCTGAACCTTAACAGCGGAAGGGGCTCCGTGTAGCGCAGTAGTCGGAGGCGCGCTGCAGCACACACGTGGAATCGATCCCCACGCCTGTAGCCCGCCAATCCCTCCATTCTTCCGGAGTCGGCGACTTGGTAACAGACCTGTCTGGCGGGGCAGCAGCACTGGCTCGATGCATCGGTAGGCTACTCGGAGTCATTTTAAAGGCCAGGTGTGCATTGAATCACTTCCAAACGATGTTTAATGTAGTCGAATGCATCGCACATCCTTCAGTGATTGATCAAAGCCTAAAGCTCTATCCATTATTTATCCTTTAATAGCGAAAAGTTTAGGTAAATTTTTTCAACTGCAAGGAATTGATGCCGTTGCAAGTGAGTAGATCAGTACAATCGAACAGTAATGTCCGCCAGTCAAGAGATGACGAGAATTCAAGTAGAAAAGTTATAATATCAGACATGCTTCTAATTGTATCTTAAATCGAGCTCAGAACATTTTCCGAATCACTGCAGCCCGGAAATGACTGCTAACATAAGAGGTGTCAGAGGCGAACACACGCATTCATCTTTGCTCACTCATGCGAATCCGAACATTGGTGTACATGAGTGCTGCATCGGATCACAGGCACTACGCCATTCGTGCCGGCGACGTCCGTTCTTCAAGAACACTGTTGTCAGTTCTGCCTATAGGATTATCATTGTAAATTTCGTCGTAGGAGTGACAAAACTGAAAATGACACTAGGGCCATTAAACCAATGATAGTGGAATTATTGAAAAAGAGTATGAATTGCAGATGAAAACCATTTTTTCACTGATATTATGCTGGAACAGTGCAAAAATCACGATCTTCCCAAGAGGAAATAAAAGTAAAAACAACAAGGAAACATCAATAAAGAAGTACGAAGGCAGTTCTAAAAGAATGACTGAATAAATTCATCGACCACAGTACAGTTAATTTTTCTCAAAGCATAATGAAAAGCGTGAAAAGAATTGGAAGATCGATCCCAATCTTTATGGACCGACAGAATCAGCTCCATTAAAAAACGCGTTATTCCGAAGGAAGAGATGCGATTCAGCGTTCTCCTTGTGGATTAGCGCACGTTCGTCGTCACTGACACATGCTTTATCGCCCTGAATAAAACTTTGTCCAAATGATTTCCATGGTAAGAGGATAAACATGAATAGAAAGCAAATGGTCTCAGCCATCCTAACGCCATGGAGTCGATCCTTAAACACACTATCTGTAAATCTACTACAGCAATATGCATGGATGTGATCTGTTCGCCAACTTGCTAAGAGGAATAAGTAAAGAAACCACAGTTTAGTCTCACACCTATGTATTGCGTGAGATTTTCAGATTGTGCGCAAAAATTGGATCAGTATCGAACCATGATCGGACGCCTCATTCATTAAACCACAAGATGCCATGATTCTCTCTCGTTAATTCTGGAGGCACTAAAGACAAGCTTTTTCTTCTACTTTCGCTCGCATCTAATTAATCTGCCATACGTTTAATATTGGAAAGATCGACAACACGCATCGGGCATAGCAAGAATGCATTGAGAATTACTAGCAGCGAGCGTGTAGGTATCAATGTAGGTTGAAAATGGTAAAAATAAAGTGTTGCTTTTGAAAAGTTTTCATTCTTTCTGTCCACCGAGTGAGCAGAGCCCATTGGCATGTTTCAGAAAGATAAAAGATTTTTCTGGTGCTTTTCGAGTTAGTTGGTAAACAGCTAATAGAGGCAAATGTTAATATACCTTTTCTTCTACAACTTTTACGTAATTCAGTTATCTATTATTTATTATGTGATCCGACTGCACTGTCACACTGTGCGCTTCGAGCACTTGCATTAGATTCAATTCCCCGCTTCTACCTCCCTCGACGATCTTCAAGCTTTTCCATTTCGGCTTCGACTGCTGCTTGCAGATTATCGTCACTGTCACAAAGGCCGTTGAATGATTGCTGAGTCAAATCCTGGTGGTGCTAATGCACTTCCGCGTACATTGGAGTGATTCAGCTTATTTCAGGTTAGGCCGATAGCAATTCCCGACCGCTAAGAAATAGAGCCCTGGTTGACTCTGTGAGGGGTCGAATCAGCGCTCCTAGGTCATACATTTGGTGCATAGCCGATTATATTTCAATGAAGCACATTGAGAGCACTAACCTGAAAGGCATTTCTTTGAACATAGTCGACATCACAACCAGCTCCATTCTCATCAACCGATGCAATACTCTCCATAACCTCGGCTACTCTTAATAAGTCAGTGATTCCAAATGGAAAAACACAATCACACCAAGAATAGAAAAATCAAGACGCGAAGGAAAACGTTCACCGATGTGGTTCTACGCAAACATAGTCATACGCATCGATAGCTCGCCATGTGTAACCACTTACACATTCGTTTTGTCCAAACGTTCTTCTTAAATTCATTGTTTTTAAGTTTTCACACTTTTCTTCTCAGATCGAGATCTATTTACGATGAGGAAGGACAAACATTTTCAATGAATAGAAGTGTTTTCACGTCGTTTCAGAGGAAAGCGAAGAAATAAAATTGCCATTCTTAAGATTTACCTAGAAGCGAAAAGCAGTACTGTTGATAAGAGGAATTTACAGGAATCCAAGACTCTTCTGCCCTACTAGGTAGTGCACTTAAATATTGGACGATTATTTTCCAGAATTAAATGAAGTTTTCGCTAATATTTCTTTGAAAAAGAATTGACCTCAGGCCGAAGAATGCTTGTCGGAGATACTGTCGATCCACATCGTTTTGTGTGATGGTCCGATTGCGTTCGATGCAGACGCTTCGGACACCACGAGAAATCAAGGAGAGCGAGGTTTGTATCGGAATCCGCACTTCTTTGCCATGACATACCTCCTACGAGAGTTCCTTTTAACGTTGTTAAATGCTGGTAACTTACGTTTGCGTATTTAACCACTACTGTAACCAGTTTTACACAACAGTCTCATTGATAATGATTTCGAACAATGTGGGCGATAAAGCGAGGCTTAAGAAGGGTAGACGTAAAGGAATCGGTAGCAATAATTGAAATATCACCGAACATTCTTCGTCGTCATTTAGTTCGTAACCGCCTATATGACCGTCTATGTGAAACACAAAACTGCGCAATCTGCTCTTATGGAAGGGACGGTGACAGCATGAGTTTAGGTACGGTATACCTGATCTCTTGCGGTACTTGCGGAGACGAATATATTGGCGAAATGGGTAGACCTTTATGTATCCGCATAAGAGAACACCTAGATGGCAAACGAAAATCAAAACAAGGCACGCCACTAAGGACGCATAGGATTCAAAAGCATAGCGGAGAAGATTTTAATGTTAAAGTCGCTATTATCGCACAGAAGACTAAAACGCCAACGCGCAAATTTCTCGAGGCTTTCTGGAAAAATTCCAAAAATTCAAGAATGAATAGCAGAGAAGAATGCCTTGACATAACGCGTGATCTCGCCCCTTACCTTCGTATCGATCATTGATGAGGGGCGGTGCAGTCGTCAACCATACGCAAAGCTGATCAGCGACTCTTCCTCAGTGGAAAGGAGAAACGGTGGGTTTTTCGAGAAGCTGTTGACCGTGTCACTATTATTTGAGTTCTCATCGTTCTGTATGTGTTATTGAAGCGTTTAACGTAGTAAATTGCATTTCACTATGCCTTTCCAGGCTCTGAAGAAGGCGATTCTGCCGGAACGTCAGCTAAGGTTTTGTTGCATTGTTGTGTCTTCTTATATGGAAGTAAACATACGCTATTGAACAACCTCGTGATTGCTGAACAAAAAAAAACGGCGAATTTATAATCCATTGCTAAGGTTAATAGAAAGTCTAGTCTGGGAATGTGGATGATTACAGAATTTTCAACAAAACCGTTCCAAAAAATCTGAAGGACACTGTCAATTCAAATAGTCTACAGTCACTTGTATCACCTGTATCATCAGTAGTCCCGCTAATCGTCGAGTGCCTCGAGCAGGCGCCAGTAAATCTTCCATTTTTCCCTATCGCCTGCAAGAGCAGTCTAGTGGGTTCTGCTCCCTCTAGGAACTCGTCGAGCATCATATCTTTCTCCTAGGCAGGTCGGAGTTCCGGATTCTTTCCATTATTTGTATCATAGGAAATACTCCTAGCATAGAACTTTCGATTGCACGTTTTATAACACTGAGTGATCTTCCATCCTGTTTACGCAGCGACCAGGTTTCTGACGCATACGTTAGGGCAGTAAGAAGCATTAAGTCGAAAAGGTGGGCACGGAGTCGGGTGTTCTTTGTTCTCTTCACAACATCCTCGATGCTCTGGCAAGCCCCCCAAGCCGCTCGTTTCCTTCTGCTCAGCTCTGGATCTAAGTCTTTCATCATATTGATTTCCCGACCTTTATAAACATAACTGGAGCATTCGGAGATATTCATTCCGTTAAGCGTGAATGGGGCATACGAAACTAATCCGTTTCTCATGAACATCGTTATTGTGAGATTTGATCTAAGACCAATCCTTCCACACGCTTTATCAAAGTCGGCAACCATACGTTCGGCTTGACTAATGTTTGATGTTATAAGGATGATGTCGTCAATAAGATGGTGTAACTGCCGACCATCGATTTTCGAGTGCCACACCACATAAACATTTTGCGAAAAAAATCACTAGAATGCAAGCGACTATCACTTTTCTACAATTCCATATTTGCTGATCGAGTGTACTAAATAGAACTTTCTTCATAGGAGGACATCAAGAGGAGAAAATTTTGATGCTCGGCGTTGATAAGGATGCGTCACGGATTCCACCCCATTCGTAGCATTGCGGAGGGAATCGAATGCATTTCTGGCCTTTACAATAGATAGCAGTGGCCTAGCGATGCATCGTGTTAGTGCTGCTACAATATGGGAGGTTTTTTTAACCTCAGGCAAGAGATCGAGCCTAATGACCACGGCCATGTTACAAAAAAAAAGTTCCGAGAATACAAAAATAAACTGCGCGGAGGTATGCCTTGTTATCTCTGGAAATCTCACACAGTACCACAGACTGGTATTTTGATATACATAAGAATGGCTCATTGCTCTATTATCTATTATCAATTTCAGTTCTTCACTGTTTGTCTCTACATTTTTTTGGGGGGGGGGTTTGGGTAAAAGGGCGTAAAGAAGCTCTTTTATATCTGTGATTGAAAATTAGGTATCGGGAACTTGATCTTATCAGGCTCTAAAAAAAGCAAAATCCGCCGAAACGACAGCTGCTGTAAACAAATAATGCAAAGTAACAAACAAGTCTTTGCTAATCAAAAAGTAGCAGTGTTTTCATCAATGCAGAGGTAAACAGGAAGTCGATCTCGGGGCTACACGTGTATGGCAGCGTCCTCTAACCAGTGCGCTGGTCGGGCTCTCAAAGTACATGATGTATGTTAAAATTTTTTACAACAAAAATCATTTTGTGTCACAGAGATTTCCGTGGTTTTCGATGGAAATTCCAGAAACATAACGGAAGACAAAGTAAATAAGGCAAAATGACAGTACCGGTTGAAATGTTGTTATGATTTTGAGATCAGCGCTATGAGATTTTCCATTAACCCGTTCGACCTGTAAAAACACTATTGCTTTTATGAGATTTTCAGTAGCTCTGCTGAGGTTACTAATCGCATATTCACCTTTGATTTATAAAAGTCTTCGAAAAAATATTCCTAGAGAAGATGAAAAATACACCATTACATTACATACAGTACAACATGTCATAAAAACGCAGCTGAGAGGAGCTCTGCTGGTAATTTTGTCTATAATTTTGCAGCAAATGTAAAGTAGAAGGTTAATCCTTACTTTAACCCGTATGTACTGAAAACTCCCGTCAATATTTGTGTTGAGGAATCGTAGCCACTCGGTGCCAGCAGTTAGTTCATCGAATTCGCCATGCTCATGTGTTATCAGAGTCGAATAGTAGGATTGACCAATACGATGCACTTTATGGACCACAACAGCACCCTGAGCACACTAGAAATTAGTTGCCAATCCTCTTAATTAAAAAATAGAACCATCAAACAATTGTTACAAAATAATAATAATAATAACAATAATAATAATAATATTAATAATCGTAACAGCAACAGCAATGCTAATAGTAGTAATGAACACAGCCACAATGGTGCTGAGGTAATTCATTGTCTTTTTTCAATGACAAAACACTGGATTGTCATTATAACGTTTATTAGCAGACAATAGCTAGCGTTTCGGCGGTTTTGCTCTCTTCAGAGCCTGAGAAGCTCAAATTGATATGAGATCTATTCAGCCAAACACTTTTATAACCCCGGCACGTACGACAAAATACACAAATTTGCATTCGCATAGGAAACAGCTTCATTTAAACACCTATCGTTTATTCGTTGTATTTCAGTTAGTTGGTGGATTGCAACTGCACAGAGTATTACATGGGAGAGGAATGTGCCCGGGTTAGGTCAGCGAACCAGATTGCGGTACGGTGCTAGGTCACACGTGATCACAAGACACTTCTCAATGTGGCTCACTTTTAGGCTTCTGAAATCAGTTCAAACCGCTTCAAGAGTTTTACGCTCTGATGTTTCGGATTCCTGTGGGAGGACAGTAAGTTTTAATTCAAAATCGTCTCCCTAATGGTTAAGCGCAAGGAGTGCCTTGTGAACACAATTGACCTAGCACCCTACCTCAGGTTGATTCTGTGACCTAACCCAAACACATTCCTCACCCACGTAATATTCTGTGCGGCTCGTCTCCACCAATCAACTGCAAGACGACGAAAACGGTTTGCATTAAAAAAAAACCTGTTTATACGACGAGATATTTGCAAAACTCCGGACCGCAGATGTATACGGTGGAGAACGAACGCACTATTGTTCTTTTCGGTAAGTAACATGTTCACCACCACACCATACGGGTCTTTCGTTTCGCCTGTCTCTTAGCTACTTCTATCGATCTTTGCCATAGCAGTCACTCGTCAACGGGATTGATCTGGGGAGGGGGAGCGCACATCGGAATTGAACCCAGTTAAGCTGAGGCTGTAGTTGAATTCAAAATCTTCACTTTTTATTTTCTGCCTTTTATAATTTTTATGGCAGTGTATTAAGCGATGGGTGATTGCTGACGCTACTGATCGATAGAACTAGCTGAGAGACAGGCGAAACGAACGACTCGCATGGTGTGGTGGTGAACGCGTTACTCCCCGAAAAAGACAATAGCGCGTTCGTTCCCCAACACAGACACCTGCGATCAATTTATGTGTTAAGTTTTATCTACTAAAGTTACGAAAGCGCTTGGCTGAGTGAAATGCATGTCACTTAGACCTTTCCTGGCTTTGAAGAGATCGAGACCGCCGAAACGTCAGCTATTGTGTGCCAATAAAATGCTAGAATATCAGCCTCGTGTTTGCTCATTGAAGAAGAACAGTATATTATCAATCCCTGTCGAAGTTAATGGAGAGTCGATCCTGGGTTCCGCTACAAATTCATCAATCTTACTCAAGTTTAGTGATACAGAAACACAATGACCAATACTGTGGAACATACATGACTCACGTCCTAAGTGCCTAAATGGCAGATTAATCAGATTTCTAACCACTTTACAACCACGTTGATGCTGCTTTTCTAATGCACTTCCTCTTTTGAACAACAGTAAATCCGAATTTATGCCATTTACAACATAAGCTAAAGAGTCTGTGGTTTCAAGACACGCATTTCCACTATCCATGGAGCCAACGACGTATTTTTTCGGAAATATCTATGTTATCTGTGATGTTCAGTTTATAGCAAGGCGTTAGAAAACAACAAACAGAAAGAGTGGCCAAGTTCATGAGAATGCTTGCTTATCAAACAATGAAGAGATTGACGAATTCAACAAGATGAATGGTGAAGTCCATCTATCAAACACGAACACCCCCGCTAATCGCTCCATCACTTAGGCGATAGGATGCTTTGTCTCTTCACGCGCTAAAATTGATAAGCCAGAAACGATGAAGACAAGATCATTCGCATAACAGCTACAGTTGTGTTGAACGTTCTCATTATTTCTGCTACGTTACAATTTAAGAATGGTTTGCGTTATGTTGTTGTTTATTGTGTAAAAGTTTAGAACGTAGCCTTTGTGAATGGAAAGTAGGTACTCAGTAGAGCACGAAAGTATCGTGACTTATTAGAGTTGGTATACCATCACCTGCTTTATAGCCATATCGTTTCCAACAGGAGTACGATGTTCAATAGTGTATACATTTCCTGGGTCATCGCGATCATACGGTATCATCACCAACAACCAACCGTTGGTGAGACGATGAGGGACGGAAAGTGAGGAAAGTCGCAGAGTGTAATTAGTTCGACCATCGCTATAATTGTAAATGCTTTTTCTTCTGCATCGCAACTTATCGATAGTAAATCTTGTAGGACCAAAGTAAACTAATTACTGATTATTGTGTTTCGTGTTACTCCGATTTAGAACACTCCGTGTTCTCCACTCGATTTATCAATTATAGCAAAACCACAATGTCTTCACTTTTCATTTACTGGCTACTTTTTTGTCATGGTAGGACACTATGAGAAGTATAATCGCAAGGATACCGAGACATGGATTTTACATAGCACCTTTGCTATGAAAAAGAATTAGCAACTAATGGGAAGTTTAGACATTGTGATTTCGACTTCAGTTTCGGCTTAGTTGGGTTCAATGCCGATTTCTGTTCCCCAGATCATTCCTGCTTACGGGTGATTACTGATCGCATTAATATCATGAACAAAACTGGCTGAGAGAAAAGGACATTGATTAGTGTGATAGATAGCACTCAAACCCTCGGTAAGGGTATCACGGATTTGAAGCTCAGATGAGGCTCCGATTTTCCTCTCATATCGTAACAGGGCGCGTGTGGCGCAGTGGTTGTAGGCGCCACTGCGACACGCACGTGGAATCGATTCCTGCACATGTATCGAGCCAGTGCTGCTATCCTCCCATACAAGTCTGGTACCAATTTGCCGATTCTGGAGGGATGGAAGGCTTGGTGGACCATAGGCGCAGGGATCGATACCACGTGCGTGTCGCAGTGGTGCCACCAACCACTGCGCCACACGTGCCCCTTCTTTTTAGAGAAAATCTAGAAAAATTAGCGTCTAAACGGAAATGTACCCCATCGAAATGTAACACTCAACTTTGCAACAGCGTTGGAAAACAGTGAAGGCAACAAAGCATAAACCTTACCGGTATCCTTACTGTAGACGGCTGTGTTCTCCATGTTGATTACGGTAATTTTTCGTCGATGCAGAGTGAAACCATTTTGCTCAGCAAATGAAATGCATAGCTGTTTAGCTTTGTCAAACATCTTAAAAACCAAATTACGGAATGAGGTGTGCTACAAATTCAAACAATATTTCAATCGTTTATGATGTGATTTAGGTTAGTAATACACCTATAGTTAGGAGTGCTTCATGTACCGAAGTATTAGAGGGATGGCCATTCGAAACAGCGTCGAATCCAGGAAACATCTAGTGGGCAATTTGGTCATCTACTGCCAAGAATAGCAAAAATAAGGAGTTTCACAGTAGAAATGCGTGTGTTCTTGCGTTAGTCAAAATGGCGAAGCCGATGGGAGGCTGTGACCTGCGACTTCGATAGATGGAGACTTTGGCAGTATTTGATCGGATTATTCGATTATAAACAAGATATCAGATTGATGCAGTTAACGTACAGCAAATGGACGGTCTCGTACTGATTGTAATCTTGGGTCCATAAGGGCCATTCGAAGAACTTCGTGACGAGTCCATGGAAGTCGCAACCACTTCGTTACATTCGAACCTTTGATGGTATAAATAGTGTTTGATACGGATGAAAAGTAGTTTTCAATGGTGTCTGAAAACATTGGTTGCAAGTCAATTTCTATTTTAGATAGAGCTTTATTCATTTTTCCTCTCGTTTTTCTTCTCATGTTGTACCCTCTTACTCGATCACCGCCTCACGGTTGCGAGTAGAGATATTCCCACAGGTGAAAATGCTATGTATAACCGTATACGCTGATGATAGCAAGACTACCCAATGTCTAGGGCTTAGAATTCGATCTAAAAGTGCAGACAAAAGTAAATTCACGCGACAAATTGTTCGCATCACAAAATCGCTCTGAGCCTCGAAAACCTCTCTACACACCGCAATCCAACTTTCTCTGATTTTCACTGATAAAACCTAGCCACACAAAAATTGCAGAGCAAAAGGCAATGAAAATTCCTCCGAGGAATTTATTATTACGAGTTTTTAAGCAACATAAAGTATTGTGAATGACCTGCATTCCACCATTCAACGCCCCGCTATGATTTATCCTTATTTTCCGAGATAAATGCAAAAGCCTAATAGTGGTAGAAGAGATAAAAGGTAAAGAAAGTCATTAAAGAAAGAGCAGATTGATAGTCGATATTTATAAATCGTAAAAATGTAGATAGATATTTGGGATATTTGTAAAACTCCGAATCGCAGGTACTTGAGGTAGGGATCGAACGCGCTATTACCCTTTCCAGGGGTAATAAAATCATTGATATTGACATTACTTGCACTATTACTATTAATAAAATATTATTATGTTGCGCCTGCTGTCGTATTAATGCTATAATGACTCATATTTAGACGAGTGTTTGAATGACACTTCTTAACGAACATCGTGCGAGCCCAATGAAATTTCCAGCCAAATAATAATACGAAAATCGAGCCAGATATTCCTCTCTTGAAGTTTCAAGATAACTTTTCGAGATTACCATCCTGGAGATTCTCAAAGAAATAACCTGAAACGGTCAGCGGTTTTCGCGTTTTCGTGGATCAGAGGGAGGTAGGCTACCTTGAAAGCAAATTGCTCACTAGATGGAAGCAACTCCAGGCACGCACCTACTCTTGGTTGGGTTTTTGGATTGGAGTGCCGAGCTCTCTCAGAAATTTGAACATTTTTTTTTAGAAATTTGAAACCTTGTTAAAACAATTGCCCCTACTTAGTAGGGCAGTCCATACCCAGCAAAATCTTAAAGCCACAATGTGGCGGTGAATGGCGAGTTGAATAATCCACCGCTATATTGATATAAAAAAACACTTCAATATATGTTCATTCCAAACATGAACAACGCCTACCTGGATTATTCCCGCCAGAAATCCATTCGGAAAACCACTCGGCAGTTCGTGGTTCGTAGTCACTATCTTTGAATTTGCACAAGACCAATGACCATGGTTCGTTTCCGCGTCGTGGAATCGCGCCGACCAGCACTCGTGCGGAATGGGGAAGTAGCGCAACGAGCACCACTAGGCTGACGATCATGACATTCTCACGACAACCGTCTACTCATGTCGTCCATACACCTACATGTACAGTTATATTGGATTTCTGAGTTCCTTGCATTCCTCTACGAAAAGTGTAAACTAAGAAACAATACAGTATTCCATAGATCTCACGATATGCGAAGAAATGCTATGGTTTTGAAAGTTCTAAAGAGAAATACTCAAAAGGCTGCTACCATCAAAAGTTTCGACATTTTCTTAGAAAAGTGAGTTTTTCACGGCCTATAAAGCATTCAACCAGTCTGGGTTCAAAATGAGCAAAATGAGGAAAACACAAAATGGGAAGGATCAATCGTCTTTCTACAGTAAGCCCTTCTCATCCATTTACTCAGACATTAAACACTGTATAACCATACGCTTACGATTTTCTTCTCGTCGCAGAATAGCTTTTAATACCGATTGTGCTTTAGCAAATTGATGTTTTTGAATTAAAAATGTAGGGCACGTGTGGCGCAGTGGTCGGAGGCGCCCTGCAACACAGACGTAGAATCGATCTCCGTGCCAATGGCCCACGAAGCCTTCCATCTCTCCGGGGTCGGCAAATTGGTACCAGACTTGCTTGGGAGGATAGCAACACTGGCTCGATACATCTGTACGCCACCGTGAGTCATTGTAAAAGCAAGATATGAATTAAGTCACCTCCAACGATGCTAAGTGAAGTCGAATGCATGGAGCATCCCTCAGGGATTGGTCAACGCCGAGAGGTTTTTCTATTTAAATTGCAAATGTACAAATAACTTAATTATAGAGGTTGGAAAACAAAAGTAGCTCATGAATAGGGAGAAGTTCCGACAGATATCGATAGTTTGACGATTTTTTTAGACCCTGCAATCACCAGCACGGTAACTTGGTAGCGGTAGTGCATATATTTAGCACACGGATAAAGCTCTCGGCGTTGATCAATCCCTGAGGGATGCGCCAGGCATTCGACTTCATTAAGCATCGTTGGAGGTGATTGAATGCATATCTGGCCTTTACAGTAGCTCGTGGTGGCCTGCCGATGTATCGAGCCAGCGCTGCTAACCTCCCAGACAAGTCTGGTACCAATTTGCCGACCCCGGAGGGATGGAAGGCTTGGTGGGCCATGGGCGCGGGGATCGATTCCATGTGCGATTGCCCCATTGAGCACACGAACTACATTAAAAACTAAAGAGTTGTTTTTTTTCCGCTTGTCAACAAGCTAAAGCGACGTTTGGCTGACGTTTGATTTTGTAAATTAAACTTTAGAAAAATTGTTCACGTCGGTGATAATCAAAATAACACACTTTTTTGCAAACCACCTACCCGACTTTGTATTTTTTGTAATTTTTTTTATTTTACACAAATGGTTTCTCACATCTATTGTACGGATCCCAGCACTTCTTGTATTCGAATTGTTTCCTCGCATCTATCATCCGCGAATGTCTTCAAACTTTTGCGCGTGAATTTGATTGCTGCTTGATATTTATTACCTTCTTTCTGAATGGCGTCGAATGGTGGCCGACCCAGTCGACTCTTCCTGGAGTCGTGAGATAGCTGAGCTACAGCCTTCCCACTAAGGTCGCCAAAAACTAGTCTCTCGCAAACAATCCTGGTTCCTGGCCCCGGATGAATGCAAGGTTGGTGGGGCTAGGGAAAGGGTCGAACCATAACCTCGTCACTATAATATTAGGTGCTGTAAATTCAAATGCGTATTTGTGTTACAAATCTTTAAAACGCTTCGCGGTTTTATAATTTCAACATCTTTGATGTTCATGAAGTCCCTATGTCGTAGCATTGCCATAGGATAGAGATCAAGTGCTAATGTACGAAGAAACAAAACAAATCACCTAATTAAATCGGTTTGTGCTCTCGTAGTTCATGCTCACATGGAAAACATTTGAATGTGAGCTCCCCAGATCAATCCCGTTGACGGGTGATTGCTGACGGCAAGGGATCGATAGAATTAGCTGAGAGACGGGAAAAGGAAGGACCCGCATGGTGTGGTGGTGAACGCGTTACTCCCCGGAAAGGACAATAGTGCGTTCGTTCCCCACCGCAAACACCTGCACTCCGGAGTTTTCCTTTCCCGGAGATATCTCAGCATTATTAACGTTATATTTCGCAATATATCCTGCCATTGAAAAGAATAGGCAGTAAATAATAAGTTGAAATTGTGATTAAAAAATTTGAATAGTTTAACGAGTCCGAATTCTAGTAGCGATGTATAGCGTATAATCTGATAAATATTGATCATAACATATAAAAAAGCATTGAATGATGATAGAAAGAAAGACGAGAAGAATAGAAGGAACGTATGAATAGTGAACAAGTAGAGTAGTTGCGTCGCTAATTATAATAAGATGAACGAACTCAAAGCAGAACGCTGTAGCTACTGAGTAAATTGGCGCGACACCCTTCACTATTCATTGTGCGTCTAGATGAACATTCTTTCATTACAACAGTTTGGTGTCGATAAATAAGAAACAGCTATCGTCGTTTCAAATTTTATGTGCTGTTGTTTAAGTCTACGGACTTAAAACCACAAAGATGCTGAGATATGTGAAAAACTCGAGACCTCAAATGGGCTTCAAATTCTATTATTATTAAACTATCCTTACCGGAGCGCTCTCAGGCTATTCAACACACCAGTCGAGGTGCTCAATTTGCCTTTTGCTCGACCAGTTTTTCTCTATGAGCATAATGTAGACCAAAAAGAATTAGATGCAAACTAATGATTGCCTTGTGAAAACTTAAAGGTAAAATTCTATCCAAATTCTGAAGTGACGGAAATCATTTACGCTCTTACTGGACAATGGTCAGATATGTCATGCAACGATTGTTGGTTCAGTTTCGTGTTCAGAATTAACTAAGATCTCTATCCTTCGGGTGTCTATAATCTGGTACCTGCAAGTTCATTTCTAGCCTAAACGCTGAAATATTAGTAGGCTGGTGGTCCTCCGCAATAACTGAAATGGAAAAAATCTTTAGGAGAAATGCTCTCTTAATGGAGAACAGAATAGATTAAAAGTTTAATACACATCCCTAGAGCCACGCTGGTAGTGCTTCTCCTTCTGATAATAGCAATTTCAAAGCAAATCGTAATAGCGGATCCATTGCACCACTAATCAGCTTAGCAAATTTTCATACTCTACAGACCTCGATGTTCTATAAAGTAAAACTATAAAGTGAAATGGTGCTGATACTACCGTTGTCCATTTCTCTGTGAGTAATTAAGAAACAGCCATTATGTTAGAGCAAATTCTTCTTATGACTCCTAAGGGATAATGGGCCATGTTTAATCAAGTGCAATTTATGAACTCTATAATACGTGTATTTAATAGTAACAGTACTTAATGGCAAAGGTAACAGTAATAATAATAGTAATAACAATAATAGTATCATACAATATATAAAAATCAACAGTATGAAACGAATGTGGAAAACCAATGTTAGGTATTCAATCGGCGAAGAGTGCCGATCGGCATAACAAGACGATAAAAATGACGATGAGATCTCCATCGATTCCTAGGAGACGGCATCCGATGGCGATTAGATAGAGGATGAAATGGAGCGTTACTGATCTGTGAAGACGAACATGAAGACAAACAAGAAGATGAAGATGAAGAAGATGAACAATGAATGTCAAAAGAGACTTTGTCAAATGGAGCGTTTAACGACTTGCTTTTTGTCATTTCGTATACCATTGACACTTTATGCTTATTGATTTACTATTATAAAGAATCAGATTTTAATATGTGCAGATCTACAATACCTCTTATTGGTCTTCACAGCTCACTGATAGGATATCCTTCCACCAAATGCTGCAGAATCAAGCCGAATCAAATGTCTGTGCTTATGTCTGTGTTTCCTCATGAAACCGTATTGTTAGGCTTTAAGAAATAAAAGCATAAAGCGCTTGGTGATATTTCGAAGGTGCGTTATGCATTCTGCTCCATTCGTTACACCGCATAGGCAATTGGATGCACACTTGTCCTACACAATGAGCTCTGATGGACAACTGAATTTGACTGAGTGCTCTTTCACAAATCTGGTACCAACTTCGCAACTCGAAAGGATGGAGGACTTCCGGCTGCACCGACAAAGATTCGAAACAGAATATGTGTGCATTGCCGTGTACCACTGGCCATAATGCTGGGCACGTACTAGGTCTTACACTACTTTATTTAGGCAGAAAACAACAACAACTTGAAACTTGAAAAACGAACACGTTACGTTACGGCGTTACGAGCTTGTAAAACGAAAAGAAAATATTACGTGTGGATACACAGGCCGCCATACTTTTCCTTTATGACGCACTTCATAGTTTCTAGAAGTAAATACTAAGCAATATAAATTCTATGTATGCCAAATTCAGATCTCCTCATGACAAATTTTTCCATAAAATATCTTTTGATAGGGTAACGATGTTCACTGATTGTTCGTCCTCAAGGCAGAACCATTCAGGATCAGAATTTCTCCGTTCCGAGCCTCAACAAAGAGAATGCCTATGCTATAACAAAGCTTGAAGAGCTACATATGGCTTCACGTCTTAGTCAAAAAGGAGAAACGATAAAGACACTCATAAAAAAACTGTGATGCTTTTTTTAATGTATCGATCAAAGACCCGTGGACAGATATAGTCTCGACGTGGAGGACCATATTTCACTGGTGACCGATTGAGTTCTTCGATGATTAACTAAATTAAAGGACAATTTTGGAAGTAGAACATACTGCTTTTTAATATTACCTAGTAGATACATTTCGATGCCATCTTGGAAAAGTTTGATCAACACTATTACCTGTATTTCGCTTGATGATTAAGTGAATCAAACTAATCAAGCTGACTAGGTCACTACAGTTTACATTTGTTCACGTTTCGTGTAATATAAAAGATAAATAAAGCTCTCAGCGTTGATCAATCCCTGAGGGATGGCCATGTATTCGACTTCACTAATCATATCTGGCCTTTACAATGGCTCGCGGTGGCCTGCCGATGTATCGAGCCAGTGCTGCTATCCTCCCAGGCAAGTCTGGTACCAACTTGCCGAGCCCGGAGGGATGGAAGGCTTGGTGGGCCATGGGCGCAGGGATCGATTCTACGTGCATGTCGCAGTGGCGCCTCCAACCATTGCACCACACGCGTGCTGTAACATATGTATCACATTTTTTAGAACCTTGATATGTGGTAGGACCACAGAGAAGGGAAGAATGTGTCAAAAACTTTTGACCGCCTTTCCAACCCTCCTTTAGAGGAATTGCATTTGAAATCATAGTATTTACTTTTTTATTTACTGCATACTACAATTTTCAGTGGGTTGGGTATTAGGCCAAATCAACCACAGCGATGCTTAGATATTCGCAAAACTTAGACGCCGGGCCAGATCGACTCATGATTTCCCCTTCCAGTAGCGCAATATGTAACACTGGAGCTCCACGAAAAGGAAATTGTGATTCAATATGTCTCGAGGCGTCCAAGTTTTGCGATTATCTGGACATCGTTGTGGTTGTATTTGAAATTTTACCTGGTTGAGGCGCTGAATAATTCGAATTACACGAAAACATGTGCAAATTTTCCCACGTTCAAAATATATTTAATCAATAAAGAGTAATTGAGAATATTCGTTGCTCCTTCTAGAAACGAAAATAATCCAAAAAATCAGAGCGAAAATGGCAACGAAAATTTAGATCCGGGTTATCAGAGTTCAAATGTTATAGTACAGACAAAACGACTGGGTTTATGAAATCGTCCAAGAGCGGGAAAAACACAAATAATAAACGTTGACCTTGAAGTGCTGATAGCTTCAAGTGTTTTAGAGTGAAATCAAGTTTCGGATTCTTCCAGCGGACTGAAAAATAGAAAAAAGTTCGAAAGTGTTAAAGCTCTAAAAAAAAGCTCTCGGCGTTGATCAATCCCTGAGGGATGCGCCATGCATTCGACTTCATTAAGTATCGTTGGAGGTGATTGAATGCGTATCTGGCCTTTGCAATGACTCTCGGTGGCCTGCCGATGTATGGAGACAGTGCTGCTATCCTCCCAGACAAATCTGGTACCAATTTGCCGACACCGGTGGGATGGAAGGTTTGGTGGGCCATGGGTGCAGAGATCGATTCCACGTGCGTGTCGCAGTGGTGCCTCCAACCACTGAGCTGCACGCGCCCTTCGGAAGTGTTATTGTGAGAAAAACCCGGAATAAAACAATGTTCACATTTGAAACCTGAACCGTTTCTCAGTAAAAGATATAAGTATATTGATTGGCATGGTAACACCAATGCCTCTTTAAGAGCATGCCAAATAGGTTCAGGGCTTCTGAAAATTTAAACGTTGATTGTATAAAAAGATCTTGCCCGCCAATATAAACTGGGATAATGTTACCAACTGTGCTTCGTCTAATATAGGACACATTCCTAGAGATGTTCGAAAAAAAAAATCAACTTTCTACTTTCGGTAAAAATGTTAAACGATTTGTAATAGAGAATTCGTAAGAAGTCGTCTATTGACTTCATGCATAGAAATACGAACAGGAGAAGATCAGAGTGGTCTCTGAAGATAACTGAAAGGATTAACCGAGGAGAGAACGAAGTAGAGAGAGAGATGGTGGGAGAGAGAAAGAGAGAAAGAGAGATGCATTGGCTAACATGTTGGCAACGCATAACGTGGAAAGTCTTGTAAAATTACACAAAAATGATATCTGGAAAATACGATGTCCAGAATAGCTCAACAGCAAATCTATAAGGAAATAATGGCCTTCACACGAAAATGCTCTTGAGAAACAGAAAAATCGAAGCTTGGACGGTTCTACCAAAGTTGATAACATGTTAAGATCAATGATTAGCAAACTAATACCATTTTTATCCTTACACTTTGCATGATGTGAACCTTTGATAGGATAAATCTAAAAAATTCGATAATTGAACAATTCACTTATTACTGTCGAATCTAAGAAAAGTATAGGAATGGAAAATGCGGGAAACAACGTGGCCAACTGTCAGCAATACCGTTCTCGACCAAGCTGACTTTTGGACAGCTGACGATAATTTCTCCATCGTTAGAAAATTTTCAGCTACTTAGATCTTCTTAGACCCATAGAAAAAAGTTAGCTTTAGCGCTTATCGCATATATGATTTCTATACAGTGCCCTTTTCAAAATTAAGTACGACTGCGATTTTTGAAATAACTTCACCTTTGGCACTTGAACCGCCCGTCCTCACTGGTTGTGGGGCTCCAGCATAATCAGCATTTATCAGAGATTTGCTGGTTAAGCCATTGTGGTTCCCTGGAATCCCGAGGTCAACCTGGCCAAAGTGTGCCCCAGGTCTTCACCACCAGGGGCAGCGGCAGCCCTTGTGGATCAGAGTGAGATTTGCCACCATGCGACTTTGATACCAGGACGGTGGCGTATCCCGGTATTGGTTTACACTTAGTTAGGCTTCCTGATGGAAACACCGGGCTCCTTCTCACCTTGAGAAACCCTGCCGGAAAGACAAATCCCCCCGCTCTACATCGCAGTCCGATACCCAGGAACACCTCCCAGCCACGATGAGGCGGTAAACCGTTGGAAGGTGGACTGGACTTTTGAAGTCGTGAAAACAAAATTCATGTTTCAGAAATATCCAATTGAAGACCGGCAGCTGCAAACATTGGTGACCACGTGGATATCATGGTGGAAGAAATTTCGGTTATTAATCTGCTCTTATTTTCGAAATATGAGTTTTGAAGAATTAATGGGAGAGAAGGGGACATGTCACTAACCGGAGAGGATCAGAATTTCATTGTTTTAAAACAAGAGAAGCTGCAGATGAAAACTTACAAATTCTAACAGTTCTTATTGAAATTGATTAAACTTACTGCATTCATTATTATTCATTTACGACGTTGTTACTTCTTTCTTCTTTAAGAACAAGTTGACGTCTCGACGGATTTCGCCTTCTTCAGAGCCTGGGAATATCGAGCTGAGTGCAATTTACGCTGCCAAGCACCATATCACATATTTTGGCTGAGTATATTGCAGTCAACTTGATTTCTCCAGGCTTCGAAGAACGTGAAATCCGCCAAAACGTCAGCTTGTGCGTAAATGGGAAATAAAGGAACAACGTCGCGTCTGCTAAGCAAAAACAGGAATTACTTCATCAATGCCGAGGTGGATAAAATTCAGTTTTTGAATTTTAAAATTAAAATTAAAATTGGAGTAGATGTATGCCTTACAAAACTTACAAGCGGCTAGAATTTTCGCATCGCTTGATTCGCATAGAGATGAAATCGTCTTGCATGAAAACGTCCAAAACAGTTTGAAAGAAAAGTGCAAGCACTAATGATTGAATGGTAACATGACAAGATTACGGTGCGAATTCTTCCCACTTTCTTACAACATTTTCTCTCGTGTCAGAAAAATACGCCATATAGGCATCATGAAGAAAATGATCTACGAGAATATTACTTGCCCTCTTCTCGATCCCATCACGATTACTCTCTAAGCATGGGAATTACTTACGCAGTGATTCACAGTTGAAATAAATGTTGAAGGCTTTGTAAACTTTCGCGTTTTTCGTCCCTTTTGGAAATTATAGCCTTCTACTGAAATTCCTAATAAGAATTGTTTAATTATGTAACCACAATGATGACGAGATGTTTACAAAACTCCGGACCGCAGGAGTCTGCGATAGGGACGCACGCGCTATTACCCTTTCTCAGGTCTAGCGAGTTCACCACCACACCATGAGAGGGGACCTTCATCTCCCCTCTCAGCTAGTTTCCATCGATCAATGCCATCCGTAACCATCCGCCGATAGGATTGCCATACATAATACCTTGTCGTGAAAAATTGTAACAGGCAGTAGATAAAAGTTAACATTGTGGTTTTGACTACAGCCTCAAGTTAACTGGGTTCATTGCCGATTTCGGCTCCCCAGATCAATCCCGTTAACGGATAATTGCTGGTGGCCTGATCGATAGAACTAGCTGAGAAAGAAGCGAAACAGATGACTCTCATGGTGTGGTGGTGAACGTGTTAGCTAGCCCCCGGAAAGGGTAATAGCGCGTTCGTTCCCCACCGCAGAGCGGTTCGGAGTTCTGCAAATATCTCAGCATCGTTGTGGTTGTATCATACATAATACCCTGTCATAAAAAATTGTTATAGGCAGTAGATAAAAAATTAGAAGTGCTTAATTATGGTTTGAACAGTCTGGACTTCCGATAATGGAAAGGACATCGTTTAGATTTGCTCTCTGGAGGAGCCATTCATATTTTATTAACGAAATAGTGTTTCGACTTGTTAAGGTTCGTTACATTTATTGTTACGACGTAATAGTAAACCGATTTACACTTCCATACGAAAAAATCAACATTAAACAGGATTGAAAAACGGCAGATCACCAATCCGACACACCACAGTCGACTTTGCAATCTCTACATCACTGCGGATGGCAAATGCCAGACGGTTCATGCGCTCATTACTTTTTAAACATAAAGTTGAGATCATATACCAAAGAAGAGATCAATCTTTAAGAATTAAGAGTTTTTCTGAAATCAGATACGAATAAATGCTTAATAGTATAGTAATAATAGTATCATAAATGATGATTCTGATCTGAGAGAAAGCTTCATATCATCGGGATCGAATACAATTCAATCAACTTCCACTACCCCGTACAAGGACCTTGTCGATCCGACCAGTCTGAGCGATTGTTGCGCAAGTGTGGTGATCGACCAGGATACGAAAACTGTCAATTTGATCAGATCCAGTTTATTATTTGACTCTGCAATACACAGCTTCTGTTGTCGCTTCTAGATAAATCTATCTTGCGGCTTTGTTTTCCTTTTCTTCCTTAGGTTGAGGACAAAGTGTCTAAAAAAGAGTAATGCAGAAACTATTTAGTAACCGGATTTAAAGAATAAGTAGACCACAAAAGGACGACTTCGTTTATTGAGGCGAAAAATGAGGCCGAACTTAGACTATTAAGGTCTCCACAATGTGTTTGTGTACCATTCTTTTCCAAAGATATCCCACTAAACGTTTATCGTCTCATCGATAATTGAAAGTGTTCTTAACGGTCGGACTGCAATGTACAGCGGTTGCTTCGCTTCCAAAGGGAAGGATCAAATTGCCGAGTTCGATATTTTCATACGGTAGGCCAGCTAGGAGCAAAAAACACTGGGAATCAGAGCAATTACAACAGTAAGTTGATCACAACATCTCAAGTCCGACTCCAAACCAAAACAGTTTGCACTTGCATTTAGCGACCACATGAAGAATTCCAGCGCAGGACTTCGAAGAAGAAAAAATCTTGTCCATCTAGGAAAGTTAAGTGAGACCATTTCCGAGACCCATGAAGTTTCTTAAGAGTGGGCTAGTGGATTACCTACCTATGTATTAAATCAAGGAAATGCGTGCTTAAAATGCTTAACACACTCACTAAATAGCTAATCCACACCGCGACCGACGATATCCAGACATTCGAACTGTTTCTCTTCATTTACAATATGAGCCAGAAAGCATCTTCAATTTGTTCCTTTTCCATTCAATATCGCTTACGAAAATAGTTCTTCATGTATCTAACCACGTTTATGTAACCAAAACTAAACCTGAATAACAACGTCAGTATAAAAACAAAACAAAACAAAACGAAACAAAACAAAATAAACAAACAAACAAAGCTTGCTAAACTGGTTTTTCATAACAGCTCCTTAGATGTAGTATTAACCACTTCCTTTTGCCTTTCCGTTAGTTCACCAGAGTATCTGTTGTACTCATAAATTAAGATATCTTGCTTACATGACAGACCGCTTCATTGGCGTTTTGTTTCCAATACTTCCTTCGAGCAGAGAGTTCATAATAGCACTAAACTATTGGTCAGAAGTTAGATCGCTTAACAAGAAGTGGACAACAAACACCTATTTCAAGGTCGACCACGTCCTTATCCTCTTTTGCTTGATACTTCGATGGCGCGCATCTTATTACATTGGATAAGATCAACATAAGAAGTTTCGGTTCAGCCATAAAACTGGAGAAGAAATACTGCCATCGCCTAAGAGGTGAAAACGTGAATGACTTGAAAACCTTCGAAAAAAATCGCCTCTCTATATGAATGATAAGTCAGCAAAACCTTGACGGAACACCGCAATGTTCCTCAGAAGTTAGTCTGAGTTTGTGGCAAATACGTCTCAGTTGTTCAATCAGACTGGTTTCTGTTACCAAAAAGTAGACGGTAAATCCGACTGCAACACACCTCTACTGCTTGTATAAAACAAAATTGCGGAATTCTGGCACGAAAACTTACAACGGTGCTGGAAAAAGAAAATTGTTTGGCCCAGCTTTGAAAGGAGCCGATGTTCAGGACAACCATCGCAGTCATCGCAAATATAGCGCTGGACTACTAAACGCTGTTCAACGAACATGGAATATAAACAGGGTCTGGCCACAATGTAGAATTATAATAACAATTAACTAATTCTACTCTACTGTCCTCCTCTCACTGTCAACACTAGACCACAAACCTTCAGCTGAAAAAAATAAATAAATATTTGGAGTTCAATGTGGATGCATGGATACATGGATGGAATATCTTCATTGGTTTTGAAGGGTTGTCTCATCAATGAATGCAGGTAGCTTACGTTAGGCATTCAGACTACCAAGAACAGTGGACTACGAACAAGCCACACGCCGTAGCTTCAAGATGAAAAGTTTTAACCAATGATGAACCCAGTGGTGCAATCCTGCCCAAGAAGGCGATCGAGGAGATATTTGCTATTTGCCTGTTGATTGTGTTCCACAACCCTCTTTACTAAGATTGTCACTTTGTATATAAAAAGGACGATGGATAGTGTTTGACCTAATGAACAAAAAGAATTTCGAAAAATATTTGATTGTACAACCACATCTCATTCAGTACGGCGCATGTGGCGCAATGGTTGGAGGTGCTACTGGGGCACGCACGTGGAATCAATTCCTGGGCCTATGGTCCACCAAGCCTTCCATCCCTCCGGAGTCGACAAATTGGTACCAGACTCGTCTGGGAGGATAGCAGCACTGGCTCGATACATCGGCAGGCCACCGCGAGTCATTATAAAGGCCAGATATGCATTCAATCACCTCCAACGATGCTTAAGGAAGTCGAATGAATGGCGCATCCCTCGGGGATTGATCAACGCCGAGAGCTTTATCCTTTATCCTTTTATCTCATTCAGTGTTATGCTTTGGCAACATTTGCCCTTATTCTAACTCCGAATGACCACGAAAACCGTCTAATTATTGTGACTTATTGATGTATTAAATTGAACACTGAAATAAAGAATTTATTAGTAAAATCAATGTCTTATCACGTAAAAAAGGCATGTCGTTCTTTCGTAAGGGTTTTTTAAAAGGGGATTCACGACCATGCGCATTGATTTCAATATGTAGGCTGCTGTACGTTTCGGATCTTACATCTTAGCATCAATTCGCATCTCGACTACGCTCCAATGACAGGAGTTCCGACAAGGCCTACACGCTGAAACGGTGGGGGTTATGAAGGGGTTGAAGCTCTTATTATTCTAATAGCTTTTCAGTGCACTTGCAAAGTAGAAAGAAGTTTACTATAAATATGATTTGAAGATAATCTGTGACATCAATGAACACTATCGGCGCCATTTGTACTCTCTATATTTCTAACGAGGTTCGGCCTAAGTGTATAGTATCTATATAATAGTTATCTAAGTGACGGAAGCACTGAATAAAAGGCAAAGCGTTCAGCACTGATCAATCGCTGAGGGATGCATTATCCGCTCGGCTCCATTCGTTACCTCGTAGAGGTGGTTGGATGGATATCAGGAGTATACAATGACTTCTAGGACCTTTCAATGTCTTAGGTCAGTGCTGATATGCAAGCAGAAAGTCTGGTGCCAACTTATCAACCCCTTAGCGATGAAGGGTCTCATGAGGCTGACGACGGATGGATGAAAAACTTGGTGAAGCCGAGCGCGGAATGGACCTTTGATTGAGCCAGTGTGCTTGCAGAACACCTCTAAGCTCTGTAGCGCGAGCATTATTGTGTTGATTAACTGTCAACCAATGCCAATGATATAACAACCACCATGTTTTCTAAAGCGGCCATCACTTTAGAGAAAAAGGATAGAAAGGAGAATGGGCCCAGATGAGGTACGGAGGTACAGCGAATAATAGCGTTCGAATACCTAAGAAAGGCAAGGAGGCGTGTAGCCGAGGATTGAAATCTGGAATCCTAGATGGTGCATAAGGTAGCCATGTTCTAGCTATTTTCGTTTCTTTTTCATAATTCCCGCCTTTATTCTTGTACTGATTTGCTTTCTTCTAGAGTTTTTTTTTTATCCTAACAGCGCATTCAGCAATCAGCCGTTAACAGCAATGATTTGGTAGTTTGCTTTAATGCTGCTCACCGCGAATGTGATCCACTGATGAGAAGCAGACATTCGACTTAAGGACTGAATATTATAGGCAGGAACTGCATACTGTACATTGCTACGATGAGGAATACGAGGTGACAGCTGAATATAGAACGTCAGTACTATATGTAAGGAGTATAGATTCTATGCAGAAAGGATGAATTGCTGACTGACGTGGATTGTGAAGTGTTGAACGCTGAAGGGGTGCGTGTAGCGCAGTGATTATAAGTGCCTTGCAATACACTTGGGTTCGACCCCGGACCCCAGGCTCATCAAGCTCTCCATTCCTCCGGCGTCGGCAACTGGCAGCATTAACGATGCCTAACGAAGTCGATTGTATGACGCATTCCTCAAAGATTGATCAACGCCGAAAGCTTTATTCTCCATCTATCCTTAATTATTCATCGGTGCTGGTTGCACAAATCGCCGGCTGTTAAACAAATATTTTTAGGAAAAAATTCACGATACCAGTAAGAGGTTATGAAAATATGGATTAGTAACACGCATTCTTTCCTAAGAAGGGCTCTACACGTTGGTCAATGCGCACTCGCTTATCCTTGCACGAGAAATACCTCTGTATAATTTTCCTCTAAAAGTAGTACATTGTAAAATAAATACCTTTGAGTTAAACGTTTAAAACTTAGGCCATAGAATAGAGTAATAAGAGCTGAGAATGTGTTTACTTCCCAAGGTTTGGCGCTTTGACCCTCCGAGAACAAAGAATGCTTTCATAGAAGTCCCTTCGGTGGTTCATCTTCTCTTCGTGGAGACAAAGTGTCCCTAACCTTTAAACCATACTGTCTAAGTACCAAGAGAACCATTGTGGAATTCGAACACAAGGGCTAACTCCTCTGAAAGTACAACGTAGTACGCTTTTCGCTAGTGCAGCGCGATGAGAATACCTGTATCACCTGTAACACCTGTATCACCTGCAATCCCGTTGATCGTCGAGTGGCTTGAGTGGGCGCCAGTAAATCCTCCATTTTTCCTGTCGCGTGCAAGAGTAGTCCAGTGGGTTCTGCTCGCTTTAGGGATTCGTCGAGTATCATATCTTTCTTCCATGTTTTTCGTGAAGAACTCTGGCCATCGGGTCGGTGGTCTTCCTGCATGGCATTTGACATCCCGAGGAATCCAGCCACCAACGGCTCTTGTCCATTGGTTGCCATTCGTACGCATTTCGTGTCCGGCCCATCTTATCTTCGACTGTTTGGCGTCCTTGATTTTTGATCGCTGACGTAGGTCGGGGCTTCGGATCCCATCCCTTACTTATGTGAAACAGGATACTCCTAGCATCGTCCTTTCGACTGCGCGTTCGATAACGCTGAGTGATCTTTCATCCTGCCTACGTAGAGACCAGGTTTCTCACGCATACGTTAGGGCAGAAAGAGCCGCTGAGCCGAAAAGGTAGGCACGGAGTCGGGTGTTCTTTGTTCTCTTCACTATATCCTCGATGCTCTTGAAAGCTCCCCAAGCCGCTCGTTTCCTTCTGCTCAGCTCTGGACCTAAGTCGCTCATTGTATCGATTTCCCGACCTAGATAGGCATAACTAGAGCATTCGGATATATTCGTTCCGTTAAGCGTGAATGGAGCAAGCGAAACCAATTCGTTCTTCATGAACATCGTTTTCGTGAGATTTAGTCGAAGACCAATTTTTACACAGGCTTTATCAAAGTCTGCAAGCATACGTTCCGCTTGGCTAATGTCTGGTGTTATCAGGAAGATGTCACCAGCAAAGCGAAGGTGATGTAACTGCCGACCATCGATTTTCACTCCCATATCATCCCATTCCAATGTTCGCATGACGTTCTGGAGGGTGGCGGTTCGAAAGGGCACTCCGGTCCCGGTGCTTTTCAATGTTCGCATGACGTTCTGGAGGGTGGCGGTTCGAAAGGGAGAACCGGTGGAACAGCATATCCATCCTCTTTTATTTCATTAGACGGGAGATGAACGTGGCTATAGATGAGATCTGAGTAATAATCGAGAATGATTTTCTCCATTGTCTTTCTGGACGCTGTTATTGTTCCGTCTGGGCGTTGGAGCGCAATCATCTTGGTCTTAGAGTGCAATCATCTTGGTCTTGTAATTGGCGAAACTTTGGCGGGCTTTGCGAATTCTTTTCTCTGCCTCTGCAGCTTCGACCATTACTGCTGCTCTTCTCTCTTTAAGATCCTCTTTTGTCACCTGTCTGCACTGTTTCGCAAGCTCGGACGTCAGTTCGCGGTTGCCTGCTCTCGTGCGATTCCAGTCTGGCGAATTAGCTGGAGAGTTTTGGAGACAGAACGTCTCATGGTGACCTTCGAACTCTTAGCTTTCATGGTGCTACGTGAAGATGTTCAATGAGCCGATCGGATTCCTCGTCGATGTTGTCGACAACGGCATCTTCCTAACAACCGATTAATGAGTTGAACAAGTCCCAGTTTGTGGTGGTTCTGTTACTTCGGTTTTTGAATTTAGCGGCTTTTTCTCCTTTCCGCGATAAATAAAATCTTGCACGAAGGAGACGGTGGTCTGATCCCGTGTAAAATTTTGGGACAACAGCGACATCGGCTAGGCAAAACTTTCTATTTACTATGATGTGCTCTACTTCGTTATGGTACTCTCCATTGGGAGATTCCCACGTCCAGCGTTGAGTGTGGGGCTTCTGTAATTGCGAGTTACCGTGGATGGTCATGGTCGCCATGATAAACTCAGTGAGCTGCTCACCCTGTTTCGTTCCACTCCAATCCGTGGGTCCCATTGT